>OZ005657.1:177488770-177926270 GCA_963930645.1 Salticus scenicus
CATCGAATGAGCATGCGACGCTGCAGTGCACCTTAACTGTGCAATTGAAAATGAGAAATTTTGATTTCAGTTTATAAATTCTTCGAAAATTTTATTCCGTCTACTCAGAAAGACAGTAATTATGCCTCGCATACAGGTGCACAAACAACATGCGCAGATGTCAGCATTTGAGTGTGGTGTGTAGTTGGGATCAAAGAAGCTGGTAGGTCTAATCTGTGAATTTTTTGACAATTGCATAGTGCCATTATTAGATGATACTGACAGGAATGGGTGAACCATGGCCGAACACAGCGTCAGGGATCGCAAAGCGGTACATAAAGCTCCAATTCATCATTAGCGTCGATCCTACGTGCAACTGCCACTGAGGACGTTTGGAGCATCGTAAAAAGAGTCCTACAACCAGCTCGGGATTTTGACAATCTAACGCACCAATTGTACAGAATTTGGCGCGATACTTCACAGGAACATCTGCCAACTCTATCAATTAATACCAAGCCGAATAACTGTGTACATAAGGGCTAGACGTGACCAACGCGTTATTGACTTGTATATTTTGTGAGGCCCTTTCTCTTGATTAAATCATTCAAATTTTCTGAAACTGTAATCAGTTGTTTTTCTCTACATGTACATCACATCTACTAATTTTTATCCCATTTGGATAACTCCTTGGTGCGTCTTTTTTTTTTTTTTTTTTGTTATAGAGTGTATATATATACACAGTCGAACCTCGTTAACATGAATCTCAAGGGGGATAAAAAAATTCTTCATGTTACCAGTAGTTTATGCTACCAGTAACTAATCTTCATATAACTAAACTAATCTTCATTTTGATGGGGATTGTGGAAACAATTCATGTTAAAAGTAATTCACGTTAACAATGTTTACGTTAACGAGGTTCGACTGTATATATACACATGCTACAGTAAATATCCGAAACACTTTTCTACGCGTAATTACTAATAAGAAAGCGAAGTATCTACGAGCATCCGTAATTTCACGTTCTTACTAATGACAACGGGTTATCACTACAGAGTTTAGGAAAAACACGAATTAAAATTTAAATTCGGCTATTTGCTGAAACTTTCCATTAGAACCCGTTCTTACTACTCGTATAACAGTATGTAACCGAAAAAATAAATTGATTTCTAAGTATAGAATAAAATACGATTGGTTTGAAGATTATTTATTGCGTTGCGAAATACGTTTGATTTCTTTATTATTACATGGACCACTAATGGACATTTTGAATTTCATAACAATTTATATCAAATTCTAATCTGACATATGGCTATGGATAGATGTATAGATAATTTATAACACTATCTTTTGTACCTTTTTTACGGGTGTTTAATAAAACAACAGCTATTATATCTATGAATGCACCATAATCCTGTAATCTTGTCCACGTCGGTGATACTTTTTATTTTTTCCTTCACTATCACATTGTATGATTGAATCTTTTCCATGACTCTCTGCGTGTTAAATTTAACGTCATCAATGACTTTTTCCAAATCTTCCTGCTCTAGAGAAGAAATAATGTTAATGGGCAAAGATGACGTAGTTAACTCAACCCTAAGCTCGATGTCAAACACAGCCTTATATGAAGTTTGCTTTACGCTTGATAAAAAAGTATTCAAGTCTTAAAACAGGGGATGATTAAACAACTTAAAAGGAAAATAACATTATTTTTCAAATCTACTTTTATCATATTTAACAAAACAAAAAAGCTAATTTGTCAGTATCAATTGTAGAAAAAAAAAAAAAAAAATCGCGATTTAAATATTTATACGTTTTAAGCAGACTGAAAATAACAGCCGAACAGGTAAAATGAAATTCATATATAATTAAAATAAAATAAATAAATGAATAAAATAAGCAAAATAAAATAAAATAAAAAATAAATGATATTTTGGAAAAAATGCTTATTGGCTAACACACAAAGTACCAGTTGATAAGGGCCCGTTTTCAATAAAACGAGTTTATTTTTCTTCGATTCACTACCCTATTCCATATCATTTATTGTACACTATCTAAAAATAAGTATTTAGACATTTTAGAGTTTAGACGTTTTGTCAAATGTCCAGAAAAATTCTTTAGGCACTATCTTGAAACATTGAGAGTATAAAAAACATATCATACTGCATATATTTTAGCAAAAGTTTTGCCATGAAGAGGAAAAGGGGACTAATAAAAAATTAAACAAAAATCAAAATGGTTTGAATCACCCTGTAAAAAGTAATGAGGATTCTTCTAATTATTTGTATACGTTTTATGAGGCTACACTGTTACAAATTTCTGTAAATTTAATGTACATATTTAAACAGAGTCTCTGTAAATTTACAGTAATTTTTAGTTAAAAGTGAATAATGGAGATTCTCAATCTTTATTCTGTATTTTTACCTAATTTTATTATTTAATTTTTTAATTAAAATTAAAAATGACTGTTTCTACTTTAGAAAAATCATTTCAAGTCCGAAATATATTCTCTCCAATAATTAATTAAATTAATATCAGTTATTAAAATGAATGTATAAAATAAGTTTTTTAACATCTCCGTTTATTTTTCGCTGTAATTTTACGTAACACTTAAGATAATACATTACACAGAGTTTTCTGTTGAAATTTTTAACAGTGTACCATATATATTCATGGAGATATAACAGTTTCTTTGAAAAAGTACAAAAAAAAAAAAAAAAAGAATAAAAATAAATAAATAAATAAATAGCACTTTTTGAATTGTAATAACAAGTAGGTATTAGACCCAGTGGAAAGCCATTTTTAGGAATCTTGGCGTACTAGGTTAGACATAGAATACTGCAATTAGAGTGCAAAAATGTTAAATATCTTACAAAATGTGAGCATTTCCACTAAATAATTTTTAAAGACGCATGCGCAAGCTTTAAAAAAATTTTATTTGCATAATTTAATTGCCAAAAGTATTGAGCTACTTATAAGAAAACCCCAAACAAATATTGTGGTGAGATTTGTCGTGAGAGAACAAATTCAAAATGTTATGAGAGATAGGATGAATATTTCAGTTCCTCTCTCTCTCAGAAAAAAAAAAAAATAGTGATAGGGGTTTTTATCAATATTTATTTACAATCAGCGAACACTGTATTACCATTGATTGAGTCAAAATAAAAATTTCAGTAAAATCCCTTATAGTTTAGCTTTTATTTTGAGAGGAACTGAAATTCTGTTTATTCTATCTCTCATAACTTTTTGAATTAACACGATATTTGTTTGGGGTTTTCATAAAAAGAGCTCAGTACTTTTGGCTATTAAATTATGCAAATGAATTTTTTTTTAAATCTTGCACATGCGTAGCTAAATATTATTTAGTTAAAATGTCCATATTTCGTAAGATTTTTAATATTTTTGCATTCTGGTTGCAGTATACTGTGTCTAATGTAGTATGCCAAGTTTTTTAAAAATGGTTTTGCCCTAGGTGTAATACCCTACGTGTTATAATTAAAAAAGTAACAATTTTTCTGCAATTTTTTAAAGGAACCATTATATCGCCATGAATATATGTGGTAGCCTCATAAAAATTTATATAGATAATTAGAAGAATCCTCATGATCACGTGCTGCAGTCAAACTGCATTTCAAGTATTACCTTCTACAATGTAATCCAAAACATTTTGATTTCTTTAAAATTTTTACTGGTCTCCTTCAGGACAAAACCTTAGCTTAAGTATATGAGATATAACATGTTCTTTATACTCCTAAATTTCCAAGATAATTCCCCTAGAACTTTTCAAGATATTTGACAAAACGTCTAAATTCGAAACTTCACTGTAAAAAATACGCTCTTAAAAATAAGTATATATTGTCTCAAAACAGCCCCGAAACAATATATACTTAAATTTGAAAACCCATGTACTCATTTTTGAGTACATTGACATGTCAAACATGGGGATATTGGGATTCTTCCTGGTCAACCTCATTTTTGAGCATGTCAATATACTCAAAAATGAGTACGTGGGTTTTCAAATTTAAGTATATATTGTTTCGGGGCTATTTTGAGACAATATATACTTATTTTTAAGAACCTGTTTTTTACAGTGTATACAAATACTTATTGGCAGATAGTGCATTAATTTTTGCTATTGTCACTTAGCAACCGACTTGGTTTTTCGTTTAAAGAAAAATAACTCTTTTTAAATGATAGTCCAAACCCCCCTTTTTTCCCTTAGATGTTAAAAATGATTATACTTTGTTGTCGTAAAAAAAGGGAAAATTCTTGGACATGCAATAAATCAATGTAAAATAAAACATGGCTAACATAATGATAAAGCTCCCCTCCCCCCCCCTCTCTCTCTCTCTTAAAAAGAAAAAAAAAATCATTTTAAAGCAGCAAGAATCATTTTAAAGAATGATCTGGAGAAGAGAATGACACATATAAACTTTCTGAATTGTTTAAAATTATGAGAGTTGAAAAATTATCTAAAACGAAAGATAAGACAACTTTAAAATCAACAAATCAACGAAAACTTATACAAAATTAATTTACTGAAAATCTGTTTTTTTTTTTTTTTTTTTTTTTTTTTCGGCTCCTGAAGAAGATAGTATACATCATGAGAATACACTATACAGTTACCAGCGGGTAAAGCAGCCTTTAAAATAAATATTACCATATTTTCAGGGCAAAATTATTTCTTCGTTGTAAATTTAATCTTTCTCTTTGTCCATTAATTAAAAGATGATTGAACTGTTTTCCTCGAGGCTCCACTAAGCAGAATTTCCAGAATTTTAAAATTCTCATTTAAATCCAGTAATTATAAAAGTGATGAAAACAGACATTATAAATGAGAGGTAATAATTTTAACCTTTAACAGCTTTGCACTGACAACCTTACAACACATGCCTAATAATATATTTTATCTCTAGAAGAATATTTAATCATTATTAAATAAACAAAGTTTCATCTGATGTTATTGCTTAAACTTAGTATTTAAAAGAAAGGTTTTTATTTATTTATTTATTTTTATTTATTTATATGTAAGATAAATAAGCCTCCTCTTTTTAAATTTAAAAAATTTCCGCATTTTTAAATTATTCTAATATTAAGACTGCAAACAGCTTTTCTGAATATTTAAATTCGAATACTATACCAATATCATATGGCATAGTCGTAGAGGTCTAACCTGAAAAATTTGTTCTTGAGAAAAATACATTATTTTTTTTTTCTTTTGTATGATTCTAAATAAAGAAGAATCACTTGGTGCGTTATAATATACTGAGTTTTGTGAATTTAAATTTGACAGTGTTACTAATTTTTCATTTGAAAGCACAGTTTTGAAAAGATAAAGAAAGGAAAAGGGATTTCACAAATTACAATTTTACTTTAGTTTTTCCCCCCTTTTCCTCCCAATTAATTTTTTCTTGGATGTGCTAATAATCTACATGCATTGCTTCTATTTATCAATTTGAATTTTTCTTTTAAATGTCATTATGACGTTCTTCTTATTGGAAAAAGACGTTTCCAGTGTGATGAAAGGAGAGATTATTTTTATTTATTTATTTATTTATTTTTTAAGCATATTTGAACGGGATTGTTTCTTCTGAGAAATCGTAATTTTGTCAAGGAAAATCGCCATAAGCCCATATCTAGATTTTTTTTTAAATTACTATTATTATTTTAAATATAGAATATGCTTCTTATTAGGTTATGTATGTTTATACATGCAAATATGCATATACACATATATAACCAAATAAATAAATAACCAAATAGACATTTAGGTTCAAATCTTATATAACGACTATAAAAGAGGATAGAAAATATTCTTTTCTTAGTTATTTATCTCTCACTAGTAGCACAAAAAAATTTTACATTTTTTTTAAAAAATATAAACGATTTTATTAAAGTTTATTAATGTTTTATTAAAGTTTTTATTAACGCTTTCTTGCCTGTCTGTTTCCCTGTTTGAGTGGAGCTTTTAAAATCAATTTTAAACTAACTTTCCGATGAGCTAGAGACTTGAAATGCTACACTTAGCTCAGAACTGGTTGGCGATACATGTTCAAGCAATAACGGACTTAAAAGAAGGGAGTCTGGACCCGAACCCCAGTTAAAAATTTGATTTCGATTTCTAACCACTTCCTACCATCCGATTACTCTAAAATTTGGCATTCGTGTGTAATTCCGATGATAATATATGCTCAAACAGAAACTGGCTTAGGGAAAGAGGCTTGTGGGCCCCCAGTCCCTTCATATTTTGTCTGCTATGGTCAAATCTTGCAAGTAAATTTCAACTCCCTAGTGGCAAGTTGCCTGAATATTGAGGCAGTTTATTTGCCACAACTATGCAGAGAAATGTTACCAGTTGTAATTGCGTAACATTCCACTGTATGCCTCTGTTACACAGACAGCTATAGCTGATAACATTTCTCAACATGGTTGAGGAAAATAAATTCCCTCAGTAATGTTGTGTATTCTTACACAAATTTTTTTAATGTATCATCGGATTGAATTGAATTTGTGCATACATGTGTAACTTCGATGATGATACATGCTCATTTCAATAACGGATTTAAGGGAAAAGGCCTGAGGTCCTTGGGTTCTCAACTCCAGTTGAAAATTTGGTTTCGAATTTTAACACGCTTCTTTATATCATTAGATTGAACTGAAATTTTGCATACATGTGTAACTCCAATGGCAATACATGCTTAAGCAGAAAAAGGGCTTATGGAAGGGGACTGTGGTTCCTAGACACTCAATTGCAGTTTCAAATTTGATTGCGAATTTTAACTCACTTCCTACCATCCGACTGAGCTGAAATTTTGCATAGAAATTGAAATAAAGCTGAAATTTCCACATGTCCCTATCACAATCCAAGGTGTTTAAAATCGATTACAAAATTTCACACACACAAGACTAAAAATCAGAAAATAATTATTTAAACAACAACAACAACAACAAAAAGTGTTTAATATACCACGTTTTTAAAACGCACTAAAAATATAAAATAATTTATCCTATGGATAAGTAGCGCTACCTAAAGAAAAATTTGGAATTATTATTATTATTATTTTGCTTAAACCAAACTTTTTACCGTAAGAAGCATTGTAGTGCAAAATGCATTGTCTTGCGCCACTTACTTGATTTTATACTAAACACTGTTGAAAAAATGCAACTTTGCTGCCAGAAATTTTCTGTAATTACAGAAAAATACGTTTTGTTAACGTAATTTTTCCTTAATTTACAACTTTTTTCTCAAATTGCAGAAAATTTCTGGCAGCAAAGTTGCATTTTTTTTAACAGTGAAGTTTAAAAAGTGTGAGGGACTTTTCACCCACCCTGTATATTCTATACCATCAATATTATTCTACATTACGCGTTATAATCTTTTTTCTTTTGTTTTAAAACTGAATAATCAATGTTTTTATATTATTTTATGAAATTTCTGCAACACACGAAACAAAAGCAAATATTCATTATCAAGAAAATTCAATACAGAAGTACCAGTTTTAAATTTAAAGAAATAATCTTTATTTATTTTTATTATTATTATTATTTTTTTTTTAAGCAAGATCTTTAATAGATTTGCAGCTAGTTCTAGAAATTTTAGAAATGTTTGTGTTTATGTTAGTTAAAAATTGAAGGTTTTTATTTTTCTTGTTTAAGTCAAATTTGTAAGCTACTATTGGAAAAATTACATTATTTTAATTTATTTATGAAGAAATAGCATGTAACACACAAAAATGAAATAAAATAATTAAATAAATGGACATTACAACGAATTAAATTAATACGATAGTTTTCACCTTTTTTACATGGTTAATTTGTCTTAGGTTTGTAATTTCTCCATCAGTTTAAAAAATAAAATAAAAAATAAAAATAAAAATGAATAATAATATGAAAGATGTTATAATTTGAGCTCAAATATTTGTCATAGAAGAGATAGCTAGCTAAAGAATAATAAACAAAATATTCTAAGTTATTTTCTTTGGGAAAAACAAAAAAACTGTCCATTTCAGTAATTTTCGACCGATTTTTAGCTAAATTAATATTTTTGTTTATAAGCCCCTCCGCTCCACTAATTGAGAAATCATTAATTAATGTGATTGCCTTAATCTAGGCAGTCACACGCAGATTTAAGCAACCTTATACATTTAATAATTGAATTTCTCAAAAAACGTCAAAAATAATTAACAATAGAAAATGCTCCATTTATTTTAAAATATTGATTCTCTTTTCTATTAAATAGTTATTTGATACATAGTAAATAATAGTTCATTCGCTTGTGAGAAATCATTGAAAATTTCTCTTCTTAGTTTATTGATATCCCAATCGCTTGACATTCCTATGAGTCAAGTGATTTTGAAGGTGAAAGTTTTCTGCATCATAAATTTTCATTTGAATATCACTCCGATTTCGCTTTGTAGTAGAAATTAGATAAGGGATGCCACAATTAAAACTCGATGCAGATGTTAATGCGGCTTTATGTTGAATTAACAAGTTGACACATAATGTATATTAATAATAGTAGTGAATTAGCTATTTAAATTTCTAACAAGAACTATATAAGTATGTAGCATTTTCGTAAAATGAATATTTACGTTTTTATTGTTAGCATTCTACAGAATTTGCAAGCAGTTTTTTGGCCAATATTTTATGACCAATGTCGATTTAGAAAAGGATAAAGAAGTTATTATTATATTATAGAGAAGCATTTGAAAGAAAAAACTGAGATAACTTGTGATGAAAGGGGGGGGGGGGAGGCAAGGGCATATTAACTTAGGAACAAAGTGAAAATTTGTTCTCGGGTCCACACTTTAGTTTGGCCCCCGAAAGGCTGTATCTTGTATGAACGAATTGCAATAATTCGTTAATGCCACAAATACGAGCTACAAAAGGATCACGAAAAGAGATTTAAATCATTATTACTTAAAAATCACTATTTTAAAGAACATAATGTCATTTTAAAATTAAACTCTTAAGAACATACAGTATGTGATATATTAAAATATGATTTTAAAAAAGTATTAAAACCAATTATAAAACACAATCAAATGCTAGTAGACATTTCAGACATATACCGAGTTCCTCTTTATTGCGAACATCAATCCTCGCGCTAAAGCTTGCTAAAGATGAAAACAAATGCCTCTGTATACTGAATTATTAAATTTATGATAGAATGGAATTACATTCAGCAACCAGTAAAACTTTCATTGTAAAAAACTTATTTTTTTTTCTTTGTCAAATTTCAATCTTCTGGGGTCTTCGATTGATTGTAATGTATATGTATGCAACTAGCTAGACCCCCAATTTATCTGTTTGCCTCAGTACTTCGAATTTTCTTAAATAGGGCTGGTTGTTGTTGTAAGATTTAAGACTGATTAGAGACTGACACTTAGGACCCAGGCCTGGGTGGAATGCCATCCATGGGGGTCTTTCTAAGGGAGTCCTAGCCAGCATTCACGCAAGTTTCGGAAAAAAAAAAAACACACACACGAAAAACTCCAAAAGGCTAGGCCGACAAGCGCGACCTCGCTTTGAACCCCGGAACCTCCCTTCTACCAGGGTCGAGAGTAGAAACTCTCGGTAACTGGTAGGGCCCCATTTTGGTTTGGTTAAAGGACACCAATATTGACCACGATCAGAAAAATTAATTTTTGATTTGCAAATTAAACGATTGTAAAAGAGAAACATATTTAAACTAATTTTGTTTTGTTGAACTTCACTGCTGTATTATTAAGAATTTTTTTCAATATCATGCTTGTTAGGTTCGAAAAATTGGTATAGATTCCTTAAAATAGATCTAAAAAAAAAAAAAAAATCAAACTTTACTCAGCTCATTATAAAAGGTACAATTTTGGAGATGGCATTCATGTTATTTCGTTCTATTACTTCAAAAAACAGTGATATATCACTTTAGAACAACATTAGAAATAAATTAATCATAAGAAATAAATGAATCATAATTTTAAATAAATTAATCATAACTTATAGTGAGATATTAACTCGTTTAACTTTAAGATCTGTTTGTGATAACTAGAATCATAACTAAACACATCGTTTCGGAGAAGAAAAGGGATTCATTAATAACACAGTGTGATGCTATGGGGTCACATTGACGATAGTAATGTGATGATAGTAACATTGTGACAAAATTGTGACTGCTTTAATTAGTCGCAAATTAATTAACTTTATGACTTTACTTGGAAGTTAAATCTATCGTCAAATCTGTGGTATGTACAGCGCAGTTGTCCTAGTCCGAAACCATAACAATAATTTCAGTTAGCTTTTTGTCCCATTGTACGAAAAAATCAGAGAAGATTGAAAATGCTATCCTTCTTTTCCTGCGTGATTCCGTTAGGGCTCCATTTTGGGCATAATGTTATTTCATTTCTCAAGCAAACGCACAAAACAAGTTTAGGTTGGTTGGTTGGTTGGTTGGGTTTAACGTTGCACTAGTGCTACACAATGGTCAATTGGCGACGCTCTGGAATTCAACTCTAAGGGTAAACAAATTTAGGAATCCCAAGAAGTTCCGATGTACCTTCCTTTGGATTCATTTTAGGAAAATCCTTATTACTTTGCAAAACTTCACGCTTTTTTTAGATATTTAATTTTTTTTTTTTTGTCTAAACTTTTTGTTTCTGAGTTATTTCAAAATAAGAACTAGAAACTATTTCTTAATAACTAAAAAAAAAAAAAAAAAAAAAAAAAGAATCACTGAAAAATATCAATGCTAATTTGTAGCTTATTATCGCGCTTTGAAGAACACATTCCCTAAATTTATTTCTTAGATAAGTGATGGGGCGTATTTATTTTGTAATTATGCTGCAGTAAAATTTTCGACAAAGAGAGATAATGAGGATGGGGGGGGGGATTACTGTTTTTTTTTTTTTTCTTATTTAAAACATAAAAAATCTCAGTGTAGATAAAACTTTGTTTAGCGTGCCTGAATGCACATTTTACCATGTTTTTATTAACTTCGATTCTTGTTTGTTTGTGTGTTTGTCAGGGACAAATCTTGCAATCGATTTTTAACTAATTTCCCGACTAGCTAGATATTTGAAATTTTCAGGACAGCTCACAACACGGTGACAATACATTTTTCTAATAATTTTAGTCAACTATTTCAAGTCCCGCTGCCTTCGGCAGCGCTTATATGATTCGACAGAAAATTTATTTAACTAACTTCCCGACTAGCTAGACATTTAAAACTTTCATAATAGTTCAGAACACGGTGAAAATGCATTTTCTTAAAACCTTTAGCCAACTGTTTCGGGTTCCTGCTGCCTTCGGCAGCGTTATCAGTACAAAGCTTGCAATCGAATTTTCACTAACTTTCCGACTAGCTAGACATTTGAAACTTTCAGGACAGTTCATAACACGGTGACAATATATTTTTCTAATAATTTTAGTCAACTATTTCAGGTCCCACACCCTTCGGCAGCGCTTATATTATTCGACAGAAAATTTATTTAACTAACTTCCCGACTAGCTAGACATTTGAAACTTTCAGAATAGTTCAGAACCCGGTGAAAATGCATTTTTTAAAATACCTTTAGCCAACTGTTTCGGGTTCCTGCTGCCTTCGGCAGCGTTACCAGTACAAAGCTTGCAATCGATTTTTCACTAACTTCCTGACTAGCCAGATATTTGAAACTTTCAGGATAGCTCAGAACACGGTGGCAATACATTTTTTTAATACTTTTAGTCAACTGTTTCAGGTCCCTACTGCCTTCGGCAGCGTTCATATGATTCAACAGAAAATTTATTTAACTGACTTCCCGAGTAGCTAGACATTTGAAACTTTCGGAACAGTTCAGAATACGGTGAAAATGCTTTTTAAAAATATTTTTATCCAATTGCTTCGGGACCCTGCTGCCTTCGGCAGCGTTTCCAGTACAAAGCTTGCAATCAACTTTTAACTAACTTCCCGGCTAGATAGCCATTTGAAACTTTTATAATAGCTCAAAAGACGATAGCAAAGGAATTTTTTTAATACTTTTATCCAATTGCTGGGGTTCCGGCTGCCTTCAGTAGCGTTTATATGATTCAACAGAAAATTAAAAAACATGGTTTATAATTTTTTTTTTATCTTATAATTATTTACAGCTGAAGATTTTTTGTTGTTGATTTCATTAAACGGCGATTTTATAAGTAGTTTGCATTGATTTGAATCTGGTCCTGGCAATTCGATCAGATTAAGCGGCTGATTTTATTAATCAGTGAATTTATTAAGCGGCGGGTATTGTATATACTTTTTTTTCTGAATTCTAAAGTTATACCACTCACGAAGTAATACAGAGAGAATTATGAAAAATTATGAAGTACAGGAAGGTATCAAACTTGTACACTTAAGTACAAATAAATAAATAAATAAAATCAAGAAAAGATCCTACATACAAGTAATAACAATAAACAATTTTCTCACTTTTTTCATAATGAAATCTAATGAATATTATTTTCAGATTTTAATCTTTCACCACCCGTTTATAGAAAGGATATTTTTCCGATTTTTATATTTTGAGAAGGATAAACGTCTCTAAGTATTTTTAACTCCCATTTCTTTTTTTCAGACGTGAAGTAAAAGAATAATCTTTTGCCTCCTTGAATCACTCTCCTTGCTTAAATATTTAATTTATGTGCATATAAAACATGAATATTTTAATCCAGTGTTTGTCTATGCTTAAAAAACTAAAAGTTTATTATAGAAAGCCCTTACTGAACTTTAACATTATTTATGTCGTATATTTTCCAGATTTTGAATTATTAAACAGCTAATCCCCACAAATATTTTTATGAAAGAAGTTCAGTCAGTTTAGTTATTAATATTTAACATTTTAGGGAAAAGAATTATTAAAACGTGCTTGAAAACAAACTTTGTTTTCAGTCATTTTTGTAAGAGTTGCTGGCTTACGTGACTGAGAAGGTTTAGTGAAGATTAAAATATTTATTTAAGTTTAAGCACGAAACAGGACTCTAAAGTCTTTTGAAGCACATAAAGATTTTAACATTACACAACATTCCTCTTAAAACATTTATTCCATTACAGTTAGAAATATATGCAATTTACCCGGAATTATCGGCTTTTCATTTTCAAGCATGAAAACACTCCAGTAAATTTAATCGGGAATCAAGAAATGGAGTCAATTGTTTGCATTTATATATCTATTTCTATGTAGCCTAACAATAAACTGAGTTTGTTTTCGCTTTTTATTATTTGCATCGAATCACTTTAATAGTTAAAACTACTTTTTTTTTATTGCAAGTATGAAATTATTTTAAAATCATAAAATAATGTAATAATACTTTTGTAATTCATCGACACTATAAAAAACATATATACAGGGTGATTCCTTATTGCACCGACAAACGAAGGGGGGTGATAGAAGAGCTCATATGGAGCATAAAAATGTATATCAAATCAACTCTGTTATATCTCAAATTATTTACAAGCTGCTGGGAATGGAATGAAAAATCTAAAAATCTTACATTATCCCTCATTTTTGAATTTTTTAAACAAGTTACACAAAAATCAAGCGCATATTTAGAAAGAGCAAAAAATCCTACAAAACGACATCAATTGTGTTAGAATATCTAGATTTAATAAAGAGTTACAAGCTTTAAAACTGTGAAAAACAAATATCCGCCAAAAAAGGTAATCAACAGTTCCGAAAAAAAAAAAAAAAAAAAAAAAAAAAAAAAAAACTTTCTACAGGATGGTCACAGACCACATTTTTTCCCTGATTCTTTCACGAATATTTTTCTTTCGGCACTTTTAATAGTATGTTTGCACTATTAATTAAGTAAAAATTATCATATAAATATTCTGGTAGAAGAATCAGGGAAAAAAGGCGGGTCTGTAACCCCCCTGTTCAGCTACAATCAGTGTTGCTAATTTTAGGGACTTTTTATTCAATATTAACCACTACTTTTTAATTGCAATGCTTTCAATTTTTAATTGCAATTTTTAATGCAATTTTTAATTGCAGATCGGAGCTTAATCGTGTATCCTGTACATGCACATTGCTCCTAAAAATTATTGACGATAGTTGAATAAAAAAATCCCTCCATTTAGGAACAGTGGCTGCAATATGTAAAGTTTACTAAAAATTTGCCCATTCCAATAGCTTTCGAATAAGCCTAGAATCAGTGTTGCCAGACTCGGGGACTTTTTTTATTCAACTACCACCAATAATTTTGAGAAGTGGAATTTGACATACATAATAGCCGATTATTCTTCGAAGTGATTAAGCAACCGTTACCATAAAAATTTAGTGGTGGATGTTGAATAAAAAAGTCTCTAACGCTGCCTACAATGAACCATATCGGATACTAGTCCCAGAGAAATTCAGCTGTTTGTTTGTTATACCATAGCCTCCTTAACTAGATGCCTGTCGCGTGGTTCATAAACTTGGCAACAGTTAAAACGGTAGACAGTGCCACCTGGTACAGATTGCGTGACTTTTTTATTCAACTGTCACCAATAATTTTAAGAAGTGATATATGATATATATAATCGACGTTTCTTCCATTCTATTCGCTTTTTATGCATATCATGTCCCACTTTTAAAACATTTTGGTGGCTGTTGAATAAAAAAGTCGCACAATCTGTACCAGGTGGCGCTGTTTACCGCTTCAACTGTTGCCGAGCTTCCGAGCCACGAGACAGGCATCTAGTTTAGAAGGCTATGGTTATACATCATTTGTTTTCACTTTTTTTTTTTTTTTTTTTTTTAAATAAGCGAGACTCTTCTCAACACGTTTAAAATTCGCCTTACAAACTCCCATTAGTTTTCACAGCTGGCAACTTGTACGTTTTTTTGCTACCGAAAATTTTTTATAGAAATTTTTAATAATCTTTATAGCAATTTTCTTCGATTTATCATAATTTTTTTTTTCTATGCAAAAAAATATTGGTGTTAAAAAACCGTACAATTTGGCATCTATGAGTTTTGATCAAACTTAAATGTTATAATTTACTTTCTATTTATTACATAGACAATAATTTACGCTTATCTGTATCGTAATATGCATTCATTTGTATTTTGTTTAAAAGAAAATGTTAATATAGAAATTATTGTAATTAAATATAGAAGTAATTTATCTCTCAAAAGTTTTATGGTGGCGAAAGTTCTCGAAAGTTTTATGGTGGCCACAACCTACTAGTTATATATTAAAACTTCTGTGGCTGCTAACTACATTTAAAAGAATTTTGAAAATTCCATACTACTTACTAATATAAAATCTTAAAAAATATTAAAATTTAAAAAAAGTATTCCATTAAATATGAAGACAGTAATTATTTCATAATAATAACAAAGTAACTAATTAGAAAAATTATATTTTTCATAAATTACTTGAATATAACTTATTTATGAAAATTTATCCTATTTCTTTTCATATATTTATTAGAACATTTAAAAGCCGCGCAATATTTTGGCATTTTCAAAAATCATTAACATTCTATTCTATTACTATTTTCGAGCTTTATACTCCTTAATGGCTGATGCCAAAACTTTTTTTCGGCATCAAAAATCTTTTCAGGGTAACATGGGGATGATAGATCTATATAAATTACTATGTCTATGGATGGGAGTCCTATTAGATTAAAGCTAATATTAAATCGAAGTTATGGAAGGAATATCAAAGATAAGGTGGAAAGTATATAATTTACTTTCATCTCATTTTATGGCACTAATGACACTAAATAAAGCCGTGTTTGTTCGAGAAATGATTTCATAGCGTGCTGTCACTCTTTTTGAATGCTGTTTTTCATTATCTTCACTTCAATTAATTTAATGACTAAAATCACTCTTAGAATAAGATATTTCATTAATATTAGACGTTCTTTAATTTCTTAAATGTTTCCTATAAGTCATAAGCCATATCGCATAATATTCAGTGTTGCCAGATCGGGCGGATTTTTTTATTTTATTCAATAATCACCAATAATTTTGAGATGAGATATTTGATATGCAGAATAGACTATCAATCTTAGAAGTGATTAGGTAAACATTACAATTAAAAATTATAGGTGATTATTGAAAAATAAAAAATAAAAAAAATTACACACACACACAGAGCCTGATTAAGGGGGAAGCACACATTATCTCCGTTCTCACTGGAATATTTTTACAATTATTTTTAACACGCTTTTATTAGCTTCACCTGTATGTATGTATGTATGTTTGTTTGTAACTTCTCTGGGAGCAAACAAAAAATTTATATTGGAAAAAAAATACTTTCCCTACGTGAACTATGGGGCGATGAGGTAAGGCGCTGCGCTACGAACCTAAAGGTCCAGCGTTCGATCCCCGTCAGGGTAGATTTTTTAAAAATGGTTTTTATTTAATTTTAAGTTATTTTAATTAAAGATTTAAATCTATGTAAATATTACGGTGTGTCACTCACACGATTTTCTCTCACCCTGAATTTTAATACTAAGATAGATATTTTGTGCTTTTTAGTTCACATTTCTATAAAAGCGTGTTCTTTAATTTTTTTAAACTATAATATTACTTAAAAAAATTTCTTTATTTACTTCATGTCATAAAAATTCCACGCTTTGACGAGGAAATATTTTTTTATAAAAAATGAACGGTGTAAAACAATCCAATTTACTCACCGTTATTAGACACCAGAATTCTTTTAAAATAATTTTTAATGAGAATTTTCTGTTTATTATAGGAGGAAAGTATTTGTAAAAATAACGGTGTATGTATAAATAATGTGTGCTTCCCCCTTAATCAGGCTCTGCACACACACAGGAAAAAAAAAAAAAAAAAAAAAGAACTGGAAACCGGCCCGTGTACTTTACGTAAATATATGAATTTCAGTGAACAACAAACCCTATCAATCTGCTAAAATCTGATTTAGGACTATATTCCATATAAAAAGCATTTCTGATGGTTAAACAAATAAATAGCAGGAAAAGCAAAGCAAAGCAAATAATAAACTCATATGCTCGCAGGTATCGCGGGATGAGCAAATTTTGTTATTTACTTTGTCCACGAAAATTGTGGTATAAGCAGTCAGAGGGTTAAATTATCAAAGCTTAATAAGGATTTTTTCTTGCTTTTGATTATTTGCGTTGATTCACTCGATCAATGGAAAACATTTTTAATTGTGCTGTAAATAATTTTGAGTTCAAGGGTCATACTCTCTGCCCCTTTTCAGGACACTAATTCCGCCTCTATTACTACCACTATTTTTATACAATAATCTTCACCCTATTTATTTGCGGCATATTACTATAAAAATACTATACACATTTCTGTATGAAATTAGTAGTGGCAAAAAAGGTGAAAATTTCTCATCCCTGAGTGTGTTCTAAAAAAGGGAGGAAAGTACGGCCCCTGATTTAAGTTCCAGTATATGTAAATAACTCGTTTTTGATATAGTTCGAAAAAGTAAATCAGCCTTTCTATCAAAAACGTATTGTAAATAACCTAAAAAAAGTGTGTAACATTTTAAGAATTATTTTTTTTACAATTGTAGAAGTTTGGTATGTTTTGTTGGTAGAAGTTAGTCGAAATGTAACATATGGCTAGTAGTATTACACTTTATATAAACGTGAAAACACCCTAGCAACTTAATTTTCCTTAAATTTATTTGAGCATTAAATAATAGAATCGAGTGATTAATAAGAAAAAGGTATCTTGATTTTTGTTTATATTTTTTTCTTTAATGTAAAAAAAAAAAACCTATCAGTTTTGCTCTAACTTTTATAAAAGCGAAAAGTGAAAAATTACCACAGTGGTTTTAGTATTCAGAAAGAGAGAGTAAATATCCGCATCAATGATTAAAAAAGAAACTTGAAATTTAATTCAAATATATTTCTATTATATGCTTGTCTCTTTTTCTAAACACTTAAATGTATTTCAATAGCTTCTATTTTATTACTTTTTCTATGTAATAATGTCAGCATTTTTAATAATTATAGTATTGTAATCGTGCTGTTTAAAAAATAATAAATATTAATTTATTTACAAAATGAGAAATTTATTAATTAAAAGGATATTGTAATTACAAAGTTAAAAATAAAGTAGGAAATACATAAACATTCCCAATGATAAATAGATCGGAATAAGTTTACTCAAATGTAAACTCCCCAAAGCATATCATTTATACTATTAATTAACTTTTCATGATTGTTAATCTGTTTTGTATTACTATTTCTAACGATAATTTATTATGAAATTATGATGAAGCGAAATAAACTCCCAGAAGACATACGATTAAATAATTGAAAGATACATTATGCTTAGTATTTTCCTTTGTAATATCTTGAACATAGATGTAAATTTGAATAAATTTCGAATATTTATGATGATTTAAACTTAATTATTATTATTTTTGTTTTAAGAAAATCTATAATACAGTCGAACCTCGTTAACGTGAACACACTTAACGTGAATTACTTTTAACATGAACTGTTTCCACAATCCCCGCCAAAATGAAGATTACTTTAGTTATATGAAGATTAGTTACTGATAGCATGAACTACTGATAACATGAACATTTTTTTTATCCCCATTGAGATTCACGTTAACGAGGTTCGACTTTTTATAATATTCAAATACCATATAAACCCTATTTTGAAAAAGCCAAAAATACATGGTTAATATGCATATTGAGCAAAGTTTTGTATAACATAAAATAAATAAATAAATAAATAAAACCGTGGAATTATTTCTTCTTTTATGAAGTTTAAGCGTTGCTTTTCTTCTGAATGGGGAATGTTTTTGACAAATCTAAGTGCAATTTTTACTAAAGTCACTATTGATGGCACTATCATTTATGATTACACTAAATATGACTTGGATAAAACCTAAAATATCAGAATTTCTTTAAAGTACTTACTTATGTGAGTATCGCCTAATTCATATATTACAGTAGTGAAACTATTAGAATGTCAGCATCAACTGCCTGGGATTTTTAGAACTTCTCCCCCTTACCAAATAAAATGCCACATTTTAAAAACATATGACCATACGCAAATCGTATTTTAAACCACATTTTTGAAAGCGTTGATGATTTTTTTTTCTTCAAAATTTATGTACGCTTTTTGCCAATGATGTTGAAGTTAAAATAAAATTAATTAAGAATATGAATTAAAGAATAAGAGAATAAAAGAAATAAATTGCTTTTGATTTAATTTTTTTAATTATTAAATTTATAGCAAAACTAAAATAATTTAAAACATTTTTTAATAATTATATTTATAAAAAGATAAAACTGCTTATAAGGGATTTATTTAAAATAGAAGTCATAGATTTCAACAATACTACTAGTTCGATTCCGCCCGAATATATTTATGACAACTCTTATACTAAGAATTATTACTAACAATAGCTTTATGTTTTGTACAAAAAAATTAGCACATCAAACAAACGAAGATAATCCAATTTAGCTGATGAGTATAAGGACCATTATATTCAAAAACACAGAGTCAAGTAATAGTTCTTTATGAGCCTGAAGTTTAAGGATAATTTTTCAAGTAATTTTATTAGATATTTGATAAAACGTCTAAAATCGAAAGAGTCTTTTTATTTATGGCAAGATAATTCTGACATTATGGCACTAATATTTTCGAATATTAAATTAAGAATTACAAAAGTTTATTAAAAGTAATGTTATAAAAGTGTAATTCTAAAATCGAAATTGTTTAAGTATATGAAAACTGTGGCATTTACCTAAATTCTAACTGTCATTAATAAATAAATAAATAAATGAATAAATAAAAATAAATAAAGACCAAAATTATTATTATTATTATTATTACTAAACTTTTATTGTAGTTCATAGGATTCATTGATAACAAACGGCTGATTCTGTCGCTTGAGAGTTTTAATTATTGTGTATTATTTGAGAAAGTTAAAAATGAAATTTATGCTTACAAAGAAAACAAAATCTTTTTTAGGTTCTTTAAAATTTTATTTGATATAAGAAGCAATTGTTTCCTTAAACTTTCTTATTCATAAAATATATACTTATTATTTTATTTTATTTTATAAGTTTACAGTAAAAAAAAGAAAAAAAAAAAAAGATTAAAAATAGTTTATTTTAAATTTTAGCCCCTTATACAATGAATAGGAAACATTAGACTCAAACCTAAAAATAACAATAATTATGATTAAAAAAAATAAAAAAATAAATAAGGTATACATTTCTCCATAATTCCTAACCTCCAAGAAAAAGGGATTTTAAAATTTTACGGAGAAAATAAAAACTTGCCGAAAATATACAAAAGTTATTTTTATTAGAAATTTATGTTTATAAAATATTGCTCTCGTAAATATTATCGGAATTTTTATTTATGTACTTTTATGGTTGTGCATACAAACTATTGTAATTACATAGGCGGTTTCAAGTTTTTTGAATTTTTTAAATTTCATTTAAACATTTGCATTTTTTCTATAAAACACAGATTTTTATATAGTCCTCCTCTATTAAGGTAAAAGAAATTAATAAATACTACTTTAAATTAAAGTTTGATAGAGTGCTAAATATTATTTTATCCTATGGAAATTTGGGAAACAATTGCTTGCACTCTGCACTTGTGTCATTTTATTTATTTATTTATTTATTATTATTGTTATTACTATTGACAGATGATGGGTTGTGCTGGATTGTCAGCCCCAAATTATTGTTGGTGTTATTTAACCCTTTGCCGGCCCTAATGCTCTAAACAGTGTTGCTAAATATAGGGAAACTTTTATTAAACTGTCACCAATAATTTTGAACAGTGATATTTGATACACATGGTGGGAGAATAACCTTCGAAGTGATTAGGCAATCGTTACAGTTAAAATTTAGTGGTGGATATTGAATAAAAATGTTCCTAAATTTGGCAGCAGTTACCAGAGAAGTAAAATCAAATTGGAGTGACAAAGGGTTAAAGAGTTCAATACCAGTTTTCGAGCTTTTTACGGTAGTGTGAAACGAAAGCTACCGTTTAAAAAAATAAACGGAATATAAATGAAAACAGTGTTTTTAATTTTTGGGGGAATATAATAAAATAAAAAAAGGCAATTTTTGCATATTTATGCCCTCTCCTATTTTTTTTTTTTTTTTTTTTTTTTTTTTTTAGAAGACATATTTGATGGAATAGAATAACTGTGAAATAGATATTTTATTTGTTCTTTTTAAGTAATATATTACATACCTATCACATTATTTCTATAAAAGAGAAAATACACAAACAAATAATTAACGTATTTTAGCTAAATTTGTAAAAAATAAGCTTATGAATAGAGGACAGAATATTACAAGGAAGATAATTAAAGCAAGTCTTTATAAAAATACTAATGTTTACAAAATTAATCTTAAAGCCTTTTATGATTGCGGAGTAAACTAATTATAAAATTCAATTTTAAGAGCAGCTTATTTGTATCAATATTTAACTATGAAAAACTAATTAATTTTTACGAAACAAAGTCTTTTAAAATTAACCAATATTATTATTAATAATGTATTACATATTTTTACTTTGAATGGAATTACTTATGTTGTACTAAACATTTTTAAAACAAAATACATCTAATTTATCTGTCTTTAAAACATGTAGGCCCCATTTTTGCTTGTAATTACTTTTTATGATTGTAATCTTTTATACACTAAATAAAACATTATGCGACCATTGCTCATTAAGTAAGAATTACAAATTTTTAAACATAAGGTCTTTGATTATTTCTTTAATTTGTAGCATCAGTTTTAATCCTTTGTAATTGCCACTTTAAATCCCCTTATTGATATTCAAATATTATTCCCGAGAAACATGTAACGAAGCCATTTTTTTTTTCTCCTCGTCAATGCGCATCTTTGGTTAATGAATTTCATATTTAATAGTTAAGAATTTTAAGATAGACATAAAAATATTACTGCGAGTTTAATTAATGTACCCACACACAAAAAAGAAAAAAAAATTCTCATGTTTTATTAAAATAAGACCATTATCTTTATTTTACTCTTGAAATAGTTGATTTTCATGTAAAGACTTTAAGGGGAAAAAAATGATTTAAATTAATTTAAAAAAATTTTCTACATAACGATTTTCTATTACTTTATTTTGGCCTTCCTTGTACATACACTGTAAAAAATATGTCCTATTTGCTGCCAGAAATTCTCTGTAATTTGAGAAAATACGCGCTAGAAAATTTACGAAAAAATTACTTTGTCAGAACGTATTTTCTGAAATTATAGAGAATTTCTGGCAGCAAATAGGACATATTATTTACAATGTAGAATTAAAAACTTTTACATTTATACTATAAGCCTCTGACCACGTTATGAAAGGACAAAAAGGTACTTTTGCTTTCACTGCAGTTTTTACAATGTATACTGTAAAACAATCTCTATAAATTTATCATAATGCTTATCTAGAGTCTCAGTAAATTTACAATAGTTCTCAGTTAAAAATGAACAGTCGAGATTTTCAACATTTATAGCACATATACAGTGTCAATCAAAAGTCTTGCCCTGATTATAAGTATTTATTGTGTCCAAACTATTATAATCAGATATTGTTTGTATATATTGTAAATATTGTTATAAATTTTTTTATAAAAGACTATTTACATCTGCGAATTTCAGCGTTTGCCCCCTTGGCAGCAAGGAGAATATCTAAGCGGTATTCCAGTTCCCACAAAATGTTCTTTAACAGGTTTTCCGTTACAGTACGCACAGGAGTTTGTATCCTAGACTTCAGTTCTTTCACGTCAGCAATTAGTGTGACAAAGATTCTGTTCTGGATTTAGCCCCCAAAAGAAAAAATCAAGAGGAATAATATCTGGAGAACGCGAAGGCCACGGTGTTGGTCCCTCCCTTCCAGCATGCAACCAAAGCCTTTTATGAAGAATTCTTACCAAACTTGTTTGTAGTATTTGAAGTTCATGTGATTCTTGAAGAGTTGGTTAGGTAGGAGACCGCTGAAAGGAATGTCGAACGCGATCAACATCAACAGTTGATCACTCACACTAAGCCTTCCACTTCTGGGAAAATCCTTAACGGTTTCATTTCTTTAAACCTTTCATACCATCGCTTTAGTGATTTTGCATCAGGAGGATTGCGTTCATAGTAGCACCGAAATTTACGTTGAACATTAATAGGCGATTTCGTTTTGTGAAACCAAAAAGCACACATTGGGTTTTCTCTTGAATCGACACCATTTCGGCCGAAAATGATGTCTTCCTAAAAAATGTTTCACTGAGTCATCCCTAAAAGAGCACTCGCACCATCTATTGCACCAAACATCTACTAAATCTGACCCATCCAATAACACAAAAGTTACATTATTATATTAAAAGGTTATGTTGTAATGGATTTTTATAACCAGTGCAAGACTTTTAGTTCACCCTGTATATTAAGTCTACCGAAAAGTTCTGTCCTTTTGAATTAAAATACTGACATCGGAAATTTATCCTAGATAATATTTAAGATATTCTTGGATAACTTTTAAGATGATGATGATGGGCAAAGTACCATATAAATATTATTACACAAAAATTTCCGGTGTCGTTTTATTAATTCATAATGACAGAACTTTCCGGTAGGCCTAAAATCATCCTATTTCTAAATAAAAATTAAAAAATAAATGTTCGTGCTTTACAATGATATTATATATCACTAATATACTTATATACTTCTGTTAATTATTGGCAAATGAAATATTTATCATTAATGTACTATTATATAAGCGAGATTTTTAACAATCCCGTTTACTTTTCGACGTAATTTTAGATAAAAGTTCAAATAAATAATTCGCATTAGATTTTTTTCTTTTTCCTTTTTTTTCAGTAATTTTAACAGTATACAGGGGACTTTTTTTTTTTCCGTACCACTATTTCCAAAAAATAAAATTCAATATATATTTACTCAGGAAAATCTGCACTTTGCCTGTATAAATTTATTATAAACTTTATGTTATGGAAATAGTGGTACGAAAAGAATAAGAAGAGTCGCCTGTGACAGGCCTGAGTGTACTAATGATTAAGATTATTTCAGTATGAGATAAAAATATATCTATGCACTTAAAGATGAACTCAACAATTGTATATAACGTTTACTCTTAAAAATAAATATATAAGCTGAAAATACATAACATGTATTTTTGAAAATTATAAAATATTATATATCGCTGATACACTTATATACTTCGGTTAATTATTGAATAAAATACTACATATTACACTACTCTGAAAAAAAAAGAAAAAAAAAATCGAGCTCTGATACAATTTCTGCTGATTCTTATGTAAAATGACCTCCTAAATCCGAATATGACCCCCATTTTTCCTTATCACCCACCGTTTTCTCGGGACGTCACCTCCTTCCCGATTTTTATCACTCTTCTGTAATTTTATGGCCGCGAATTTGATTTGGAGAAGGGAAAATAATTATTTTAACTCTTAAAAATAAAATATATATAATGTATAATAAGTGATAATAATAGTTGATTAATAAAATATAATAAATGTAAATTATAATTTCAGTGGCAAATCCCCACCTAAATCTTACCCTTGCTGGAAATGTTCATGTTATAAAATTTTTCACCTTTTTAGGCTCTCAGAAGATATTTAACAATAAAAATATTTCTTTTCTCCACTATAAATAAAATTTATAGCCATCAAATTACTGAAAAGTGTTAAAAATAGGGAAGCGCCCCCAAAAACGGTGGGTGATGGGTCAAAATGGCCGTCATATTTGGATTGAGGAATTATCATATAATACGTCATTTAAATATCATATATCATTTTATATAAGATATCATTATTACAATTTAATTGTTTAATATTAGTGAATTATCATATAATACATCATAATATATATCATATATTATTTTATATAAGATATCATTATTACAATTTAATTGTTTAATATTAGCGAATTATCATATAATACATCATAATATATATCATATATTATTTTATATAAGAATTGTGTTGGGGGCAATTATCATGCCGAGCAGTGTTATTAAAGCGGCGAGATTTTTTTTTTACATTTCCGTTTACTTTTTGATGTAATTTCGCAAAAAGTTAAAATAAATAGTTTACAGTATTTTTCTTCTGTATTTTTTCCATAGGCTATACTACAAATGTAAGCGAGACGTATTAATCCTGGACGACAGGACCCATGCCCCAGCCCGCCCGATTTCCGCTGTTCAATGTCTTTTTCTAGTCAACTTTGTCCTCTTATTACTTCCGGTGTGAGCCTGTTTTTTTTTTTTTTTTTTTTTTTTTTTTTTTTTTTTTTTTTAAACACACTTGACATTGTGAGTTTTTTTGCTTTCCTTCCCATGCTATTTCTATGGCGTTTTTAGCTTTTCCCCCCTCTTTTTCTACATTCTAAAGTGGCGGTGGTTAAAATTTAAAAATTAGCTTAATGACTATATATAATCTTCACTCTTAAAAGTAAGTAAATAAACTTAAAATACATAATTATGTAATTTTGAAACTTATAAGTATATATATATGTATAAGATAGCCCATTAAGCGGATCTCTCCAGAAACAAATGTGAAACATGTGTTTCGTATTCAAAATAAGCAGTTCGAAAGTGTTTTTATTATCTCCTACTATGTAGCTGTATACCTCATACATGGAAAAAAAAAAACTTTATTCCTTTTCTGTGTATTAAAATGACGAACTAAAGAAGCAAACATATAATAAATCTGGACAAATACAAACGAAAATAGTTAAATAGTTAATAGCTTATGTTTTGAGAAACTACGTTTTAGTCTCACTTTATTATTATTATTATTATTATTATTATTATTATTATTATTTTAATGTATATTTAAGTATTGCTGAATTTATTTTATATGACTTTTTGATAAGCAGAAAGATTCGTAATAAACATTATCCCTGTCTTTTTCTTTTATTTGCATGAGTTAAGCGCTTTAATTTAGCGCATATCGGGATCAATGTACTTCGAATGAAGAACTAGATAAAGCATCTCTTTTTGTTTATGGCCGTAGTAAAGAAATCGGAAGTTCTTGAAGAATATTCGGAAAATTTTATGAAGAATTTTAAGAAGAAACAGCCATCAGGTCAATACACTGAGGAAGTTCTTTGCTTCTTTCTGAAGTTGTAAAAGCAAAACTGATTACCATAAAGAAAAATCACAGCTAAGAAAGTAACATAAAAATTTACGATTACGATACGCTTACAAAATTAAGCGACGTTAGTTTTGTTTTATCGAAAAATGGTAAATATAAATGGAATAATTTATAAAATGTAATTTAAAAGTTTTGTTTGAAATTAATGACAATTTCAGTCGTTACAATATTATGATATTTCAATAAATGAAAGAAATGAATGTTTACTCACAATCGCATTAAACAAGAACGAAATATAATGCGGTATGCATTGATTATTAACACTTTTCAAATGTACGTAATTGTTGTATCGTATAACTTTCAATACTCTTTGCTTACGTAGTCCCACAACGGACAGATAGTACTCCTGAAAGGCATACAGATAGACTAACTAAATTCCTAATCATTCTTTAAACATTGTATGAAAGTGTTAAAAATGCTTGACAAAAAAAAAAAAAAAAAAAAAAAAAAGTAGCCCTTATATTTTAATTGCAGCCCTTACTGTATCTAAATATTTTAGTGTAGCCCCGTAAATCTGAAGGTTAACAAAATCATATTCTGTACAAAATTTTATTTTAGCATATTAACAATAAATGTCAATTTCTTTGTGATTTTTACAATAGAAAGTTCTTTATATAAACATAACTTATAAAATTGTCTGTCCTAAAAAGCAATGCATTGGCATTTTTTGGGGTGTCCCTGTACACAAACCAGTTGCACAGGACATATTAATACCATTTAAAATAGGAAACATTCCATAGTGAATTTGAATAACGTACATAATTTTTTAAAAATTCTGAAAATATTTACGGACGCTGGGGGCGGGCAGACGAACAGATAGACAGATGGACAGTCGGAGAGATAGATAAACAAACTGAAATCATATCCACACTTAAAAAATGTTGAAAGGTGTTAAATTGCTTAATGTAAACGAAAATTCCAGCAAATTTCTAATCCCTCAATGTAAATGAATACTTTTGTGTGTCCCTGTAAATGTAATGCTAAACATACTACATTCTGCAGAAAGCATACTTTTGGGCACATGAATAGCATACTTATATTTTATTAAGATTTGTTCAAAGTAAAGTTATTAAAATTTGGTTTATAGAAATACCTCTCATAGAACGAATACTTTGGAATACTTTCGGGGTCTCTGTACACAAACCAGTGGTGGTATTCATTGCATTTTATATATGAAACATCCGATAGTAAACTTGGATAACATATTTCAATTTCATTGAAATTTGCGTAAAATAAAGTAATTAAAATATAATTCATAAAATACCTCTTATAGAACACAATGTTTTGGAATACTCTTGGGAATTACTGTACACAAACCAGTAGAGTTATTCACTCCATTTTCAATAGGGAACATCCGATAGTAAACTTCAATTTTATATATTAGTTTCAAGAAATTCCGTCAATATTTATGGGAATTAGAGCGCGGATAGTCAGACAGACAGACAAACCGAAGTCTTTAACACTTTTCAACCCTATTGGAAAATGTTAAAAACATTTAGAAAGTGATAAAAAAGATTAATATAAACGAAAATGCAATTCCAGAAAATTTCCATTAAAATAACTGAATATCTTTGTGTGGCCCTGTAAATCTAATGATAATCACACTGTATTCTATGGAAAGCGTTCTTTTGTTCATATGATTAATATAAACTCTATAACAAAAAAAGTGACGCACCAAGTAGGAGTAATGCAAACTGGACACAAATTGACATACCTACAGGATTTGATGAAATCAAGCACCAATTCATCATTATCGTCGATCCTACGTGCAACTGGTACTTCAGTGACATCAAATACCATTAATAGGCGGCTCAGAGAAATGGGGTTGAGCTCAGTCCCCGGATCTCTCTTCCACTGAGGACGTTTGGAGCATCATAAAAAGGGTCCTACAACCAGCTTGGGATTTTACCAATCTAACGCAACAATTGGACAGAATTTGGCCCGATACTTCACAGGAGCACATCTGCCAACTTTATCAACTAATATTGAGCCGAATAACTGCGTACATAAAGGCCAGAAGTGGACCAACGCATTATTGACTTGTTTACTTTGTGAGACTCTTTCTCTTGATTAAATCATTCAAATTTTCTGAAAATGTAAATTGTTTTTGTCCACATGTACATCACATCTATCAATTTTTGTCCCATTCGGACCATTCATTCCACCCCATCTACCAATTTTTGTCCCCATTTCTTCTTGGTGCGTCGCTTTTTTTGTTATAGAGTGTATTTTTATTTTATTAAGATTTGTGTAAAGTAAAGTTCTTAAAATTTGGTTTATAGAAATACCTCTCATAGAAAATAGTGCTTTAGAATACTTTCGGGTGTCCCTATACACAAAGCAGTAAAGGTATTCACTCCATTTTCAATAGGGAATATCCGATAGTGAACATTAATAACATTATATCAGCTTCAAGAAATTCCATGAATATATACTTGAGTTAGAGCGCGGACAGACGGACAGACAGACAAATAGACAGACAAGTCAAAGTCATTAACATTTTTGAATGTTATTGGAAAATGTTAAAAATGAGGCTATCGTCAAGGAGTTAGTTACGTCTCGCCTAAAAGACTCTACTTTAGAACGAAAAAATAAAGGGGGGAGGGGGGAGGGGAATCAAAAATACACAGAAAATAGCATGGGATGAAAAGGAAACAAGAACGATAGATCATGTGGTACGCATTGGTTAGTAACACTTTCTAACTGTACGTACTTGTTGTATCGTATGACTTATAATGCTCTTTGCTTACGTTGTCACACAACGGACAGACAGAAAGCCTGAAAGGCATACAGATAGACTAATTGAATTCATCATCACTGTTAAGCATTGTTGGAAAGTTTTAAAAATTCTTAACGCAAAAGAAAATGCCGCCCTTAAATTATTATTGCGAAGAGTAATGTATCTGAATATTTTAGTGTAGAATACATCTAATGTATATCATCTCTATACATCTGAAGGTTAGCCATATCATATTCTTATAAAAAGCATTATTTTAGCATATTAATAATTATTTCTTTTACTTTATAATTTTTGCAAAAGAACGTTATTTAAATGTGATTTATTAAAATGTCAGTCCAAATGCATTGGCATGTTCTTTTTTTTTTTTTTTTTTTTTTTTTTTTTTTTTTTAAGGAGGGGGGAGGGGTGTCCCTGTACACACACCGGTTTTACAGGACCCATTAAAGCCCTTTTAAATGGGAACCTTCCATAGTAAAATTGAATATTTCGCATCATTTTTGTTAAAAATTGAAAATGTTTACGGACGCTGGAGGCGGACAGACGGACAGTCGAACAGACAGATATACAAATTAAAATCATATTCACACTTAAAAACTGTTAGAAAGTGTTAAAAACGCTTAAAAAAACGAAAATGTTATTCCTACAAATTTCCAATAATAACCCTTAATGCAAATCAATATTTTTTCGGGAGCCCTGTAAACGAAATCATACTATACTAATCATACTATATCCTACAGAAAGCATTCTTTTGTGCATATGAATAATCTGTTTCAATTTCATTAATATTTGAGGAAAGTAAAGTTATTAAAATTTAGTTTATATAGAAATATCTCTCACAGAATGCAACGCTTTGGAATACTTTCGGGAGTCCTGTACACAAACCAGTAGAGGTATTCACTCCATTTTTAATAGAGAACATCTGATAGTGAACATGAATAACATATTTCGATTTCATTAAGATTTGTGTAAAGTAAAGGTATAAAAATATGGTTTATAGAAATACCTCTCATAAAACATTATGCTTTAGAATACTTTCGGGCATCCCTGTACACAAACCAGTAGAGGCATTCACTCCATTCTCAATAGGGAACATCCAATAGTGAACTTGAATAACATATATTAGTTTCAAGAAAAATCCATGAATATTTACGGGAGTTAGAACGCGGGCAGACAGACAAAACGAAGTCATTAACGCTTTTCAACCTTGTGGGAAAGTGTTACCAACCTTTTTGGAAAGTGTTAAAAACGCACAATCACAAATGGGAAAGAAAGTTAAAAAAAAAAAAAAAAAAATGCCTATGAGAAAATAAAGTAAATCGACAAAAAAAAAAAAAAAAAATATCGAACCTTGTGAACGGTGGTGAAAGAAGAATTAAGCGTAAGAGCTCACAAGTTAAAGATTTGAAATTTAGAAGCTACAAGCATTAACAAGAACGAAAAATCCTGCAGTACGCATTGATTATTAACACTTTCCAACAGTAGGTACTTGTTGTATCATATATAACTTTCAATATTCTTTGCCTCCGTTATCACACAGCAGACAGACAGAAGGACTGAAAAGTACACAGATTGACTAATTGAATTTAAAACCACTCTTAGATGTTGTTGGAAAGTGTTAAAAAGGCTTACTCAAAAGAAAATCTAGCAGTTAGATTATAATTACAGCCCTTAATGTATCTGAATATTTTAGATCTGAAGGTTAATCATATAATATTCTATACAAAATATTATTTTAGAATATTAAAAATACATGTCAATTTTTTTATGATTCTTACAGTAGGAAGTTATTTAAATGTGATTTATAAAAATGTCTGTTCTAAAATGCAATGCATTATCTTTTTTTTGTTGTTGTTGTTGTTGTCCTTGTACTTAATTTAGTTGTACAGGACCTATTAACGTCATTTTAAATACGGAGCATTCCATAGTGAACTTCATTAATATATATCTTTTTTTTTTTTTTTAATTCTGAGAATATTTACGGACGCTGGGGGCAGGAGACAGAAAGATAGAAAGGTAGACAATCAGACAGACAGATAAACAAATTAAAATAATATTCACACTTAAAAATTGTTAGAAAGCGTTAAAAACACTTAATGTAAACGAAAATGCTATTTCAGCAATTTTTTATTAATTGCTCTTAATGTAACTTAATATTTCTATGTGGCCCTGTAAGACTAATACTAATATTACCATATTGTTTAGAAAACATTCTTTTGTGCATATGAATAACATGTTTCAGTAATTAAGCTTTGTGCAAAGTAAAGTTAATTTGGTTTGTAGAAATACCTCTCATAGAACGCAATGCTTTGGAATACTTTCAAGTGTCCCTGTACACGAACGAGTGATAGTATTTACTTCATTTTACATAGGAAACATCCGATAGTAAACTTTCCGAATTTCAATTTCATTAAGATTTATGTACAGTAAAGTTATTAAAATATTGTTTATAGTAATACCTCTCTTAGAACACAAAGCTTTGGAATACTTTCGCGTGTCCCTGTACAGAAACCACACTGTATAATCGTTGAACCATACAGAATCGTTCACTGTATTTTCAGTAGGAAACATCCGATAGTGAACTTGAATAACATTATTAGTTTCGAGATATTGAATAAAAATTTATGGGAGTTAAAGCGCTGACAGACAGACAGGTGCACAGACGAACAGACCGACATATACAAAAATTGAAATCATATTCACACTAAGAAGTTCTTAGAACGTTTTAAAAACGCTTAATGCAAATGATAGTGCAATTTCAGCAAATTTTTATTAATAGCTCTTAATGTAACTGAATATTTTTGTGTGGCCCTGTAAATCTAATGCTGATCATACTATATTCTATCAAAAACATTATTTAGAGCATATGAATAACATATTTCAATTTCATTAACCCTTTCAGTCGCAGTGTTCCCGCTGATGGAACACCTAATTTTAATTCTCAAGTGCAAAAGCTCATCCCGGAAATTTTTTAGCAAAAATTTACATTTATAACATAGCAGAAAAGGACCCTTTTTTTTAACGGGAAAATTTAAAATTTTTTCTATTTTAATTATGTTCGTAAATTCCGGTGGCAGTGTAATTTAAATGATCGGAATTACCTTGCGCCGCAAAGGGTTAAAATACTCCGGAATAAATTGAAATGTTGGGATCTATGCAACTTTTACGAGTTTTTGTTGTCGATAATGTTTACTTATAAAGTTATTTATTTATTAAATTAAATATTATTTGAATTTAATAAGGTTTACTTACAAATGTTTCAAACCGAAAATTTCTCGAAAAGGAACAATGCTAATTTTTTATTTTTTTAAATATTTATGATCAGCTATGTGTCTAAAAACCATTTTTAAAATTAGTTTAGTAATTTTTAAAATAAATTAAGTAGTGAACGTTAAAGGGTTAAGCTTTATTCAAAGTGAAATTATTAAAATTTGGTTTATAGAAATACCTCTTACAGAACTCAATACATTGGGATATTTTCGAGTGTCCCTGTACATAAACTAGAGGTGGTATTTACTCCATTTTATATATGAAACATCCGATACTGAACTTGAACAACATATTTCAATTTCATTGAAATTTGTGTACAGTATTTTTATGATTTGTGTAGAGTACAGGTATTAAAATATGGTTTATAAAAATACTTCTCATAGAATACAATGCTTTGGAATACTTTCGGGTGTCCCTGTACACAAATAAGTGGCAGTATTTACTCCATTTTATATATAAAACACCCGATAATGAACTTGAATAACATATTTCAATTTCATTAGAATTTGTGTACAGTAAAGGTATTAAAATATGGTTTATAGAAATACCTCCCATAGAACACAACGCTTTGGAATACTCTCGGGTGTCCTTGTACACAAACTTTAGAGATATTAACTCCATTTTCAATAGGGAGCATCTGATAGTGAACTTAAATAACATATATCAGTTACAAGAAATTCTATAAGTATTTACGGGAGTTAGAGCGCGGAAAGACAGACAGACGGGCAAACCGAAGACATTCACACTTTTCAACCTTGTTGGAAAGAGTAAAAAAAATGAGATGACTTTTTTATAATTATTTCAGAAATTTCTAGTTAAAGTTTGATATTTATAGATTAAAACAAAATCATCATCAATAATAATAATAAATACACATTGCTATATAGTAAAAATTTCTCGTTTAGAACGTTTAATGGGCTCGTACTTATATCATTATTCTGAGATAATTTTTTCACATTTTTCTTATTGTATTATAAGGCAAAATGTCCCATAAAAATCTAAAATTATCAAACTGTGTTTTTTAACACATGGAGAACCAAAATAATAATAATAATAATAATAAATAAATAAATAAATTGGAGGGGATTCTTTACTTAATTTGTTGGCCCCGATCTTACATTTTGTCTACACTAAATTTTATACAATGAAAGCAAGTACATTTTTATTGATAATATATTTGTGGTCGAAATACAGGGTATAGAAAAATAACTCTCCAAATTTAAAGACTTATATTTCTCTGTTTATTGCAGATAAAGTAATGCAACATCAATGGCGACTTAGAACGTATAAGAATTTTAGATACCTGTAGATAATAAGAATAATCATAAAGGAATATATGAATATACATTTTGATATGGTGTTTGCACTGAATGTCAGAAATGTGCATTATGTAAGCATTAACTGGTGTCCTTATTCATTTTATTTCCATCAGTGTGATTTTCCTTGTGAATCATATCAAACGCAGAGTGTATCTGAAAAAAAAAACTAAACACGCACACCGACCTTATTGCGGTGATCGAAATAGAAATACAGTCGATTTACCAGAGTTTCTACAGGCTATCGTGACTCTTCCACTAGAATATTCATACAGTTATTAGTTTAATTAATTGCGGAAACATATCACGGAAGATTACTTAATAATAATAATAATCGCTCTGGAAAAGTCAGGGAGAAAATACAGACCATAGCAACCCTTTATTTATACGTGCACGAATCTGTGACGTCAACATACCTGCCAATATTCTAATTAATATTCCGTATTATTGTTATCACCCGCCTTTTTTTCACACCAGTCTGTTTTTAGATTTTATTTTATTTTTTTAATTTTGTATTTAATCGTAATTACATTTGGAGAGAATGGCTCTAAAATTAAAGTGGTTTGGGGAAAAAAGGGAGTCTACTAACAATGCTACGGAATATTAATTAGAATGTTGGCAAATATGCGTCAATGAAGACATTCGCCTCCGCCATGTTCTAAATAATTAAGGATCGCAATGGAACACGATATATTCTAAATTCCATATGATGCTGCATATGTCCCATTATCTATAATAACTTGGGAATAATAAAGTTTTTTTTTTTTTTTTTTTTTTTTTTAAGGATAATATATATATATATATATTTCCCACACTATATATTTTTATTTTTAACAGTAAGCTCCGCCTTTTGGTGTTTCTATAAAACGTTATATATACCTTAACAAAAGGATTATATATATATATATATTCGTGTTTAAATCATTTAAATTTTATCCTCGCTAATAGATGCGGTAAATGCCTCCCCAGTGACTATTTACGCAGACAGCACGTAAAAGGTCAAAACCATTTTTTTTTTATATATAATGTTTTGTATTAGATGAACGTTTAACGGCAGAACTCGTCTTTTTTATTTTATTTTACTTTATTTTATTATTATTATTAGATGATATATATCGTTTCCTGTGTCATTTCTTTTTAACTAACACAGGAAAATTCAATAAATATCATTCAACGGGGAATTAAGTGTACTTGAAGAAAATAAAGTGAAAATTTAGGTATAGGTCATCTACATATTAAAATGAATTTCAGCTTTGATTTTTTGATTAGCAACACCCTATTTTGACTTAAGCTTTGTTTGCATACTTTTTCTTTAGTATTCATAGAGTTATAACAGTAAAGGGGGCTTGTCATTAGGGTTTGTCCAAAAATCTAGAAAAATAAAATTAAGATAACACAAGGACAAATACCTATTGTTCTTCACTGCAATTTACTTTAGGAAAAAAAAAAGTTGAAAAGAAATAAATCGTAATAGGAAAATTATCATCTTTACTTTGCCTGATTTGTGCTTATTAGATATGCTTAAATATCTAATTAGATGTTAAATAATAAATATTTCAAATAAATGCATATTAAATATACCTAACTATATTACACCGAAGATTGGTCTGACAATACTATTTGGAAATTGTGTGATATATTTCAATTAAAATGTTTTTTTAACATGCCAATTCTGATCAGCAAGAAAAACTTAACTTTTCTTACAATTTAATAAAAATCATATTTTTTATGCTGCAGACGTGACATAATGAACAAACTATAACAATATATATAGAGATAGCTTATATACATAAATGTTTAGTAAACTGATGTTAATACTGGGATTGTATGATGATGAATAAAAACTTTGTGATCAAACGATAAAATAAAAATTAAAAAAAAAGAACAATGCATAATTTACACATTTTCATATAAATTATTGTAAAGTATCGTTTTAATACTTCTTATATTTACACGAAGCATATCTTAAACATTTTTAATCACACTTCTACTTCGACTTCGAAAGTTTTGGGACAGAAACACTTGTGACAAAGAACTCTGTCACAGTACTCTGTACTCTGTATAAAGGCCAGTGTTGCCAGATCTGGCGGATTTTATGTTCAATACTCACCAATAACTGTGAGAAGTGAAATCTGATATACATAACAGGCAGACCTGCCAACCTAATCCGGCAAATTGTCAGTACCGCCTCTTTTTCTACACCACTTAATTTTTAAAGTAATTTTCTTCAAATGTGTTTGCGATGAATTAAGAAGAAAAAAACTCTAAGAAATTACTGGTGTAGAAAAAGGGGCGGTACTAACAATTTGCTGGATTTGGTTGGTAGCTCTGAACAGGGTATCAATCTTCGAAGTGATTAGGCAAACGTTACAATTAAAAATTGTCGGTGATTATTGAATAAAAAATTCGCTACATCTGGCAACACTGATAAAGGTGATGGCTAACGGGTGTGGAAAGTCCTGAGATTCAATCTCACTGTTAAAGGGGGAACAAAAAGCATAAAAGACCACAAAACATGAAATAGAGTTTGGAGCTAATCAGAAAGAGGAAGTACAATAAAAATAAATAAGAAATTTTAAGGACACTATTGCACAATTGTAGGGAGTAATTGTACTTAGTTTAACTCTATGAACTGCACATTTTGTTTTATAATTTCTCAGAAAATATAGTTTTTTAATTAAAATAGTTTTATAAAATTAATTTTTTAAGACTAAAGTACGCTTAAAATAACAATGAAAAAAGAAGAATACTTAAACTAATTTAACGTTTAACTAAACCTTTAACTATGGCTGTCGTCAAGAAGCGATTTAGCAAGTTTGCCCTGCATTCCAGTGGTTCATTCTCCGCCTTTTTCTAGGGCACTTACGGCAATGAAATTTTTTTAGTGATTTAGCTACCACTATTTTTATAGAGAAATTTTTATGGTATTTTCATAATAATGTGTCGTGATTGAACAGGTTAGAAATTTTTCGATAAAAATAGTGGTGTTAAAAAAGACAGAAATTTCTCATACCCAAAAGTGTCCTAAAAGTATGGCGGAGAATGCGAACCCTGTTCAGTTGACAATTTTTACGTACACCTATTTTTCTATTTTAAAAAGTAAGTCCTGCCTATTTGGCTTATTTTATGCACTAGTGTTTAAATGATTGAAATTTTATCGTCAGCATCGATGCAGTAAATGCCACTGTCGTATATTTTTGCCAACTTATATTAAGGGGTTAAAAACGAATAAGCAAAGTCACTTTTTGTTTTCTTTTTGTTTTTATTATTTTGTTTTCATAGAATGCTGAAAGTGTTTTCTGTGTGAAAAAAGAATTCTCGTTTGCTATTACCAACGTCTTAAAACCACTTTTTATTTTATTTTACTTTATTTCATTTTATTTATTTATTTATTTATTTATTTATTTACTTTTTAAGTTTTTGTTGTATAATTTTTTACCTTTACTTATAACAAGTTAACTAAATTATGTTTATTTTTCTTTGTTACTTTCTAATATTTTCTTCGTTATCGCTTGCAAAAGTTTATAAGAGACTAATCCACTTCGAGAGAAAAAAAATATCTATATCCCGAAAAGTAATAACTGGAATGAACTGTAAATTTGCACACCCATATTTTTAAGCTTTGGGATTAATTTCATGTAAAAATTAATATAGGATATAAGTCATGATTTTTTTAAAATGATTTTATTAATATTTTTGATAATTTTTATGTATTTTTTAAATTAAAAGTTATCATGAATTATGCTTGGATTTCTTCATCGTATCTCTTAAAAAAAAAAAAAAAAAGAAGAAGAAGAAGAAGAAGAAGAAGAAAGTTATATCAGCAAAGTTACTTTTTATGAAGATATAAATAAAAGTTTTCGACATGATTTTAACATTAATATCATCAAAATTTGAACGTTTAAAACTCTGTAAAATATATCAGTAAAATATACAACCAATATACTTTTTCGCATTGCCGCGACTCCAGAATGTCAAATATGAAATCAAAGTGGGGCATTACCATTGGAAAAATCAAAGCTGGTACGCGTTTTAATATGTAGAAGATGCCCAATGAAAAATTTCACTTAAATTTCTACTATTACACACAATTCCCCTTCGAATAATATCTATTACATTTTTCTGCATCAATTAGTAACGAAATGACGTCTAGTGTTGTAATTTCTTTCTCCCGACAGTTCATAATCTCCAGATGTTAGAGATACTGTAATTGAATATGGTCTTGTACATAATGAACCATTATACTTATACAAATTAAATAAATGAAAAATCATCTTAAAAATATGTAATTAGGAAATATATAATTTAATCTTGAGAAATGTGACAAATACTCTTCTATTTTTTATATAACCGTTATTAGATTCCAAACAATTTTTCCTTCGTCGTTTCTAGATAAGATAGAATATTCTTAGCTAACATTCTTGCATTCATTTTCTTTTATTACACGTATAAAAGTGATAAAGTTAAAGATATGTACTCAGGTGTGCTAAGGGAATGGTTTTTACTTGATTTTTATGCCTCACTAATTAGTCTATACACTCTACTCAATCTTTTTTATATCATACTTGAATGCTACAGAATATCTTGTTAACAACATATTATTTTTCTCGTATGATCAATTAAAAAAATTTAAGATATATAAGAATAAGGAAATAGGTTTATGTTTGAATTTTACCTCTCCACTAAATCTTTTAGTTCTCTATCATACAATAAGCATGGAAAATTTTGGTATTCGTGAAAGTTTTCGACCTTGTTTTTTACTTCCTTATACAAAGAATAAGGAAGTATAGTAATCCCACTTTGCAAAATAGATTTTGTATTTCGCGTAGTTCAAAAATGAATGATCGTAGAATATTGCAAATTTATATGTGTGACAGTTATGATGTCTAGTTGTACACCTGCAACTTTGGTTTTAATACGATTTCCCGTTTCAGAGATATCAATGACTTTACATGAATTTTCGTGACGTCTGTATGTAAGTATGTGTGTAATCAATAATCTCATAACTCAAAAACGGTTAAAATTAGAACGTTGCAAACTGGTATATAGGTTTGTTATGACATCTAGTTGTGCATCTCTCTTTTTGGACTTTCTATGATTTTCTGTTTTGGAGATATTTAGGAAAATTTTATTCATAATGACCAAAAATACAAAGGTTTTGTCCATTATATATGACCTACTATCATATAGATTTCAAAAGAAACTAATGATAGAGCCAGTAATGATATTGTTTTGAAAGTTGAAGACATTTTTGAGTGTAGAAAGTTATGCTTAAAGATATAAACAGGCTCTTGTCGACGAATTCATTTTATTTAATGAATATTCAGCCCATAGATAGAGCTCGTAATGTATCTCGCATAACTCAAAAAAGGTTGGCCGTAGAACGTTGCATATTGGTATATAGGTTTGTTACAACATCTAGTTGTGCACCTCTCTTTTTGGACTTTCTATGATTTCCCGTTTTGGAGATATTCAGGAAAATTATATTCATAATGATCAAAAATACAAAGTTTTTGGTCATTATATATAACTTACCATCATAGAGATTTCAAAAGAAGCTAATGATAGAGCTAGTAATGATACTGTTATGAATATTGAAGACTTTTTTGCATGTAGAAAATTATGCTTAAAGATATAACCAGGTTCTTGTCGACGAATGCATTTTGTTTAATGAATATTCAGCCCGTAGATAGAGTCCGTCATTTTATTGTTACGAAAGTTGTCGACATTTTAGCGTGTAGAAATTGATTCTTTAAGAGAGAGGTAGATTCTTATGGGCGAATGTGTTTCATTTAATGAGTATTTAGCCCGAAGACAGAGCCTGTAATGATACTCATTAGAAAAAGTTACCGACATTTTAGCGTGTAGAAAGTAATTCTTTAAGAAATAAGCAAGTTCTAGTCGACGAATGAACTTTAATTAGTTAATATTCAGTAAACTGTTGAACAATTCTCTTTTTTGTGCTACAAAAATTAATATTCTTGAAACAATCCAATGAAATGGTCATTTTTACGACAGAAATCAAATAAACATTGTTAAATACAGAGCATAAATTTCGCTAAATCAGGTACAACTGACTGTTTCGATGTCTGAATGGAATTTGAATTCATCGAAAATATTGACGGTGGTTTATAGAATTTTCAAGGTAGTTTTGCGCGAGAAACCAATGCGTCATTACAAAATTTCTAGAATTAGATTCCTATTGAAATAAAGATTCCAAATTTTGTAAATCTCTTACCACCATTTTTTGCTACATTTGAATGCCTAATTTGACGCCAAGTCAAAGCCCCCCTTCATGGGAATGTGAAAACTTTTATCTGTTTACACTTTTAGAGTAATACCGTGTAGAAAGTAACACACACACACATATATATAGGCAAGTTCTAGTTTACAATCATCAACAATCACTCTTTTTTTTTTTTTTATATAGTCTTTATAGTGAGTCTTTTTATAGTGAGTCATTTATAGAACTTTCGAAGAATTTAGTTCTGCGCGATTAACCAATGATTTTTTCCAGAATATTCCAGAACTCTGTTGTTATTGAAGTTAGATCTTCCAAACTTTGGCAACCCTAAACTACAAATTTTCTTCAAATTCGTTCGCGGAGTTGCCAATTTTGATGCCAAAACCAAAAAGCTACGCTGGTTACTAATTTGCGGTATGGCGGATATTAGCGATAAAATTTTGCAGCAAATGTTGTTTCAGGATAGCCAGAAACCCTTTCTCAATTTTAACTGAGTTAATTATATTGGTAAAATTTATCGTTTTCAACACTAATTTTTACCAACGAAAACAAAACTGGGCCTTTTATACTCGAATGATTTTCATTGTACTCCAAGATGTGCATTTGCCAATGAGATGTTCTGTAACAAGCCGTTGAGTACTATTCCTAAGAAAAAATTAGTATAGTTTTCTCGGCAGCATATATAATCGTATTATCTTAATTTTTTTGGTTTGAATAACATTTTTTTTTTTATTATTTAAGAAATGTTTGTAAACTGGAACATGCCTGTTTATTTACGAATCAGTTACCTCACCCAAACCTGTCAATATTTTCATAAAAATATATACATTCGTATGGTTGTATAAGGAAGTCATGTTTTGGTCACATTAGATTTTTTTTTCTAAGTTTTTACACGTTTTCAGATATAAGTAAACCTATATATAGATATATAGGTTAACTTCAGAAGTTCTTATGAATCGAATGATAACTAAGAAAGTTTTCGTCAAAAGGATGAGCCACATTTTGTTTTTTTTCTATGAGTTGGATCTCATAAGGAATGTTTCATAAAAGAAAAAAAAAGTTTCTTAAAGTGGAAGTAAAATTCATGAATCTCCAAATTGAATACGTAATATGTAGAAAATCTCTTATGGGTTTGTAATTTTAATATAGGTTTATTTATTTATACAGATTTGTGAGTTCATATAGGGTTTTTCATAAAAAGGATTTTTCACAATGTAGCTGAAATAATCTTATCTCCAAATTAAGAACGTAAAACGGGGAAAACGCTTTATGGGATGGTAACTCTGGAAAATATCTAAAAATTGCTCATTTTTTTTTAGATAATTTTCTAAATTTTTATTCTATTCAAAAGAACTTTTGGCATAAATTACGTTATATATCTAGTTTTCAATCTACGTACTTTTTTTAAGCTATACTTCGCGCATGCATATACATTAAAAAATCTTATAAATCTTATATACACTCACGTCCATAAATTAAGGATAATGCTAGCTGCGGCAAATAAAGGTTCAGAAGCAAAACAAATATGACGTATTCATAAAGCGCATTTATTAAACAAAAGATTAAGAACAAAAAAGGTGGTTTATGTAGAATACCATTCACAAAAACTACGATTTTTGCTCCCTGAAGCAATTACAAAAAATATCTCCCTAACAAAAAGTTAACATTACATGGTTGGTATGATGGTTAATACATTATATGTCTCCCAGATGATGAAATACAGTCCGTACAACACATAGGCATGCTGATATTAAATTATCGAGCTGATCTTGGGAAAGATGACTCCACTGAGTAAGCAATACTCTCCGAATTTCCAGTACACAAGTAGGAGGTGGTTGACGGGCTGCAACTCGTCAGCCAAGCATGTCCTACACATGCTCTATCGTATTCTAGTCAGATGAGAATGCTGGCCATTCCATACGGTTGATATCTTCAGATTATAGGCATCCGTGTACAATGTTTGCACGGTGAGGACGCGCATTGTTATCCATAAATACAAATTTTGGGCCCATGGCACCCCTAAACAAACAAACGTACGTGTTGTTTCCGAATGATGTCCTTATAAATTTGGTCTGTCATACTTCCGATTTGAACATGCAGATCTGTTCTGGAACCCAGTATGATCCCCCCTCCCAAACGAGCACTCTTGCCTCACCATAACGGTGTCATTCAATGATATTGTCTTGGTGGTAACGGGTACCTGGCGTTCTCCATATGAAAGTCCAACATGAATCTGACTGCAAGGTAAACCTGGACTCGTCGGAAAACATCATACAAGCCCACTGTGCCGCTGTTCACATTGCATGTTCACTATTCCAAGCTAACCGCTGGCCACAGTGCGTTGCCGTGAGTGGAACACATCTGACAGGCCTGCGAGCATATATACGAATATGCTATTTATACTCCTCTAACTCAAATGATTTAAGTACTAGGGTTCAAAAACTGTTTGAGGTAAAAAATTTATTGAAAGCTTATGCTCTCTGTTGGTTGAATGGTTTGAGCATCATAACTGATGTTTTAAAGATGGTTTGACATCTTTACAGTATAAGTATTCCTTTTAATACACGTTTAAACGAAAATTTGCCCTATTTTACCACGTTAAGAAAATTGTAAATTTCGAATAACTCACGAAGTTTTTAAATTAGAATGTTGCAAATCAATAGGGCTCTTGTCGATGTCATAAGTAATATTTGAAAACTGGTCTGACTTCTCTGTGATCATTTACTCTTGAGATATCGTACACACAGGCTAACAAACTAGCACATTAACGCACTAACGCACTAATAAATTAACAAACTAACAGCCATCCTAAAGACGGACACCATATCAATTTTGTTATTTTTGGATTTCTCACACCTCAAAACGTGTAAAATCATTAAGTTCAAAAATTTTTACGATTACCTAAGATCCCCACACCTATAGTATGATGGTGAACTACAACACTTCAATGATTGTTTTCTTGTCTTTGCAATCTTGCAATAAACAATGCTTGAACACTGAAAGGATCATTTTCTCATCTCCCTTGCTTCCTTGCTTACTTCCGAGCCAAAGTTTCGGCAGCCACCCATGTACTCCAAACTTGAGGTAAATAACTTTTGAGCATTGCAATATGTTTGGCATCTGAGAAAGCTCCTAAGTAGACATTTAAATTATTATTTTAATCCAACGGACAAGGAAGATATAGGGCAAAAGAGCTTTGGCTGTCATCTTGGATGCCGGACTTCCGGTCCAAATTTTGATTTGGCAACAGGCGGATTCGTATTCAGAGGGAACGAAATACCCTATAAACGTTGTTTCCCCAATTGTTACATGAAATGCCTCTTGCATTGTTCTTTTTTGAAAACGTAGATAGTCTATTTCGCTCCGTACCATTTTGATCCAAAATCATTTCCACTGATTGGTGGCTTAAAGGTTCGACAGGCAGAAAAATCAATAGCATATTCGTAATTTAAGTCAAAGAATACAAAGAAAAAAAAAAGTATATTTTGAAGTTTATACATACATAAATGTTTTCCTCTTCATTAATTACTTAAACCAAAATAATTTTTGGATCTCAGAACTTAAAAATTTCGTATCCGCTTGCATACAGAAGGCTGAAAAAACTATTAGGTGTACCGGAAAGTTCTGTCGTTTTGAATTAAAATACTGACATCGGAAATTTATCCTGGATAAAATTTAAGATATTCTTAGGTAACTTATAAGATGGTTATTTGTAAAGTACCATGTAAACACTGTTAAACAAAAATTTCCGGTTTCATTTTATTAATTCAAAACGACATAACTTTCCGGTACACCTAATACAACCAAATAATCGCTCTTATAAATTTTTGTAAGTTATGAAAAGATAGCCGCTAAGAGCCTTTGTTAGAGCTTCAAATCTTAATTTTCAGAAACACATTATGCTGTATACAGAAAGGAGAAAAGGATTTATATCAATTTATTTACATACGCACAGAATTATATTTTAGGCGCGTTTTGTTTCCTGAAATTCTTTTTTAATCTTGTTATATATTACCGTGTGGGACAAGGGAAAAAAAAAAAAAAAGCGGCGTGCTGCTGAAAAAATGACTTATACCTTTTTAATTTGTAACAAATTCAAAACTAATGATTGGAACAAATAAAACTACTGTCATGTTTGTATAATACCAAAGAGATAAAATGATACCTATGTACATTTTTGATTCAGTATTTCGCTTTATTACTCTTTACAAAGTACTGAATAAAAATCTACGTAAAACTTTCTTTTTAAACATACAATAAACACATACATGTATTCTATTATGATTTATTATATGAAATAAACACGTTATATTTTAATATATATGAAATAAAACTATTTATTTATTAGATCTAAACAATTACTTAATAAAAATATATATTCTGTATTGTGTAATTCCACCTTTATATGGAATTAATGTTTTAATGCGCAATGACATTAATAATTATATTTTAATATATGAAAAAAATCTATTTATTTATTATATCTAAATAATTACTTAATGTATTACTATTGTTAAGTAAGTACTTATATGTATTCTGTATTGGGTAATTCCACCTTTGCTTTAATGTGAAGTGGCTTAATTAGGATTATACAGCTGTGGCTGAAAAATAACATCTTTGCTTACCATGTGGTGGACTCTGGTTCGATCCTGTCTGGTCGAAATGGAGTATTATATTCGATTCGAGGCCCCCCCCCCCCCACACACACAATGTACTCAACGTTAAAAAAAAAAAAAAAAAAAAAAAAAAAATTATACGAATATTTCCCGTATTGTTCTCTTTCGGAAAATTTTTGTCAACGTATTTTTTCCATAGCATACATATACTTTTTGTCAACTTTGCAGCCAGACATTTTCTGTAATATAACAGGATTTTTTTTTCTTCTTTTTTCAATGCATACTTACCTCGTGGTTGCACTTACTACACTTAACCCTATTTACATTTTTACGTTGAATTAAGAATTAGCGAACATTTTGCTTTCTTTCAATGCATTCTTAAACACTTCGTGCAACATCTAGTTTATTTGCGTGGGAATCCCGCCAACTGCATACAGTACACATGCAAAGTTTGGTTTATTTTTTTGCTTTACGGTTATTTTTTGCATACACTTGGGTTAAGTAGAACGCATACTGATGTATAAAAATACATTGTTATTTAACATTTAAAGTGTTGTTGCTAATTTAGCTTCAAATTGCCATTCATCTGGGAAAGTTCAGTAATTTTATAAAGAAAATGCGAGATGTTACGATGTACTTTGACAATTGTTCCTATCATTTATATCTGAATAAAAGTGATACGAACAGAAATATATAAAATAGACCTAATATTATGAAATGAAAATAGATTAAAGAAAATAAAAATATATGATAGTAAAATTACAAAAAAATTAATTCTTTAATTGAAAAAAATTCCTCATAAAAAATCTACAGGGTGATCAATTTAAAAGAGTATCCGTTGGTTTTTCTTATTACCCTTAAATATGACGGATGTGGCAACTACTCTAACACTGAACTATAATTGTTTGAATTTTGTTTAAGTGTGAGAGACAATTTCCCACACTGTTGGACTGTTACAACTTTATTTGTCTGGTAAAATACAAATGGCGACGCACAATTTCTTTAATCCTGTAATAATTTTATTTATGAAAAACAAAATTTAATTAAAATTTTTTACATTCTCATTCCGACATTACATTTACATTTTTTTTTGTTTTGCGTGTTCCTGTATATTTGTATTCACGCTGCTTGACATTTTGTTCAGTACGACTGTTTTTGTTCTACTGTTTTATGCTTTTGTATTATTGGCTTTGTATGTAACACTTCCATGTGACTCTGTATTTTTGATTTTTCCAAATTTTTTTTTTTTTCCTGCTGGTTTTCAGGGTTCGTTCTCCTGGCTGAGTTTTGGTTAGATGGTGATTGCTTCTTTTTCCGACCGTCCTTGGGCCTTCGGGCCGGCCATAAACCTTCGGGTTGGTCGGCGGTTTCGGGGGTAATTACATTTACATTATCATTATCATTTTTACATTATCATTTCAGAGGCTTTTCCAGAGAAGTCCTGCAAACATCGATGAATTAAAACAGATCATAACTGAAGAAATCTCGCCAATAACACCAACAATGGTTCGACGTGTTCATATTTGCATTCAAAATGGTGGCGAACATTTTCAACATTTTCTGTGAGGAATTATAATGTAAAAAAAAATTGAATTTAATTATGTTTTTTAAAAATAAAATTATTACAGGATTTGTGCTTCTCCATTTCTGTTTTACCTCACAAATAAAGTTGTAATAGTCCAACAGTGTTAGAAATTGTCTTACAAACTAGGTTCAAACAATCATACTTCAGTGTTAGAATAGTTGCCACATCCGTCAGATTTAAGGGTTATAAGAAAAACCCATGGGTACTCTTTTAAACTGATCACCCTGTATATGACGGATTAAGTTTCAATCCAGGGTCATGGCCATATAAATTCAAGGAAGTGTGTTACTCGACTATTTTTGTTTCTTTTGATACTTGTGTCCCTTATAGGCACATATGAGAGATGTACAAAATAACTTTTATTTTTTCTCTACTATTAATCTGGGATTTTATACAGTTTATCAAAGGTCATTCTCTTGGTCAAAATTGGGATTATTAGACCTTTATATTTTGGCACAAATCTCTTTGAATTAAACTTATGAATGCGAATTTTAATTATTAGTATCAAAGTACATAAGGTAAAAGTGTCACATACTTAGTTATACTGCTGCAACTTAATAACTAAAATAATTACAATAGGTCAAAGTTCAAGGTGAAATGTAAAATTTTTGTTACTTTCGATAGTGAATAACTTTTCTAGGGAAATAAACCACAAAACAAAGTATTACAAAAATTAATCACTAGAATCGCACTAATGAGAAAATTTAATTGTAATCGTGTGGTTTTTAACCCTTTACAGTTTACAAGTCCCCGAAATGTAAAAAGAATGGCAAAAATGACATTTTAAGAAACCCATAAACGGAAAGGGGATGAAATAATAGTAATAATAATAATAATAATAATAACTTTACACCAATTTATTAATTTATTAATCTATTAAAGTATTATGCATATTATTTGTATTGTTTTGTGGTTTTGAGCTTTAAAAAATATTTATAAAAAAAATACTTAAATAATTACAAAACAAATGTGCACAAATTTTTAATATTTTATCATAATTACATTAAAGTAATTTTGCATTATTATAAAGCACATTTTAATAAAACAAAATTAATCTGTAATTATTTAATTCAATGTTTAATTTTCTACTTTAGTGTGCGTCAATTATCCGAACTGCGAAATTTAAAAAAACTATGTAGTTTTTGAAAATCAAAATCACAAAGCAATACACACAGTATACATAATACTTTAAGAGATTAATGTATTAACAAAGAATTATTATTATTATTATTATTATTATTTTATTCCTCTTTGATTTATAGAGGTCTTAAAATGTCATTTTTCTCATTTTTCTGATATTTTGGGGACTTGTAAACTGTAAAGTGTTAAAAACCACATAATTACAATTAAATTTTCTTATTAGTATGATTGCAGAGATTAATTTTTATGTTGTTTTATTTTGTAGTTTTGTTCCCTAGAAGAACTACTGAAATTGACAAAAATTTTATGTTTGACCTTGAACTTTGACCTATTGTAATTATTTAGTTATTGAGTTACAACAGTATAATTAAGCATGAGACACCTTTACCTTATGTACTTTGATACTATAATATTTAAAATTAGCACTCATATATTTAATTCAAAGAAATTTGGGCCAAAATATATAGGTCTAATAATCCCCTTTTTGACCAGGAGTACGTCTTTTGATGACCTGTATATAATCCCAGGTTAATAGTAGTGAAAAAATAAAAGTTGTTTTGAACAACTCTCAGATGTACCTATAAGGGAAACAAGTATCAAAAGAAACAAATATAGTCGAGCAACACACTTCCTTTAATTTATATGGAATGATTAGTTGAATAGTTTCAGTTGTTTTTATTTAAAAAATGCTTCTAGCTTTCAATCATGTTTAGTAAATACAAGAAAGTGTGCTATAATAAAAATTGTAGCGAATAAGTTCAATTCTTAATTTTCTCACACCGTTTTTTCTTTTTTCTTTTACCCTCTACCTCTATTAAACTTATAAAGAGAACTTTCAAAGTTCCATTTAAATACTTTTTTTTGTAACGAAATAAGTTTAATCATTAAAGTTAATTTAGTTTATATGCAAAAGTTTTATATAAATTGCTTTAAGTACAGAAATTTGGTAGAAAATGAAAAATGCATTTACGTGAATAATTCTAATAACTTAATTAACCCGCAGGGTACTGAATAAATCTGAATAAATTTTATAACTGTATGTATTTAGAGAAGGTTTTTCTTTGATGCATAATACATTACTTTAATGGACATGAAAATAAGAGTGAAAATTTAGCGGGAAAATGTATTTCTGTGACGTTTTCTAATTTTGGGAACACAGTAAGGCTTTTAAAATAATAATTTTAGCTTTTTATCTGGACTGTAAGATTTCATCTTCCAAATAGTTAAGGGCCGCGGTAGCCCAGTCGGTAGAGCGCCTGCCTCGTAATTGGAAGATTGTGGGTTCGGTACTCGAGCCGGCCAAAGACCGTCGTGTACACTAATGGCGGCTGGTGCACGTAAAATCTGTTGTGGCCGCAATGTACTCCATGTTCCCATAATAAATTATACCTCTGGGGGTCACCGAAGCGGGAGAGCCATCCCTTCCATGGAGGATCAAAATTGTGATGGCATGTCTCCGGACAACCTCTAGGGGTGTGTCCCAGACCGTCGACAATTGCCCATCTGCGAGCACTAGTGCGACGTAAAACCCAACCACATCCAGCCATCCAAATAACTAAATCATTCAATTATCCTCCTGTAAAAAAACATTATAAAATAATTAACCTTATTCTGAGTAATCTACTGCAAGATATATTCAAGCATTTATACATAGCTTGGTCAATATACAGGTTTGCCACAGGGGACTTTTTTTTATTATTCTTTTCGTACCACTATTTACAATATGTATATATATATATATATATATATATATATAATAGATATCGTAATAAGATTAAATCATAAAATTCAGCTATTAATAGAAATAAGACAATAACAGCACACTAAAATATAGAACTGAATTTAACATAGAGGAAAGAATTACAGAAAAAGTTGCAATGTAGATTAAGAATCAATGAGTTAGGATAGTAACTTAAAATACTTACGCCGACCGGAATGATAATAAAAATGACCATTAAGCTTATGAGAGTGAAAACGAATAATAAATAATAAATCACAGAAATATTTGGATGTAAATGCTTAAACATAGGAACATACTTATCAAGGGGTGCATGCTTCATAAAGCTTAAAGAGCCGCAACGATATCGTATATATATATATATATATATAGTGTATTTACGCAGGTAAATCTGCAGTAAGACTGCATAAACATATTATGAAATTTATGTTATGGGAAAATAGTGGTACGAAAAGAATAATAATAATAAAAAAAAAAGTGGCCTGGGGCAGCCCTGATATATTAAACGAATGTCATAGATAGAAATGAGAAGGTGGGGGGATAGAACATTGGCGCAGAACTCATACCAGTATTCGTTAAAAAAAATTTCTACCTATAAGATCGTTCGTTTAATAAGAAGGAAATGTTGTTTCATTAATAGTGGTATGAGTTCTGTGTGAATGTTCCACCCCTGTAAGGTTGAAATGTTTTACAACTTTTTCTTTTGATAGTTGTAAACGATAAATTGACAAATGTCATTTCAATTGACACTAACCTCTTATTTCGCCCGTCTAGTCGGGCGGTCTTTTTTAAAACGCAAACGCAAAATAGTGCAGTAGGCTCTGTTGCGTTCGACAGCGAAGTTTGCAAAGTAAACATTTAAATTTTGAAAGGCTTCGAGACACATTTGTGCACTTTTATTTTTTTATTATTTTTTTTTTTTTATACAGACATTTTTTTATACAGACATTTTTTTTTTATACCCACAGATTATTATACAGATAAGACACTCCCGTATACTCAGTGGTAACGAAAATGCGACTACAGTGACCCTGTTGGAAACGATTGTAAGTTTTTCGAGCTCTCCAGCTTACGCAATCGCTCGTCTTATTTTTATTGTATCTATGTTTTCGTTTTGCAACTTTGTTATTGTTTACAAACTTGATTGTCAAAAGCAATTTACTTTAAGAAGGAAATACTAAACATTAAGCAAATAAATTTTGAAAATATAAATTAGCCAAAAATATATATTTTTTAAATTTTAAAGCATTTTGCATTATTTAAATCATGTAATATTAAATATTTAAAGATTTCATATTGCTATTTCAGAAGTATAGTTTGTAACATTAATTTGAAATTGAATATGAATGTGTTTGGCAAAGTATGTTTTTAAACACTATAAAAATTAATTTTATTTCGTAGAAGAATATCTGTTAATGTTTTAAGTATGATTTTTTGAATTAAAAAATAATAGAAAGTGAAAAAAGATAATTTCACTTACTAACCTGCTACTAACTATTGGCGAAATATACAAACAATTTTCGATCAAAGGTGCTATTCATGTAGACCTAATACATGTGAAAAGTCTTAGTTCACCTCTGTTGACACTAATGGTGCTACTAACGCTCCGGTTTGCGTTTTACAGTCGACAGAAAAATTATTAAACGATAGCAATAATTCCTATTTAAAAGATGTGCCTCTAATACTGTTTTTTTAAGTAAATATTTATCGAATCATGATCTTAGTGTTTATGCTGCTTATAAAAAAGTAAGTTCATGATAAAAATTAGCAATCGAACTAAAAAAAATATGAAAAATGCGGATGTGGGCTGCCGACTGTACTTCACTGTCCTATCTGTATAATAATCTAAGCGGTGCCTAACTGTCAGAGAGTTGAGCTTGTAACCAGATAAATGTGGTTAGATTCTAGAGCCAGAAAAGACCGACGTCTACACTGACTGTCATCAATCGCCCATTGCGCAACACTAGTGCGACGTAAAACCAAACCAACCAACCAACATCTACATTACAGTCGGCAGCAAAATTATTGAAGCACACATCCACACTTTTCATATATTTTTTTTAGTTTGATCGCTAATTTTTATCATCAACTTACTTTTTTATAAACAGTATAAGACTAAGATCATGACTCGACAAATATTTACTTAAAAAAACAGTATTAGGTGCCCATCTTTTAAAAAGGAATTATTGATAATGCTTCAATAATTTTGCTGTCGACTGTAATAATAGCTGGTGCATGGGAAAACCATTGAATACTGACAGAGAAATTCCACGAACATCACTACTGTTTTTGGATGAATCTCGAGTCTCGAGTTTTTATATTTTTCAACTGTTTAAAAGTATGACTTAATGGAAAAATGAGGGCTTTGTTAAGATGTGAAATACGATCTAAGTGATGGAGTGATTATCAAAAACACCTTAGATGTAACTATCTGTTAAAAAAAAGAAAAACTTCGCACTTTTTTTCCTCCCCGATCAAAATTGTGATGGCATTTCTCCCGACCACATTTAGCATAAGGTGACCAAAATCCTTTTTAACTTTTTGTTTGCCAAAAATCTCCACTAATTTTTTAAAATACAAATATGAAGATTAAGGCATAAAACATAATTTATGATATTCGATAGTCAAAAGATGGCTTCACAATTACTTCATATAAGCGAAAAATTCTGTAATTTTAATGACTGCAGGTTGAAAAACGTATTTACGGCATTTTTTGCTGTATGCTGCAATGCTGCATATATATATATTTATACGTACACACACAAACACATATATATATATACAGTCAACTCCTTCTAATTCACAAAAGTTTTGTTCAAAGGTTGTGCGCATTATAAGAATTTGCGGATTATAGGTCATTGTCTTTGTTCACATTTTTTTCTTCGAAGATACAAAGTCAGTTATTATTATTAATTCATAAATAGACATTAAAATGGAGAGACTGCTCATAATAAATTTTGGAATAAAATATTTGTTCAATATTAATAAAACTAATCCATCATATTCATATATGAAGGTAAATAATTTAAGCATACTTAAATAATACATAGCAATAAAATATAAACATGCACTTTTATTTAAAAAATAAAAAATAAAATATTTTTTAAGCGCAGAAATGAATATTCGTCATTAATTCTTCTTAATTTTGTTAAACATTGATGCAGTAGTTGTTTCTTTTAATTTTTTATATATACTTTCTCGACATTCTTGGGCTTGACCTGGCGCTAGTCCGTATGAATTGCAAGATAATAAATATGAGAATTTCATTGCTTTTTCCAATTGTGTTTGAAAGCTAGAATTAAGCTAAAACTTAAAAAAAAAAAAAAAAAAAAAAGTAAGTAATTATGCTGATTTTTTTTTTTTTTTTTTTTTTGTAATTTCAGCTGTAAATTTCTTTGTTTACATTAAAGTGAATTACGGATTAGAGGGATTTGCAAATTATAAGTCTTCAGATGAAAGAGAATTAATTGTATATATATATATATATAATGATCAATGAATTTGTGCAGGTCATTTATTAAATTAATATATAGGAACATTATGTATATCATGTATATGTGTATGTATGTATTATATATATATATATATATATCAAATGAAATAGAGGAGTTAAGCATTGAAAGGAATAACAATGTGAATTGTAACACTGAACTTAAATTCACTAAGACACAAGTAACTGTGTGTGATTCTTGAATGAGATATTCGATGAAGTATAACAAGTACGAAATCTCTTTTAACAGATTAAACATTTATTAATTGTTTAATATTCGACTTTATACTCAGGTTGTATATGCTTTCTGCTCAAAAACTGATCAACACTCTGTAACACAGACATCAAAAATACATGACGCATCACAACTCAGCACCAATTTTATTCATTGCTTTTTGTCGAAATTTGTTGGAAATTATGTGTAAATGGTCGGATGCTACATGTTCACGAATCCTTTCCTTGTTTTGTGTAAGATGCAGTTAATACCAATAAATTATTGAATAAGAAATTCATTATATCCGCATGTCACGTGTGAATACTCTTAAGATTCTATTTATCGCAGAATAATATAGCTTTGCAGCTTATGTCATTCTGTACTTCTTTGAGAGAATTACGTCTAAAATCCCAGTACTCGAGATGTAATGCACAGAAGGAGCTTTTCATGAAGCTATTTCGGATCTAGCCTGTGTTTACGATTTTTGCTAGAAAAATTAATTGTTTTATGATTTCATTCTCGAAACAAAGTGTTGGGCGTGAAAGCAAATTGTTTGTGGCTAGGGACTTAGACCAGGGTAGAATGACCTCCGTGGGGGTCTTTATAATCGGATCTAGCCTGTATTTACAAGAGTTTTGAAGAAAACCACGTACAGTGAAATACAGATAATCCGGCATCGGCGGGAAGTACGCGTTGCCATATTACCGATTTTTCCGGATTATAGGTATTCCGAAAAGAATATCGAAATCGTCCCTCAATCATAGCATCTGAAGAAATATTTCTTTAAGAATGTTTTAAAAAAATGTATAGAAACCTCAAAAAAAAAAAAAAAAAAAAACATAAATAATTGAAAAATGTTCGAAAAAAGTAAAAAATTACGGCTTTACTTACTCCTGCGCTGCAGAAAAAGAGGAACAGGATGGTGCCATCTTGATTAATCCAAAAAAAAGTAAAAAAAGAAAAGAAAAAAAAATCACGTCACTCTGTAAATCAGTAAAATTAAATGAAATTCGGAAAACTTTACTAACAATCCATAAAAGTTGGCAAGTATGCTGTTCAAAGGTTATCTGCGAATAACCGATTGAATACTATGATTTGTAGGTAAAGAAGGAAAAAGAGGGAAGGGAAAATAGTCATCAGTGCCGGTTTAAAAGTGCTTCCGGAATATAGGTTTCTGGATTATCGATGCTTCACTGTATAACTAACTCCAAGCGGCCACACATACGAGTTCGACGTGGATTCGGTCCTGATACCTCCCGTCTACTAGTTGTGCAAGCAAATTCTCTCGACTATCAGTTAGACACAATTTAAGAAGGATGTGTAACATTTAACAGGTTGCTGGAGAAATATTGAGGTAAATATCGAACATGTGGTGGATTTTAAATCATGAGAAGACTAAAAATATTCATACTGATTGATTATAAATAAAAAGTTAAAATACGAGTATAGAATGTGTACGAGTATAGTTATGATTTATTTTATCTATTTCACTACTATTTTCAAATGAACTCTATGATAATAAATGTATTTGATATTTTCATTATATCCCTATTGCAAATAGCAAAAAATAAACAAATAAATAATTGAATAAATAAGGAGTAAAAAAAAAAAAAATTAGTAGTTACACTCCACTTTTTTTTTTTTTTTTTTTTTTGCAAGATAGATAAATATCCTACAACTTTTTAGGACATTTTGTAATTGTATAAAATAAATAAATAAAAGTAAATGTAAATGTAGTAAATAATTAACTTTCGTCGTCTATAGGTACAAGAAGATAGTATAGCAGTTACTATAGCGCAAAAGATGAGTGAAAGAAATTAAACGACTCAAGTATATTCACAGTATTTCACACTCTTTTCTCCTTTTTAAAATTTCAGAACCAATTTACATCGTCTTAATCTTAACAAGATCTCTTTATCTAGCCACTCAATGAAAAGCGAAATAATTTGAGTATCATTTTTCCTCTAACAGAAAAAAGTGAATAAATGGGTTGTAGCTTCACATTTTTCTTCTGAAAAGTAAAGAGTGACACATTCTGCAGTGTTTTTCATTCATCTTTTTAGTTCGGTAGAGTAATATTTTCTCTTTCGTAATTAAAGACTGATTTAGAGTTCGGTTTTTCCCTTTTTGAATGATTTATTTTTGGAAGTCAAGGGGGAAAAAAATGACAGGTTTTATTTTTGTAACTAATAATTTTTGTATTTTCGTAACTAATAATTTTGTAACCTAAAATCGTGTGTTTTTTATGCTCTGGTTTTGTTAGTTAAAATAATACAGAAAATATTAAACAGAAGATAAAGCAAAAAACAATTTTTTACGCATAAATAATTTTTATATTCTTAATGTAAGTATGTTATAATGTATAATAACAAGAGACTTGGCGATGGAATATTAAAACTCGAATAAACTACTACGTCAGAAACGACAAAGAAAAATATTGGAAATACATACAGCTGTTTCGGTAGCCTAAAGCGTACCGTCTTCAGTGCAAAAAGGATTCTGAATCAGGAGAAGTGCTCGTATATATAGGAGAGGGGCCGGATTTAGTTCAATCAACAGGATTACGGGAAAGGTGGGGAGAGTGGCCAATAGGAATTTAGGAAAGTTAGCTGTGTAAACAGTAGAAAATTTAAGAAAATGTGGACTGAATATAAAATTTCCAACGGATTTAGGGATGATGCGGTGTCTCTTGCACTGTAAAAGGAACTTCAGATGGTTGAGGGCACGAAACTTTTTAGTACGTAATCGGTAGAACCGGTTAACTAATTTGCACATTGTGAAATGGAGAAAATGGCTCAAACTATTACTGACCTAATCTCCCCCTCATATGAGGCTTCTCAGACCAGGTTTCTCAGTAACAATAAGAGCAGAAGAACAATAACTCAACTAAGCCCGTAGAAGCTTAACAAATAATAACAAGAGACTTGGCGTTGGAATATTAAAACTCGAATAAACTACTACGTCAGAAACGACAAAGAAAAATATTGGAAATGCATACAGCTGTTTCGGTAGCCTAAAGCGTACCGTCTTCAGTGCAAAAAGGATTCTGAATCATTCGCATAATTCTTGGGGTATTTATAGTATTTCCTGTCAGTGTGATTTATCATATATTGGCCAAACTAAACGCAGTCTTAAATTTCGTCTAAAAGAACATATGAATTACGTCCGCAAACAAGAAACCAATAAATCGGCTATTTCTAAACATTGCTGGGAGGAAAATCATAATTTTAAATTTAATTCAGCCAAAGTAATTTGCAGACCTAAATCCATTCATGAACTCGATTTCTTTAAAGCTTTTCATATTTATAAAATTTTTAAAAACCTTGTAAATTGTGATTTCGCTATTCCCTATTTGTCTGACTGTTGGAAATTTTCAGTCCACATTTTCTTAAATGTGGTCCACATTTTCTTCATTTTCTTCCACATTTCAGTCCACATTTTCATCCCATTTCTTCAGTCCAATATATTCAGTCCACATTTTCTTAATTTTTCTACTGTTTACACAGCTAACTTTCCTAAATTCCTATTGGCCACTCTCCCCACCTTTCCCGTAATCCTGTTGTATGAACTAAATCCGGCCCCTCTCCTATATATACGAGCACTTCTCCTGATTCAGAATCCTTTTTGCACTGAAAATGGTACGCTTTAGGCTACCGTAACAGCTGTATGCATTTCCAATATTTTTCTTTGTCGTTTCTGACGTAGTAGTTTATTCGAGTTTTAATATGTTATAATGTTTCATTGTTTCGCAAATGAAAAACATAATATTTATTTGGGTAAGATCTACACTTTTGCAGTTATAGTAAATATATGTAAGCCTTTTGAATTTAATTTCTTCGTCAAAATGTACATAATAATAATATTAATAATGATAATAATTTTTATGTTGTACAGCAATATTTTTCTTTCATAAATAAAAAATGACATGATATTTATTTTTTCCAACTGTTTTATTTTACGAATGTCAAAGTGTGGTAGAGTGTAGAGTACCAATTGAGGCCGACTGACTACATGAGGGTCCTAGACCTGATTATACTTTCTAGGGATTCTTAGCCCGTATTCACGTGAGTTTCGGAGAAAACCACGGAAAACTTATAACAGTTATTCCGACGAGCGTGATTTTGTTATTATTATCATACATTAAAAAATGTTATATATATTATTATGTATTGCAGGCTATGAGTGCAAAAGAAAAATCTTTATTAAATATCTTTTAACAAACTATCTGAAATATATTTTTAATATCCAATTTGCCATAGTGAAAAATTACTCATAAATTACCAATAATTAGTAATATTTTCCACTAACATACTATCAATGTAATCTTCATATTCAATCCCTAACAAAAAAATTTGAACAACAGTTTAACAAGGAAAATTTTTAAAAGGAATAAATTAGATTCAGTTTCCTCTTTTTTAACACGCTTTTATTAGCTCCACCTGTATGTATGTTTGTAACCGCTCTGGGAGCAAACAAAAAGCTATATTGTAAAAAAAGACTTTCCCTACGTGAACGCTGTGGCTGTAAGGTAAAGCTCCGGGCTACGAACCTAAAGGTCTAACGTTCGAGCCCAGTCAGGGGATATTTTTAAAAATGGTTTTTGTTTAATTCTAAATTATTTTATAATCTCCCTGTAATATGGTGTGTCACTCACGCAATTTTTTCTTACCCTGCATTTTAATACTATAAAGATAGATATTTTGTGCTTTTTAGTTCACATTTCAATAAAAGCGTGTTCTTTAATTTTTTAAAAGTATAATTTTATTATTTCATATCATGTATAAAATAGTATCTCATACCTCACAAATGGCTCAATTTTTCTTAAAAGTCCCTTTTTACTTTCTTCTGCTTATATACGTAAAAAAAAAGTACTGGATTCATGAAAATTTTCGAACTCCAGTTTTCGATGGATGTATACGTTTTGAGATGTCCTGAACTCGATTTGACTTTTTTTAGAAAAATGTGAGTGTCTTTTTGTGTCTATCAAAAAATTTGTGAACGCTATATCTCACAAACCAATGAAAGAAATTTAACCAAATAAGTATTTAGTTGGATCCTGACCTAAACTGGTGCTGATTAGATTTAGGAATCACTCGCTCAATAGGTGGCGTTGTGATTCCCCCCCATTTTTTTCTAAATTTTTAACATGGCAGTATAGGACAAAATTTCGTATAAATGTACACAATGAGAGTTTTATTTAACGTGTGATTGTAAAATTAATATGAATTATTGATATTAGGATTAGTACATTATGAGAAAAATTTTGTGCATCTAGGAGCATCACTATTCCCCCTTCCCCGTGGGGTGTAAATTTTCAATATGGGGATCTTTTGAAAGGACTCGTTAATAACTTTAAAATGAATAGTTGAACCATAGATCTGTGATAATTTAAAACAAAGTTTTTTTTTTTTTTTTTTTTTTTTTTTTCATTTTTAACGGAAAAAAAAAACAAAAAAAAAAACAGGGAAAAAAAAATGTCATTTTTTTCTGATGTTGGTACAAAATTGACTTTCTTTCAGCATTTAGAGTTATAATTTTGTGAAATAAAAGTCGTCTGTATTCAACATGGAAAATAATTTTAATAAATAATAATTTAACAGATAATTTGTACTGTCTGAATTTGTGTAAAATTATGTGGAAGAAACCCTTATGGTGGCTACAACATACTAGTTTATTTGTGCTTATAAATAATCTGTTTACACTATTGGTTCCTTTTATCATTATTCTTGTATACGTAAAGAACCAATTTAGTTTTCTTCGTGTATTTTTACTTATATTAAAAAAAGTACACTTAATACAGTTTTGTTAAATAAATCCTTGTCGAATCATGTTCTTAGTCAGTCTAAAAACAGGATTCGACAAGGATTTATTTAACAAAACTGTATTAAGTGTGCTTTTTTTATATAGGAATTTTTGCTAGTGTTCGGAGACTTTTGTTACCGACTGTACTTAACCGATGATACTGTACAACTTTGTAATCTACTTTTTTCCCTACCTAGTACCATTTTCGAGAAAGAAATGCTAGCACCCTATTTCCCACCAGATGGCGCTGTAAGCAGTCTCGTCTAGTAGCGCATAGCCACTTTAATATACTGACATACTACTTTTACGAATGTAGCTGCAGCTGTTCATCAGTTAAAAGAGTGAAAACTGACTTTTGTGTGAGCAGTTTGAAATTTGTTTAGATCTTAATGGATCATAATGGCATCTATTTGAGGCCCAGATCTTTTCATAAAAAAAAAAAAAAAAAAAAAAAAAAAAAAGCGTATTAAAATCGGAGCACCTTTTGCGAAGTAATAAGCTAACAAACGAGAACAACAAAAACAAAAACATATGGCTTGTAAGAAGTTGGTTAAAAACTACCTTTACTAACCTTTGTGAAGTTGGTTAAAAACTACAATGCGCAATCGATGTGACCGCTTACAATGACCGTATTTTGAACTACATAGCATACGTGTCACCCGCTACGCTACAACGTGTACAACATAGTTCAAGAGTGCACAGTACAGGAAAATTGCGCACAAACAAAGCACGTTTTAAGCGTTCAATGTTTAGCATTAATCTCTGCAAGCTATCTTTTCTTACTAAAAACATTGCAATTCACTTTTTATTCTTACCTTGAACCGTCTTCGAGATAGGCTCTGCTCTTTTCCACCATGTGGCGCTAAAAGCGGTTGAATCTCGTTGCGCATGGCTACTTTAGTATGACTACATATAACTTTTATGACTATAGCTGCAGTCGTTCAGCCATTAAAAGAGTTGGACTGACTTTTTTCGGCACCCTGTATTTTCTTTAGATCGTAAAGATATTACTTTGGAACCTATTTCAGACAAACACCTTTACAACAAAACAAAACGTTTCAAAATCGGAGCATCCGTTCAGAAGTTACAAAAAATTGAATAAAAATTGACTGACGCAAAAGAATATTAAAAAAGGGTAGCGTATTATCCCACGTCCATTATCAAAGCACATGTGCAATCACACGAAAGTGTGAATTTTGCAGCTGTTGTCAAAATTGGTCATTCCCAAATCTGACACACATTCAAGTCCACTTACGAACTGGAGCAGCAAAAATGTATCCTTTGGCTTTTTAGTTACTTCATCAATCCGACTGCTAAAAATTTCCAAATTTCCATTTTTTCTAAAGTAAACTTTTTGCTTTAAAAACCACATTTAAACATACAAATATATACAGCAGAGGAAAATTTGACGGTATCGGTGGTCAAGTATTTTGCCTCCTACGGCCACTCTATCGTGGTTACTGTTCACTCAGGTTGTCCTAACAGCGCTTGAAGAACATACAGGGATTTATCGTGTTAGAAAATGATTTCTGTTCCTTTAAAAGTAGAAAAAATGACATGAAGAATACCAAAAGCATCATGGTCTAGGAGCTCCCGAATTATAGTGCTTGATAGGTTATCTCGAAACACACGTGGATTTACTAATTGATCGGTAATCACTCCAGTCCAAACATTTAAACTAAATTGCGTCTGGAACGATGTGTTTCGCGTTACAAAGTTTTTTCTAGAGCATGGTACCAGTTGTTAAATTTAAACATACCATCCTTAATGGAAAGTGATTCATATATTCATAATGTCTTTAGTATCTTTCTCAGAAAAGGATGTTCTTCAATTTATCGTTCTAAAATCTAACAACAAGAAAGTTCCCGCTTTTGGAAGTCTACACGCCATAATGCTTGTATCGGTGTGAAACGGTATGGATGATAGTGATTTTCATGCAGATTATATTGAGAATAAGGCATATACAGTGTTAAAAATTTCAACAGAAAACTACTAGTAATCATTTATCTTAAGTCTTATGTAAAATTACAAAGAAAAATAAACGGAGATGTTAAAAAACAGAGATATTATATATACATTTTAATGACTAACATCAATTTAATTAATTATTGGCGAGAATATATTTGTGACTTAGAATGTTTTCTTTAAAGTAAAAACATTCATTTTAAAATTTTATTGAGAATTTAAGTAATAAATATAGATAAAAATACAGAATAAAGATTGGGAATCTTAATTATTTACTTTTAACTAAGAATTATTGTAATTTTATAGAGACGATAGATAAACATTTCAGTTAATTTACAGAAATTTTTTACAGTGTAGAAGTGAAAACTGCGCGAAAAAAATATCTGAACCCAGAAAATGTCAGTAAATACTAATACAATAACAGCAACTAGCATAAAATAAGTTAAGAATTTAAGGATCTGTTAGTTGGATCGTAAGGCCTTCTATACTCACTAGACGAATGCGCGCTCAGGAATGTTAGAAGCATATTAGAGATTGTTGATATGCAGTCAGTAACGAATTTTTATATACAATTCAATGTTTTGCTTGTGAGACATTCCTCGAGCGTCGAATAGGATTGCTATTGAGTTATATGCTCCACACGGGCTCTTCCATAATCCCTTTCGTTCGGCAGATTAAGTAAAATTCACACTGTATAATTTGCAGCATGAACTTTGTACTATCTACATTTGTATCCAAAGGAATTTTCTTAATTAAAGCATTGGTAGTACAATAATCATATAAAAATTAACTCAGTTGATAAAGATGCTTACTACTGCATATAACAGCACTGTTTAAAAAAAATCTGTTAAAAAACAAAAGAATTTGCAACTTTGTTTCTGATTGGTACATTTTTTTTCTGTTTTGAATTCAAGGAACTTACTATCAAAGCAGAATTGGAAGCGCTAAGTAACAGTGTCGTCTACCATGCGGTGGATTCTGGTTCGATCTTGGTTGCTCAAGTTGGAGCATTATATTGAATGCCAGTTTTTTATAGTGTGCAATATGAAGAAAATATTTTGTGTACAAATATTTTCTGAATCATTTTGTTACGGAAAAATTTTTGTCAACGTAATTTTTCCATAACATACAAATATTTTCTGGTGACTTTGCTGCCATAAATTTTCTCTAATGTAACAGTTTATTTTTTATTTTTACAATGTACATAAAACTAAGATGTCAGAAAATGAGGATTGTATAGTTTCCATATGTATAACTGTAATAAAAAAAAAACAGAAAAAAAAAAGAAAAAAAAAAAAAAGAAAAAAAAAAAAAAAACTGTATAATTGAAGAAAGGGGTGCGAGGGGGGGGGGGAATTTTTGGCCTTTCTCAGTTATTATATATATTTTTGTTAAGGATGAGAATGAGCAGATGTTCAAATTAAATATAGTAGTCTACCAAATTTCTTATATTTAAAAATAGATAAGATACTAGCTATATATGATATAGATGTATTTCAGATGAGATATTAGTTACCAACTTTAAATTTGTTTTAAAAAAGAAACAATAGCATGTTTGAAAATAATTAATGCCTTAGTTATTTACAGAAAAAGTAAAAATTTTCTTGTGAGCCTTTGAAAAGATGTAAACTTTCTAAGATTCTGAAGTTTTCTATAATTCCCTTCATTCTTCATTTTTCTGAACTTTTTGGAACCATTCAGAACTTTAATTGTAAAAACATAGTATTTTTTATCGTTTCCCCATTCACATTTTATTTTCGTAAAGTAATATTTTCGTTTTTATGACTGGAGAATGATTTAGTGTTTGTTTTGTGCGCTTTGAATGATTTATTTATTATACGTCAAGTAAACTTTTAACACACTTAATAATTGTAACTCTCAGTAAAGCATTTCCTGTTTTTAACTTGCACCCCTAGTTAAAAATAATTCACAAAATGCTGAACTACAAGACTCAAGCAGACTTAGTAAATAAACGAATACGGGTACTTCCATTTTTCTTCTGAAATAAGCAAGTTAACTCTTTGAAAGTAAATCCTTATGTTTTTCACATCCAAAATCTTTCAAGGTCTAATAAGTCTTTCTTTTATAACACTAAAAATGAGAGAGCTGAGATTTAAAGAGTGACAGACCTTTAAGTTATCTCATGCAGCCAAATGAATTTTAATAAAGACGTGTACCATCTCCAAACAATCATAGAAGGGATCTAAGAAAAATGAAAGAATGTCAGTTAAAGAAGACTATTTACGCATATATTATTTAACACTTATATTTAGATCAGGGGTCGATCCATGTTTTAATTTGGGGGTACCATTTTGGGAAAAAACAAAATATTTTTGTGAAATATATTTTATTTTCGTGAAAAATAAAATATTTTTGTGAAATTTTTTATCGTTTTTTGTGAAGAAAAAAATATTGTGATAAACCATCCCTTTTCCTTCTTTTCAATTTCCTCAGTTTTTCTTTTTTCTTTCTTTTGTTTTGTTTCATCGGTTTAAAAGCTAGGTTTATTTATTTATTTATTTATTTTCACTTTTAATTCTTCTATCATTTCCTCTCTTTCGATATTTTTCTTTGTTCCATTAGCTTCTAATTTTTCTCCCTTTCATGCTTTAGATTTCTTTTCTCTTTGCTTCCGATTGTAGTTTTAAAATATATTTTGATGATGACAAAATTGCAATCTTCCTCTTCTTTCTTTCACCTTTTCTCTAGAAATTGGTCAGATACCTGTGGAGAGGCCAAAGTAATTCAGGTGAAAGAACAGTTGATATTCTTTTGAATATGAAGACTGATACCGAATGATTTGTGGTGAGACTTTGAGATATCTCACATATGATACTTCTTCAGAAGTAGATGGTTGGAATACTACATCGTCTGATACTCCGCTAGAAGTCAAGGATTGGTTTGGCCTTGTAGTTGTTTCATATAGGCATCAATGTGTTCAAGAAATATATTCTTATCAAATGACTATGTCCAAGATTTCTGAAATCTCTACAGAGAATATTTAAATTCGTATTTATTATGATTTGAAATGAAATAATGAAGATCCAGCTATTTTTAATGTTAGTACTACACAAAATTGTTTTCATATATTTAGAAAAGATAATGAACAAAACCAACCGAACTATGATTTTGCTCCACCCAGTAGAATGTAGTTCTACCTTGCCCTATATGTCGAGTCGAAACAAATAATTCACATATACAACAAGAATGGTAAGTCAGTATTATACTAAAATATGCTACTAAATGCAGTGAATCCATATACTTTTTTACCTCCAATAAATTAACATGCGTGCTAAATGTACAATTATATCTCTCTCGCCCTAATGTCTAATAATACTTAACGGATAATTTCAAAATTTATCCACAACTGAACAACATGATTGACAGAATCGAAGCACAGCTCCAAATTTTTGTATACACAGCTTCTTTATTTATTCATTCCATTTTTGAAGAATAACCGCACGCACCACACAAAATCTAGAAGGATCGGTTTGACCCTATAGTATAAATTTGTGCTATTCTCCCCTGTTTCAGAAAGGACTCCCCAAATTTGAAATAACTGTGAAACAATCAACAAATGTTTTACAATTTCCTATAATAACTAATTCGATACAATTATCAAAGTACGTGTCAGCAATGGAACAGACTGGCGAATGAACTTTCAGTACTTCTGGGTATTGTTTAAAGCTTCATGTGCATGTGTCGCCACCTATAAACCAATCTTGGAACTATTTCTGCAAGCCGGTGCATAACGAATTTCAGACAGCATACCACTTGTTTTATCTTTCTGTTTCTCACTGCTTCGTAGTTGTGTCATTTCAAAACTGGAGAGTACTTTCTTAAACATCCTGTATTTATCTCTATATAAATATTTCCCATAATCTCTCTCTCTCTCTATGTATATATATACAGGGTAGCCATAATTAAGCTTGGCCTATTCAGAGCACTCGTTAGCCGTAACTAAAATGCGAATTATTTCGAAAATTTCTATACAGACATATGAAAGGATGCACTCAAAGGTTCTGAAAAAAAAAAAATAAATAAAAAAAAAAAAAAATTTAAACTTCCGCTCTGAGGGGACATACATCAAAATACAAACAAGCATTACAGTCAAAATGCTTGAAAATTTATGTAATAAATAACTGTGGTCTATTTTAACATTTTCAAACCATACGACATAACTGTTATTTTTACATTTTGCAAAAGTTTACAGATGACAGATACCCATACATTTTCCACTCCTTGGCCGACCCATTCCCCTGATCTTAATGTGTGGTATTTTGGTTATGGGGCCATTCAAAGAGTTTGATTTTTAAAAGAAATGTTGTAACTTTAGCTGACTTGAAGGACCGTATAATATTGCATGTGCGGAGGATCACTGGTGGTCAGCTGTGATCAGCTGTTGAACACACTGTTCATCGGCTGCAGATTTTACAACTTAATGATAAGGTCCACATTGGAGAATATGGTCTCCATCGATAAACAGTTTGTAACTTGTAACAAATAAGAATTAAATCTGTCATAAATAAAGTTTTTGTATCAAAATTTGTAGTTTATTTGTATTTTGATGTATGCTCCCTCAGAGCGGAAATTTTTAAAATTTAATATATATATATATACACACACACACACATATATATATATATATATATATATATATATATATATATTACAGAACCTTTGAGCGCATCCTTTGAGATGTCTATATACATATTTTCGACCCGATCCGCAGTAATTTACAGCTAAAGAGTGCTCTGAATAGACAAAATTTAATTATGGCCACCTTCTATATAAAGAAAAAAGGAACTTTTATGACAGTTTTCGTAATAATAATGTAATCATGAAGTGATTAAGAAATTAATATACATCAAACACCAACTTACTAGCACTGTTGGAAGTATATATGCTTTTAATTCCTCTTCTCCTAAGAAGTTTTTACAATTAAGTTCTCTTTTATTTTACACGTATCAAATGCATAAATTTAAGTAAACATTTCACATGTATTATCAGGAATAATAATAATAAAAGAAAATAACAAATTTAACATTTAATTTTTGTTAAAACATTGTAAAAAGGATTTTTGACTTTACTAAAACACAAATAGAGCAAATATGCTGATTTATTCACCAGAAAAAAGAAGACAGTCAAAAAGTAAACACGCTGAGTGACCATTCGGCCTTAAGTAAGCATTTATATTCTGCCTGCAGTTTTCCAGATTTTCTAGCATTTCAAAAATAACAAAGGCTTCTTTTGTGAATCTATAAAAGATCCGAATTCTCCATTTCTTTCCCGTTTATTTTCTTTTTCTTTTCATTACTTTTTCATTTAGAGAATTTATTGTAGAATAAATTCTGACTAACATGACTGTGAAATTACAGAATTTCCTTGCAAATGTTGAATCTTTCTAAAGTTTTTACCTTGAAATATAATATGCATTAATTATCACAATATCCTTAGAAATGTATAAAAGTATTCGAGAATGAACTGCAGTTTTTTTTATTTCTTGTGTTCGCCTTTTAATAAGTGTAGTATACTGCTTACCCCTTCCAAAATTTCGTGACGTGAGTTTAAACTTGCAAATTTTATATTGTCTAAGAACCCAGGTGCATAAATATTCTCCCATTATTTCATTTAAAGAGTATAGAAGCAGCGCGTTGTTCATCATTTACACGCAGTCGGTGAAAGAATATATAAAAGCGAAAAATTTCAGAAATTTTTGGCCTGCCTGCACCAAAAGAAGAAATACAGCAAAGTGATTGCTGAAATATTCGGCATTGGAACTCTTGCTTACTCTGTAACGCATTACTAATCTTCGAAAGATGTGAATGAATCAATTTCTTTGCAGAAAATGTGTGGTCGAAAAATTACTCCAATAATCGCGTCTGAAAATAATGGAGTTAACCTCCATTATTTTCAGACTGAAATGAATGGGAAGGGTTTCTATGTCGCACTAAATCGAATCGTCAAAAATCGCTCTTAAACTTACAAACAGCTTCAGTAAGGGAAGCAATATTATTTTCACTCGTATAATGAGACAAGAAACCAAAGGATTGGTATTAAGGTGTTGCAGTTGCAGTGCAACATAAAAGCTTCTAGCTGCTGCTACTAATCGAAAATAGAGACTACAATATATCCAAGAACATAGATAATAGACATTTGGGCAAAACTGTAATCAGCTGGTTAGATGAATCTAGATTTACTTCGAAACTGATCTTCGAATATGATGATTGCATCAGTATAAAAAGAAAAATATATAAGATTTGCGTCGTTGTGTACTGTACCCATGGTACACAACACTGGAGTAAGTGTTGTGATTCATGCGGATTTCTGTTGACATGAGCTCAACCCAGCAAAATTTTTAAGCAATATAATGAAGTCTCTAGATTAGGTAAATAATTACTAAACGACTCTCTTATTCCTTCAAAGGATTACTTCTTTTACGCATTTTTTAAAAATGATAGTTCTAGAGGTCACCGAACGCATGCTGTAGATACTTGGTTCAAAGAAACACGGGAGTCCAATCATGTACTTGATTTATTCTTCGCAAAATTCCTGACATAAAATTCATGGGAAGTACTTGAGAAGTATTAAGAAGTATAAGAATCTTTCTTCATCAGCTGAAGATGTCGGCGAAAATGAATGCTACTATGACCAATAATATGTAATCTGTCATTGCATAATTTGACAGAATCAATGCCAAAACGATTACATGCAGTGTTGGGAGCCCAGGAAAGAACAACGAAATTTCAGAATTTGTGACTTTTTCTTTCCTATTCTTCTGTCTATCTGCAGTTTTTCTTTCTTTTTAACACTTTTCAACAAAGTTGAAAAGTATTTATGACTTCAGTTTGCCCGTTTGTCTGTCTGTCACCGCTCTAACTCTCTTAAATGATCATGGATTTCCTTGAAACTTATATAGGTTTTTCAAGTTCAGGTTCAAGGAATTCCATGAATATTGAAACTGAATTCAACTATTCTCGAATATTCAATATTAAAACTGAAGTTTTATGCGAAGTTCCCTAATGAAAATGTGGTAAATACCACCACTGGTGTATGTACAGGGACACTCCCAAAAATTCCAAAGTATTGCGTTCTATGAAAGGTATTTCTGTAAATCAAAGTTTAATATCTGTATTTTGCACAAATCGTATAGGAATTCACATTTCTTATTCATGCTCTAAAAAATAATATATTCTATAGAAAAAAGCATGATTAGCGTTAAGATTTACAAGGCCACACAAAAATATTCAGATACATTAAGGGCTGTAACTAGTAGTTGCTGGAATTGAATTTTGGTTTTTATAAAGCCATTTTAACACTTTCTGGAATGTTTAAGAGTGATTATGTTTTGAATAAGTTTATTTGTCTGCATTTCTGTCCATCTGACTGCCCATCTGTCTGACAGCGCTCGAACTCTCCTAAATAGTCATGGAATTCCTTAAAACTGATATATGTTATTCAGATTCACTATGGAATGCTCCCTATTAAAATGGGGTAAATACCACCATTGGGTTCTGTACAGGAACACCTGAAAAAATTCAAAAGCATAGTGTTCCATAAGAGGTACTTCTAACAAGTATATTTTATTTTATTTTATTTATTTATTTATTTTTTTTTTTTTTTTGTGATCAAATCATAATGAGATTAACATTTACGATTCGGTTGTGGGGATTAAGGCCGATTGACTTCACTAGGGTCCTTGGCCTTAGGGTGAGTACCCTTCGTGGGGCTCTTTCTAAGGGGTTCTAGCTCGTATTTACGCAATTTAAAATATTAGGGGGACCGGCGCATTTTTCATCTCCAGTGATCAAGCGACCAATAGACGCTTCTGTATGGGGCCGCTGATGCAATAAGTTGCATGTGGTCGATTGGTTAGCTTTGGACAGCTTCGGACAGTTTATGCGGTACCAAAGCATAAACTGTGCTTTGCTTACTTTACCAAACTCTTGTAAATATTCTGGGGTGGTTGACCAAGATTGGTTAATTAAGAGTTTTTGACAGTTCTTCGATTGTCTGACATGAATTTACTTCCACTTTCCCCCTCAATATGTTATTGTTTAAAGTTGTTGGTCTTCCTGATCGATAGTTGTCGGGAAGATCAAAATTAACGGATATGAACTTAGAAAACCACCATTGGCATTTACGAATGCTTAATACATTTGAATAAACATCGCAAAAGTTTTTGGTAGCAATTGTTGTGTTACTATCCTCTCGAAACTTCGAAACTTAAAAAGCCTACAATGCCGGATATGCACCTACCTCTTCTGTTATTTGGCTGTTTTCACAAACAAAAAATTGCAAAAATAAAATAAAATAAAATAAAATAAAGAAAAGAAAAGAAAAACCTTAAGCTTTAATTATTTACGAGTAAATAGGTCACTCTAACCTTGAAAATCTTTGAGACGAGTTCAAGAACACAATGAGCTAATAAATGACAATCGAATATCGTCATGCACAAAAATCGACATTACTTTCCGGTCCCCCTAATAATCAGTTAAAGATTTTTCATAAATTACACAATTTTTAAGGAATAAGGAATTATTATATATTCGTTTCCATTACAATGGTATTAACCGTTTTTGGACTTGATAAGATGTCTATATAAAAATAGAGTTAATTTTATTTGTTAAATAAGTAGATTTTAAACTATCTATTTGCTAATTTAAATTACATTTAAATTATTGATTTAATATTAAGAATCACCTTCAAAAATAAAGTAGCAAAAATTAATATGCATATACTTCCTGTATCCGATATTGTATTTTGAAATACTTGAAATATGAAACTTAAAAGTATTCTTCAAATTTAAATTTCTGGAAACTTTTGATTAGAGATATATTACTGAAAGAATACATATTTAATTTCCCTTTCCAATATCTTTGATTAATCGAAAATGACTGAAATTTTATTAAAAAGTAAATGAAAAAATTCGATAGCTTTTGCTTTTAACAGTATTAAAATAGTCATATTTCAATTTCATTCTCTTTTGAACAAAAGGTATTAAATAGTAAAGCTTTTCTTTCAGTATGTTATTTTAAGTTACCCAAGAAACAAAATCTTTCGAAAGAAATTAATAACATATTTAATATATATTAACTTATCAGCTTTTTAATAATGTTTTTATGTTTTTAGGTACATGAGAGAGTTAATGATTATAAACTAGTGCATTTTATGTACCCTTCGCTTTTAATTATAGTTGCTAAGTTAATATATAGTATATAGAATTAATCTTGCTACATAATCCTTTGTAAAATGCACAAACTATTAACATGGAAGAGAAAATAAATAAATCACAAAAGAAAAACTCTGAAAAAGAAAGGGAAAAAAAAAAACTGAATACGCAGAAGCTTTAAATGTCCAAGCAGCAGATGAAACAATGAAAATAAATGACAAACATTTGTTCAGTTTTCAAAATGTCAGACAAGCGAGGAAGTACAAAAGAAAACAAATATATAGAGATTTAAAAAAAAAAAAAAACCCTTTTAAAAACAATTCGGTAATTAAATGAGAGCAAAACAAACAAAATGCAGATGGATATGTTTTGCGTATATTGTTGGGCCTTAAATTACTAAAGGGAAGATTGAAGTGTTTTAAACAAGATTCAAAGTGGTAGTTGGTCAATATTTGTTTGAAAAATAAATAAAGTGGCTATTTTAACTTTCTCTCTAAATTAAGGTTAATAATGCAAACATTAATATATATTAAATTTAAATTAATTTTCAGTTAGAGAAAGGAAAACGTACCCCGATGATTTTTTATCGATAATGTACGTAGAAAGATGTGATAAGTAACATCCGACTATGATACGCGTAAATATTTGTATACGAAGCGAAATTTTATATTAGAGTCTACATATTAAAAATTTCAGAATTTTGATCTTTAGAATAGTAAAACTCATTTTTTGAATTTTTGACACCATATTTAAGCTTTACGAACCACAACAGTCTAAAAAAGAATAAATGCTGTGTATTTATTTTTTCCCCCAAATTTCCATACATTTACATATAAAAGAATAAGTGTTAGGAAATTATCCGAAAATTCAGAAAAATGAAACCAAGACACTTTCGGCGGAAAACTAAAGGTAGTTTTTCTTAAATAATTATGGTTTAAATAATTATGGTTTTTCTTAAATAATTATCACTGGTCTACAGTGGTTCGGTAACAACGGTCAAATTATTATTTTTATTATTAATTCCAATTTTTATTTAAATATCTGCAAGTAAAAAAGTTCTACCACGTCACATTTTTTTGTTAGAGTATCAGAAAATGGAAATTTTTACGATTTTTTATCATTTTCAAAGTATCACAGGTGGTAACCCTTCCTGCTGGCAACCCAGAGTCCTGGGAACTCAGAGTCCCGGCAACCATGTTTGTTCCATTTTTTTTTTTTTGTTAAACTATCAGAAATTGGCAAATTTCACTATTTTTTATGATTTTTACAATACAGTCGACAGCAAAAGTATCCGAGCGTTAGCCAATAGTTCCAATGCCAAAAAAGTAGAGTTAATACTATTTTGTTAAATAAATCCTTGTCGAATCATGTTCTTAGACTGACTAAGAGCATGACTGGACAAGGATTTGTTTAACAAAGCAGTATTGAGTGCACCTTTTTTAGACAGGGATTATTGCTAGTGCTCAGATACTTTTGTTGCCGACTGTATCACACATGGTAGCCTTTCGTGCTATCAACCCCGCCTCCTGGCCATCGTCTCTGCTGGAAACTCCTGTTTGGCAACACTGTATACGTACCTTACCGTTTTTTTCTTCTGGTATTCTAGTATTCTAGTTATCCTGATATTCTTTGTTAAGTATAATTGTTCTGTTTTATAGTTAAAGTTTCATGTTCAAATCATAGATATAGTAATAAGACATAGATTGATCAGCGAGGCCGAAAAAGTGATGCCTTTTTTTTTCGGGAAAAGACGGCCATTTTACTCTCTTGTGGATGTCTTTCCCCAACTGAATATACACGGGAATACACACAGATAATTTAGCAAATAAAATTTATGAATAATTTATGTACTAAAGATGAATGAAAAAACTCCAGATACTTGTTATTCTTTCTTTCTTTTCTTCTTCTTTTTTTTTTTTTTTTTTTTTTTTTTGTATGGAATAACGACATATAAAGAAATTTATCGTTTCTGTCTACCATTTCTGTCTGGTTAGAAGTTTTTATGGTCGAAAAAACTATTGGACTTATCCTCATCCTCATCTTTTGAGATATTAGAGTTAACCCTTTAGTTGCCAATCGCAATGCAGTCGGACACTTTTGTTACCGACTGTATAGAGTAGAAATTTATGTTTACTCGGAAATGGTTATAAAGATATTAATAAAAGTTTGGGATAAGTGCTTTTTAGAGACCTAAAACAATTGAAACATCCTTAGCATCAAGAAAATTAGTATTAACCCTTTAACTGCCAATCGCAACACGTAGTAGAAATTGACTTTAATCAGAAATGGATATAACGATTTTGTTTAAAGTTTGGAGTTAAGTGTCTTTTTTTTTTTTTTTTTTTTTAAGAACTAAAACGTTTGGACATATCCTCATCTTCAGAAAAATTTGCGTTAAACCTTTAACGGCCAGTCGCAACATATAATAGAAATTAGGTTTACTCGGAAATGGATATAACGATTTTTATAAAAGTTTGGGATAAAGTTACTTTTACCCGAATTAAAAAAATATCTTTAATCTTTGATAATTTTAAAATAACTTCAAAATTTCATCTGCTGAATATAAATGTTTGTATTTTAACTGAAATATGTGATGTCACAATGTTTGTTACCCCCCTCCCTTGTCACAAACTGTCACAATTTCATGAACCCCCTCCCCCCCTCCAAGCGTGACACGGCCCCTATATATATATATATATATACAGTCGAACCTCGTTAACGTGAATTACTTTTAACATGAACTGTTACCACAATCCCTGTCAAAATGAAGATTACTTTAGTTATATGACGATCAGTTACTGATAGCATGAACTACTGATAACATGAACAGATTTTTGATCCCCCTTGAGATTCACGATAACAAAATTCGACTGTATATCTTTTCATGTCTGCGCAAAAATGATTTTTTTTAGCATTTATTATTACACTACTTTAAGAAAAAAATCGTCTGCATTCATCATGGAAAATATCTTTAATAAATTATAACTTAAGAAATAATTTGTATTGCGTAAATTTGTATAGGATTATATAGAGAAGAAAGTCTTGTGGTAATACTAGTTATAATATATTAAAACAAGCGGGTTTTACCTCTGCGACTGCTCTACATTTAAAAGAATTTTGAAAATTCGATATTACTTACTAATATAAAAACTTAAAAAATATTAAAAAAAAAAAAAAAAAAGTATTTCATTAAAAATCAAAACAGTATTTAAACCATAATAACAAAGCAACTGATTATAAAGAATCATATTTTTCATAAATTAGTTAAATTTAACTTACTTATGAAAACTTATTCCACTTCCTTTCATAAATTTATTTCTACAATTAAAAGCCGCGCAGTACTTCAGCATTTTCAATGTCTTATTACTATATCTATGATATCAACATTCTATTCCATTATTGTTTTCGAGTTTTATACTCTCTCATCATGGCTGATGCCAAAAACTTTTTCGGCATCAAAAATCTTTGCACGTTAACAATGGGATGATAGATCTATATATATTACTATATCTATGGTTCAAATTGCAAGTTTTCAGCACAAAACTTGTAAAACCGTACCCGACAAGTTTTGCTGTATCTGTGAACTATTCATATTAAAATCACAAGGTAGACATTTAACACACGAAGCAAAAAAGCCTATAGTTTGTATTTTGGTTTTAAAATAACTAATAGTAACAAATAATAACAATTCAATCATTTAACATATTTTCCATGTTTTTATATTCTACGTAGTCTACAATATGTATATTATCTCCATGTTAACAGTATTCCATGCTAAATTAATAATATTGATAGTAATAATGCATGTTTTCTAAAGACTTTTGTACATTGCTTCCAGTACAGATTAAATAATCATAACAAAAAAAAAAAAAAAAAAAAAAAAAACTGTACGTGTTGCAGATTTTTCACTATTAGTTTTTAATTCTGCACTACAAAATTAATTGAAAATAGTTAATTTCATTTCTGTTACTCCCCCCCCCCCCAAAAAAAAAAAAAAAAAAATTTTTTTTTGTCAACTAGTGTTATGGTAGTTTCGGTAGTTTTTCTTAAATAATTATGGAACTATAAAAAGTCAAAGTTTAAGGACTCTTGTGATAAATGCACGTGACAAAATTTAACATATATATTCTTAAAAACTCCTTAGGTTCATTTAAAAAATAAAATGAAAAATATCCTTACCCTTTCAAAACGAAATAATCTGGTGTGTCACTCACACGACTTTCTCTTACCCTGAAATTTAATACTACAAATACAGGTTGGAGATTAAGAGGTACGATAACGATGTTATGTAAACCTATGTTGAACAATTCAAATTAGGCTTCGGAAGAGTTTTATGTGATAATTAATTCTGTGTGAAGGGGGCTACCGCCCCCTCAACCCCCCGTTTCATTAATGCACCTAGATTTATATAAAATTTAATTCGGTTATTAAAAAATAATTATGTTTTTAAAAAATAATTTATTAAAATTATTATTTTAAAAAATTATCTTTTATGATAATGCAGACGATTTCCATATTAGTTACACTAAATATCCAAAAAAAGTCCATTTTATTCTCAATATTAAAAAAAAAAAAAAAAAAAAAAAAAAGTTTTTTTTTCTAAGTTTTTTTTTTTTGTTAAAAGCGAAAAAAATCGGTTTTAAATTATCGCATATCGATGGTTCAACCATTCGTTTTAAAGGTACTGGCGAGCTCTTTTGAAAGATACCCATCATGAAAATTTGCTCCCCTCGAGGGGGGACTTCCCCCGCAGGGGAAGGGAGGCGAGGATCCTTCATACACAATTATTTTTTCCCAGTTAACTATCTCTATTACAAAAAATATATATTCATTTCATTTGGTTTAGTGTGATGCCCTCACCGTTATCACTGGGATTCCCCATGCCCACTTGCAGGTCGCCCAAACCTATACTAAAACTAAAATCCTACAACTAAACGACCAAGAGCTCACTAACATAGTCTTTCCCCAAACTCCCATCCAGCCCCTGACCTGCAGTTGGGCAATTCACCCAGGTTTGGATGTAGCTCCTCTAATAACAAACTGTTCAAAAAATAGCTTCTCACCTTCTGTCCCGGTGGCGATCTACACGGATGGCTCTAAGACCGAGGCTGGAGTTGCCTCAGCTTTCTGTGTTCTTGAAGGCGACAGCGAAGCCTATCGGTGGGCGGGTAGGCTCGAGGACTACAACTCAGTATTCCAAGCAGAACTCTACGCAATTAAAAAAGCCCTTGACTGGGCGGTCGTAAATCATAATCAACAACAACAACTAAGTGTTTATAGTGATAGTCTTTCGAGCCTGCTCGCCATTGCTCGCCATCGGAACAGACACCCACAAGTCCTGGAAATAAAAGAAATTCTAATGAACCCTAACCTTAACTGTACCCTGGCACACGTTTCTGCCCACAGGGGAGTAGTCGGTAATGAACTTGCTGATTCCCTGGCCAAAGAAGCCACAGAATTCTCAGTAAAAGAACCATCTCCTCCTGCCCCTCCCTCCTACGTAAAATCAAAACTGAAACAAATCTTCATTTTAAAATGGCAAGACCTGTGGCGAAATTCCGAGAAGGGTAGATATACCTTCTCCCTAATCCCACAGGTTTCAACAAATTCATGGACTCTAACTCCTCCCATAACGGCTTTCTTAACAGGCCATGGCCCCTTTCAATCTTACCTCTTCAAGTTTCATCGCCGACGCTCTCCCCTGTGTCCCTGCGGTGAGGAGGGAACTCCCGAACATTATTATTTCTCTTGCCCCCTAACTCAACAGTTCCATTTCAGAAATCCCTCTCCAAGACCAAATAATTGGCTTGAAAATATCTTAACCAGAAAACTGTTAATTAAAAAACTAAACAATATTTACTCTCTCTTAATGGACATAACCAATTTGACTGATTAATAACTATTCCACTGGCAGCTAATCTTCTTCCCAAATGAAGCTACTTATCCTCCCACCCTTTTTCAAAATACCCTTCACCAAAACAAAAATCTGTTTGCAAGGAAGCCTCTTACTAAAACCTCTCTTAAAAACTAAATAAACTCTATAGTTTAAATTATCAACAATCCTAACTCTCTCATTCTCTCCTCTGTTACCCAAATTACCCTGCAAAATCAGTTTTCTGCACAGTTGTTCTGCAATACTGTCACCCATGTTGTCATCCAATTGTATCATCTGGACTATTCTAGTCAAACTTGAACTCTCTAGTACACATCAAGAGTTGTGAAAACTCATCTAGTGCCGTCTGTCGCGAGAGGCCTAAAGGGCCTGGCATAATCCATCTAAAATTATCATCGCCCAATGTCGCGAGGTGGCTTTCAGCCAAGCGATGACCATGTACTCTTTCTATGTTGTTTTCCATCGCCCCTTGTCGCGGTAAGGCTTCATGCCTGGCGATGCCTATGTAAAACCCTCTTGCTTTTTAAATAAACGTCAGGCAGGTCTGTAGGGGTTCTTCTCGGGACAGCCCACGTGAACCTCGGTTCTGGAAGCGCTCAACACCGCTCTTCAAGCGGTGAGCGTGGGCTGCTCCCCTGTTCAGTCTATAGACGTTAAACTCTACTTACCTGCAATTTCCCCCATAGACGTAATGTATCAGAATTCTCTTGATTGTCCCTGTACACGAACCATTTGCTTGATCTTAACGAAAAGCTTACTGTAGCATCCCTATATGATACACATTTAGAATATCAAGTTTGAACTTTCTGCCATAATTTGTTTTTGAGATATGCTGATAACAGACAGACACACACACAGACACACACACACACAGACACACAGACACACAGACCATTTGCTAAAAACATGATTTTCGTATTCAGGGGACCTCAAAACGTGTAAATATAACAAAATCTCGCGTTCGCAAATTTGACCCAAAAACAATACTTTCTCTACCTTATGGGTAAGAGAAAGTAAAAAAAAAAAAAAAAAAAGATAAAATAGATAGAAATGTTTTTCTAGCTAGTACTTTTTAATTTTATTATCCTAAAAATTGATACTGCGTTGGTGAATCCTTTTAAAACAACAAAGTCCTTTATTTTTGTTCAGACTTTTCTTCGGCAAATAATCATACTTTCTTACTTTCTCTTACCCATAAGGTAGAGAAAGTATTGTTTTGGGGTCAAATTTTCGAATGAGAGTTTTTGTTATATTTACATGTTCTGAGGTCCCCTGAATACGAAAATCATGTTTTTAGCAAATGGTCTGTGTGTCTGTCTGTTATCAGCATATCTCAAAAACAAATTATGGCAGAAAGTTCAAACTTGGTATTCTAAATGTGTATCATATAAGGATGCTACAGTAAGCTTTTCGTTTAGATGAAGCAAATGGTTCGTGTACAGGGACAATCAAGAGAATTCTAATACATTACGTCTATGGGGGAAATTGCAGGTAAGTAGATTTTAACGTCTATAGACTGCATTAAACCAAATGAAACGAATATACATTTTTGTAATAGAAATAGTCAACAGGGAAAAAAATTGTGTATGCAGGAGCCACGCCTCCCCCCTGGGGGGAAGCCCCTCTCGAGGGGAGTAAATTTTCATGATGGGTATCTTTCAAAAGAGCTCGTCAATACCTTTAAAGCGAATGGTTGAACCATCAATTTGCGATAATTTAAAACAAAGTTATGATTTTTTTTCTTTTAACGAAAAAAAAAACTTAGAAAGAAAAATCTTTTTTTTTTTTTTTTTTTTTTTTTTTTTTTTTTTAATATATATTGAGAATAAAATGGACTTTTTTTGGATTTTTAGTGTTATACTACTTCTCTATTATGGAAATCGTCTGCATTATCATAAGATAATTTTTTTAAATGATAATTTTAATAAATTATTTTTTAAAAAGAGAATTATTTTTTAATAGCCGAATTAAATTCTATATAAATGTAGGTGCATTAATGAAACGGGGGTTGATTGGATCTGTAGCCCCCCTCACACAGAACGAATTATCATATAAAACTCTTCCGAAGCCTAATTTGAATTGTTTAACAAGGATTTATATAACAGTGCTCGTTATCTTACCTATCAATCTGCAACCTGTATTTATAGTATTAAATTTCAGGGTAAGAGAAAGTCGTGTGAGTGATACACCAGATTATTAATGTTGGTATATACAGTCGGTAGCAAAAGTCTCCGAACACTAGCAAAAATTCCTATACAAAAATGTACACTTAATACAGTTTTGTTAAATAAATCCTTGTCAAATCCTGTTTTTAGACTGACTAAGAACAGGATTCGACAAGAATCTGTTTAACAAAACTGTATTAAGTGTACTTCTTTTACATAGGAATTTTTGCTAGTGTTCGGAGATTTTTGTTACCGACTGTACATTGCAGATGAAATAGCATAATAAAAATAAAATAGTTTATTTATAAAATCATTTAGTCATTTAACAAATTATTCTTATTTCTTATATACTTTTTCAATTCTAATTCTTTTTCACCAAGTTTTTGACTCGGTTTACTATAACCGATATAAAATCTCTAATGCCTTGCTTAACAAAAATATTCTGTTTTAAAAAATTTACGTTTATTATTGTTCTTTGATTAATATTTTTATTCGCATAAATAGCAAGCATATAACATGAAAAAAAAAAAAAAAAAAAATGGGAAACAAGCAGTAAGGGTTGAAATAAATTAATGATTTTTTACTTAGGATTTTACAAACAAAATTTTCTCTTGCCTCTTTTGACAGATACATAATTATACAAACACAAACTTAAACACACAAAATAATAATAATAATAATAAATGACTAATGAAAGTTTGATAGGCCAGAGTCCACTCTATGAATGCCTTAATTTACAACTACATTATATATATAATTTGAATTTTATTTTTCATATATAGTTTTAAAAAACTGTATTGTATAATTTCATGCTTATTTAGTAAGTTTATTTATACGAGTTTCATTTTTATTGTATACTAGCTGGAACCCGTCGAATTCGACGATCATTTTATTGACCGTAATGTTTCAAAAAACATCGCATCATTATTTAAATGTATTTCAAGTTAAAACATCTAATATAATTTACGACATTTCCCTTAAAAAAAAAAAGAAATTCAGAAAAATGTTTATAAATAGAAATACTATATATGACATCACTTTCAACAAAGTACAGTCAATGTGACGTCAAACTGACTCCAAATAAACAGTTCCTATCTTTCATTTTCTATTTCGTTTAATACTAAGACTACATGTTAGCTGACCCGTCCGGCGTTTCCCAGGCCCATGGTAATAACCTTAAATGAACCTTAAATTTGTATGGTTTTACATCTTTAACTCAATTTTGTTTGAATTTCTATTTTTAAATAAAAGCATCGTGAAAAAATAATCAGCTGTAACCAAAAAAATTACCTCGAACCGAACGAAACTCTGCCTTGTGACCTTGGTGCCTTCGGTAGCGCATACGCCGGCCGCTAATAACATAAAAATATTCCCAAAAATTAACATGGAACCCAACGAACACGCTCGGTGTTGCCCGGACCCATGATACCTTAAATTAACCTTAAATTTGTATGATTTTATACATTTAATTCGATTTCGTTTGAATTTCTGTTTTTAAGTGAAAGCATCACGAAAAAAATAATCAGCTGTAACAAAAAAAATATTACCTCGAACCAAACGAAACTCTGCCTTGTGACCCCGGTGCTTGCTGCAGCGCATACGCCGGCCGCTAATAACATAAAAATATTCCCAAAAATTAACCTGGAACCGAACGAACCGCCAGGTGTTGCCCGGGCCCATGATACCTTAAATGAACCTTAAATTTCTATGATTTTATACCTTTAACTCGATTTAGTTTGAATTTCTATTTTTAAATGAAAGCATCACGAAAAAAATAATCAGCTGTAACAAAAAAAATTACCTCGAAGCGAACGAAACTCTGCCTTGTGACCCCGGTGCCTGCGGCAGAACATACGCGGGCCGCTAATAACATAAAAAAATTCCAAAAAATTAACCTGGAACCAAACGAACCCGCCCGGCAATGACCGGGCCCATGATAATAACCTTAAATGAACCTTAAATTTGTATGGTTTTATATCTTTAACTCGATTTTGTTTGAATTTCTATTTTTAAATGAAAGCACCACAAAAAAAAAAAAAAAAAAAAAAAAAATCATCTGTATTTAAAAAAAAAAAAAAAAAAAAAAAAAAAAAAAAAAAAAAAAAAACGGAACTCGAGCTCGTGATCCGGTGCCTGCGGCAGCGTATATACAGGCCGCTAATAACATGAAAAATTTCTCAAAAATTAACCTTGAACCTAGCGAACCTCTGACTCGTGTTACCTCTGCCTGTGGCTGCTGCACTCTATAGCAGGCATGCATGCTACACACGCGTTGCAAATTCCACTTTCCTCCACCAAGGGGTGCAGTATGTTGTATACGAACATCACCAATCGCCTTGAATTTCCAAGACTTTTCAAATAAGATGTCACTGGTGGTGTCAACTGCAAAATCCTTTAGTTGTCCTTTCCACCACCATGGGGCACAGCGTGTTCTATACGAACAACACCAACGGTAAGGAAATACCAAGACCTTTAAAATAAGGTGTAACATGATAGGGTTGACTGCAAAATCACCTAGTTCCATTTTTAACCACCAGGGGTGCAGCATATTGTGTACGAACATCCCCAATCAACATGAAATTTCAAGACCTCTATCACTAATCGCCTTGGATTTCCAAGACCTTTCAAATAAGGTGTCACATGGTGGTGTCAACTGCAAAATACTTTAGTTGCACTTTCCACCGCCTGGGGGAGCAGTGTGTTCTGTACGAACATCACCAACGGTCATGAAATACCAAGACCTTTAAAATAAGATATAACATGATAGGGTCTACTACAAAATCACCTTGTTCCATTTTTCACCACCAGGGGCGCACTATATTTTATACAAACATCCCCAATCAACATGAAATTTCAAGACCTCTATTACCAATCGCCTTGGATTTCCAAGACCTTTTAAATAAGGTGTCACATGGTGGTGTCAGCTGCAAACTCCTTTAGTTGCACTTTCCACCGCCAGGGGGCGCAGTGTGTTCCGTACGAACATCACCAACGGGCAGGAAAGACCAAGACCTTTAAAATAAGATGAAACATGATAGGGAGTTCCATTTTTCACCACCAGGGGTCGCACTATATTGTATGCAAACATCCCCAGTCGACATGAAATTTCAAGACCTTTAAAATGAGGTGCTACATGCGTGGGTCTAGAACGGATTTCCCTTTTAAACTAATTTCCCCCCTTCCCCCCCTTCCCAAATCTGCTTTCCCCCTTTCCCCCCCTTTAAAATCGAAAATTCCAAATTCGCAGAAAGTGATTTTTTAGTATTCGACTCTAGTCCATATATGTACTATTTCTTCACCGTGAAGTAATTTGAAGCTTAGTTAAGCTCGTAAACGTGTTTTTAACCCCGGGGGAAACCGTTCGACTTTTTTATATTTTTCTCTTCTCATAGCACATCTACAGACCAAGACCTTTTTTTAGATACCTCAACCAAATTTTTACACCAAGTAGTTCTCTCAATATAGTGGAGACAGACAAAAACATGTTTCAAATTAATATATAGATATATAATGTGTTAATGTAGTTGACAAATGCGCTTAAACTATTCTTAGTTTCAATTCAGAAATTTAATTCATCAACCTGGAAATTAATTTCTGATAGAAAGGAGTAGAAGGTTGATTTTTACCAACTATGTGAAAAATACGAGAGCGGGGAATCGCACCCTGGACCTTCCGCTTAACGCGCGGATGCTCTAATCACTGAGCTACCCTGGCTGATAACCAGCTCAGCACTTCTCACATAAGTCTTCTCTCTATCAGAAATATTCTTAGTCTATTTACATTTGGGTGTTTATTAATACACAATAGTACGTTTATCTATATTTAGTAAGTTTTATTAATATAATCATCATGATGCACGATTAGAGCTCAACATTTTAACGAATTTGGACAAAATAATTGGTGGTTAAAGTATTAAAAAAAAGAAAAGAAAAAAGAACAATATATCCGAGTAAAATATGTAAGACATTTTATTTTCCATTATTTTAGCTTGTTTTTACATTTAAAACTTAATAAAAAAAATCAAAACTAATAAATATTGAAAGTTAGATTATGAAGGATTCCAAACCATTTCATCTTCGAAAAATTTTTCATAATTAAAAACATTTCATTTTTCGAAGCAAATTTTATATTTTCTAGAAGCCAAATGTTTTGTTTATTACGGAGAAAAACATTCCATAAACCGTCCTTAGAATCAGTTAGTACGCCCAACTCCCACTGACTTAGTAAAAATCTTTCCAGAAATTCTAAATCTTTCCCCATTATTTAAGCACCAGAATTCCAAAAAGCTGTTCATAGTACGTAAATCATCGATAAACAACTTCTCACTATTATAATACCTCAGGACATTCTTTAAATGTAGATTCATATAATTACATAAATGTCGATTGCATAATTTTGAATATAACTAAAAAATACGAACAATATGTGCGTTTAAAACTTTATAAAATATATAAAATTAGTAAAAAGTGAAAGTTAGGTTATGAAATATTTCAAATCATTTCATCGTCGAAAAATTTTTTCATAATTAAGAACATTTCATTTTTCGAAACAAATTTTACATTTTCTAGAAGCGCTATTTTATTATTATTATTATTATTATTATTACGGAGAAAAAAAATTCCCATAAACCGTCCTAAAAATCAGTTAGTACTATTTCTTCCATTGCTTTGAAATTTTTTTTTCCAAAGATTCTAAAGCTTTTCCCATTACTTTAACATTAGAATTCCAAAAAGCTCTTCATAGTACATAAATCATTGGTAAACAAATTTTCATTATTATAATAGCCCAGGACTTTCTTTAGATGTAGATTTATATACTTACATATATTTCAATTGCATGATTTTGAATAGAATTATAACGAGAAAACGCATCTTCTGAATGTTTTTTTTTTTTAAATATATTCGCTTTGAAAAATTCTGATTTTTTTTTTTTTTTAAAGACTCATGTAATCTATATTACCTTATTTTTGATAAAAATTGAAGAATTTCTGGATATTTTCGTGCGTGCATTTAAGAGAATTTTAAAATATTTTTCCTATTACATGTACATATGAAATATATATATATATATATATATATATATATGTGTGTGTGTGTGTGCATAATTATTATTTGGAAACGTACACTGGGGTGCAAAAATGAAAAATGAAGCAGAGAAATTAGCATAAAGTTCAAAAGCGGCAATGCACGCGGTAAAAATATAACACAGGTCTGGAATAATTTTTTTTAATGAATTTTGCTGATATTTTTTAATTATTATTGTTATTATTATTATTTTACTAGATTATTGCACACTAAAACCGTAAAGAATAGTAAAAAAACTCCATTATTTCTAATCTTTTTTTTTTTTTTTTTTTTTATTAAGTTATATTTTTAGTTCAATATTGCGTGATAAATTGAGACAAAAGTATAAACATAAAGTTTACCGAAAAGTTTCAAAAACAATTTATTTATTTATTATTATTACTGTTAATTTTTCAGGCCAGATCTGTGTAATCAAAAGATACACTAGGGACCAGTACAGTAAATCAAGCACATATATGGCACATGACATTAAAGGAAGAATATAGGAAATGTATAAAGTATATGGCTGGCGTATTATCATCAATCCAATAAAAGTATTTCACCATGTAAAGGTGGGTCGAGTTCTTTTTACCTATGGAAGCCAGTTTAATGTGACCTGCGATTATGGATATATACATATTCGAAAGAGAAGGTGTAATGCAATTAAACCCCCCAAAACATCAAAAAAGACTCTAATTTTGGAAAAGGAAAATCTGGTTTTGGAGCGGTATAGCCATTCTGACCAAGAAGGCTCATCCACAGTGTCTTTTATGGTACTGAGGTGCTTATGTCTCACGGTCAGCTTTTCAGAAGTACTGTGAGTTCAATGTTCTTGTTCTTTCCATGCACGATAGAGTAACACTTCATCGTACAGAAGCAGTGTCAGAGCTCGTGGAGAGTTAAATATTTGGAATGGACTTGTCTGCAAGGTATTCAGATCAAAATTCCATAGAAAATATGACGGACCTTCTCGGGAGGCTTTTAGAACCATCTGACGAACCTAAAAAAAAAACCTTCTGTCAGCTGTGATTGGTACTACAAGAAAAGTGGGTCACAATACCCCAACAGTTCCTTACCAATCTCGTCCTCAGAATAGTAAACTCACCATGGTAGAGATTCTGTAAATTCTGCGTCGCAGTCACGAACGATTATATCCTGGAATATTTTTTACTCTATCCAGGTGCTTGCCACATGGATATTTCTATCTTCTGTCTAGTTCTGCTCGAAAATATTTTTTCAATTAAATAACATTGAATCCATTGGATTCCTTATTTGTATGGATTTGCTCACTTGCCTCACATTTTAATATCTTGAGGACCTTATGGTAGGATTTAGGTCAATGAGGAACACATTTGTCCGACGTTATACAGTGCCCACCAAAATTATTGAAGCACACATTGATATTTTTCACACATCGATATATATTTTTTAGTTTGGTCGCTAATTTTTATCATCAACTTACTTTTTTATAAACAGCATAAGACTAAGATCATGACTCGACAAATATTTACTCAACAAAACAGTATTAGATGCCCATCTTTTAAATAGGAATTATTGTTAGTGCTCCAATAATTTTGCTGCCGACTGTACATTCGAAAAACTACTTTGTTCTTAATTTTTGCTCACTACTGTATATATAATTTTATAAATATATAAGAATATTGTTTGTCCAATATTATTATTCGCAGATTTCAGGCGTATGTTACTCATTAAGAGGTTTGTACGCTCTCAAATGATACATATGTTAATGTTTTATTTTCCCACGGTTTATAGCTCATACTGCTAGAATAAGTGACCGATTAATGACCGATTAATGAAAAGTAAATTTATCCAGAAAACGATATTAAAACTTTTTCAGTTACAAATGTAGATATAATTGAATAGTTCTATCAAAATTTTTAAAAAGAAAAAGAAAAAATCTACTACATACATAAAATCATAAATTAACTTGCCTAGAGATTAATTTCCTAAACACACAATCGTAACAAAAAGTTTTGTTTTAAACAGTGGTTGAAGTAGAATTGTTCTAGTATTTTTCAGCATAATACTTTTCGTTTAGAAACATGTAACTGGGTATGTTATTATTATTATTATTATTATTATTATTTTACTATGAAAGTAGGTAAAAGGAGGGTTCAAGTCTGTTGATTTGTTAAAATCTTGGAAAAAATATAATCACATCGTCTGATACTAAATAAAATTTCAATAAGAGATACCATATGATAATTCAATTTATGAATTATGGCATCGATATCAAATTTAGAATAAAATTTAGTTTTAAATTTTTTTATTTAGAAAATCTGAATAAAATACACATTTATAAGAAATTATACAACGCAAGCTTATGCCTCTTCATTCGATAAAAGAAAGGGGCATGATAATTAATACCGAGAATAGAATTTTAAAAGTTTAATATCAAAGGTCATTCCTTCCCAAGCATTGTTTGTGAAATTAAATTACTTAACTAGAGTTCTTATTGAAAACCCTGAGTAATTTAAAGTTATTGAGATGGTTTATAATTGGTAAGTGGAATTATTATCCCTCTTTCAGACTGCTATAGAACTAATGCTTAACAGAATAAAGGAAGGGGAAGAAGGAAATTTTAAGTAGACTGATAACAAAATAATTTAACTCTTAAGAATATTTAAAATAATAAAAAATAAAATAAAATAAAAATCATTGTAAATATTTTACCACATTTGTTTATATAAACCTCTGGATATATGTTTGCGTACACAGCTGAGAACATTTTAATTAATGTTCCGTGGTGTTGTTAGTACCGCCCCTCTTTCTACACTACTTAATTTTAAAGGGATTCTCTCTAAATGTAATTACGATTAAATAAGAAAAAAAGAATAAAAAAAAAGACTCCAAAAAAGGCTGATGTGACAAAAAGCGGGCACTTATTGTACTATGGAATATTAATTAAGATGTTGGCAGCTATGTTTCGTGGCATAAATATTATGCAGATTCTGAGTTTCCTAACATTACATTTTTCGATGAAAATTTTGAAAGTATCATATATAAGGTTAGAATAAGCTAAATTAAGTATTAAAAAAATATTTTATAATTGAAACAAATACATCGAGCCAGACGATTAAATTTATGAGTATCTTGAAGTACAGGAAACTGATAAATAAAACAAAAGTCTTTTTTTGGGGGGAGGGGGGGGGTAGAAATCGTCATGAGAGATGAAAAATGAATGTGTTATGATAATCTGAAATGCAATAAACAGTAGATGAATCTCCGCAAGTCAACAACATCGGCAATGAAACGAGACATTCACCGCAGAAAAGTTCTCCTATATGCATCTGGTGGGATATGAAGAGTGGTCTATTGCGAATTGTTGAAGCCGAGTATAAGTGTAACTACTGAACGCTATAAGAAACAATTACTGCTATTGAATTAGTAAATCGGTCGGAAACATCCCTTTACTGCAAAGGTTTGCCTTCCGTGAAATTGCTCATGTTGCGAAACAGGTCAGGAGCATGTTAATAACACGTTGCTGGAATGTTTTGGAACACCTGGCGTGTCGTCCTTACATAGCCCTTTCGATCTATTATTTGTTTCGGTCGATGCAGAATGCCTTGTTTTCTGTACGCTTCCGGACTGTAGACGAAATACAATAATTGGTTGACGACTTCATAACGTCAAAAGGTGAATTGTCCTACATTTCTAACATCAGACAACTGGCCGATTAATGGTGGAAGGAGTTAGATAATTATAATTTTTTTTTTTTTTGGTGAATAAATGTATAATTCCTAGCTCTTAATTGGGTATTCATTTACTGCAAACAAGTTTTTAAACATTTTACTACATTCAATACATTTTTAAAAGTTACTTTATGTAGTTACAATAGAGCAATAATCGTTTTTAAACTTTATTATCCTTTGAAAAATTCAAAAAAGCATTACTGTCACCATCTGCTAAAAATCTGATTGTAACCAGCGTTGCCAGATCTGGCCTATTTTTTATTCAATAGTCACCAATAATTTTGAGGGGCCGCGGTAGCCCAGTCGGTTGAGCGCCGGCCTCGTAATTGGAAGATTGCGGGTTCAGTACTCGAGCTGACCAAAGACCGTAGTGTACACTAATGGTGGCTGGTGCCCGTAAAATCTGTCGTGGCCGCAATGTCCTCATCAAAAATTATACCTCTGGGGGTCACCGAAGCGGGAGAGCCATCCCTTCCGTGGAGAATCAAAATTGCAATGGCATGTCTCCGGACCACCTCTAGGGGTGAGTCCCAGATCGTCTCCAATTTCCCGTCTGTGCAGCACTAGTGCGACGTAAAAACCCAACCAACCAATAATTTTGAGAAGTGACATTTGATATAGACACAATAGACTATCAATCTTCGAAGTGATTAGCCAAACGTTACAAATAAAATTAATTAGTGACTATTGAATAAAAAAAGGCCCTGATTGTAACTAAAAAAATGGAGGTTAGAAAATTATCTGATATCATTCGAAGAATTCCACCCCCCCCCTCTCTCTCTCTATGTATATATATATATATATATATATATATGTATATTATTCCTCTTCATCATTATAATGATCAAACACCGGAAGGAAGACGGAATTAACCAATAAATAATTACATATGGAAATATATTTCCCGTTGATACATTATGCCACGCCTACAACATAAAATAAATTATTTTTATTAAATTGAAAGAGAATTTAATTTAAATTTTTGTTTATCAATATTGCTATGTTTGAGACTTTTTAATTGAACTATAGTGGGGTGTAAAATGATATGAACGATCATTTTTTTTAAACTAAAAAATGTATATAGTATTATTAATTCATATTTAAACAAAATAGGAATACTACATGGAACTTATAAAAATGCAAATGTGAGTAAACAACAATTTATATTGTTTAAATATAACGAGTTTCACATTTACTATTTATGCTATGGGAAAAAATTAATAAAAACGGCACAAATTTTTATAAATTTTTGAAGAATTTTTTAAAATATTCGGCGTTTTTTGTAATAATTTTAATAGAGGGCTGTGGTGCAGAATATAGAAGGATTCGAACTTTTCAAGATGATAAAACACTACATATCACACGAATAACAAATTTCAATGCCATTTTGGACATGTTTATCAATTTTTTCAGTAGATTATTATATATGATATGCTTATGATATCCCAAATCTTCTTCATCAAATTTAGGTCCGGAATGTTAGCCGGGCAATTGAGTTTAGCAATCTTATTATCTTCAAACTACATTTTTGTGTCTTTTACAGAGTTAATCGCAAGGAAGTGCTTTCTAACAAATTAATATACATATATATTTTTTCTGGAGTTTCTACAAAAGCAATATTCATCTAAACTTCAAACTAAAAAGCGACTCAAATCATCAGAAAGCCCCCTCATCGTTTACATTTGGAAAATATACGTCTTTTTTTTTTGGAAGCTCATGCCAGTATAAACGTAAAGCATCGGGACCATCCAAATTAAATTTCTTTTTATCAACCAAAATAATTTTAGACCAATTTATTTGTTTCTACAGATGCTTCTCAGCAATCTGGATGCGATTTTTTTTTTTTTTTTTTTTTACAACCATATGTTAAAAGCGAACACCGACGGTTTTACATATCTAAGAATTTCTTATGTTTTAATTGCTCTTCTTATGGTTTATACTGATGCTGGCGTCTTCATCTGCCTTCTAATTTATTTTCTGTCAGTATTTTTTCCCTACCGTGCGAAAAGTCAAATGTCTGGCTCGTTTTAAAATAATTCTCGGCGCCCTCCTGTTGATTTTGAATTACCTTATGTAGCCGGAATTTGCAGCAAATTAAAAACGAACGTCTTGTAAAGTTTTATTTTATCAGCAATTGTTTGAGGAGAGCATCCATTGTCATTATTTATAAGTTAAAATTTGGTCTCTTTCGATATCACAGACTATTTGTCCACTGCCCTTCATCCAAATGTTTTCTGAACTGAGCGAATGCGAGCAGAAAACCTTTTAAATGTTTTGCTGAATGGTATATATATATATATATATAAAAAAATGATAATAAAAATAAATCCACCAATCACGAGCCGTAGTATTGAAATAACTGATAATATTCTAATCATTTTACTCCTGCATAAATTAAACAAAATGCCCATTTAAAATTATATTTAAAATATATACGCAGTTTTTATAAACTGTTGTTATAATATTAACTGTCATATCATGTGTTTAATTTTAACAAAATTTTTTGTGAATTTGACTATCACAGTTATTTGATGCCTGTTGTTTTTGTGTCTTTCCTGTCATTTTGGAGGCCTAGGACCTTAGTGCAGTCAATCGGCCTTAATTCCCACAACTCAACTCAACCCCTGTCATTTTGCACCCAGGTGTATATCGCACAATTTTCAAATAGCACTGTCTGACAAATCTTAGGCGTGATATATTTAAATATATCTAACACATAATGTACTAAAATTTTTACTTTATTTAATATAATTATCTAATTATGTATTTAATTATTTCTAATAAACTTAAATCGTCCAAAGCAAAGGTGCTGTAAATGATAGCACCTCTTTTATGATACTCTTTTTACATTTTTTACCTCTTTTTACATTTTTTTCATAAAACATTTCCGGTGATAATAAATATGATTTTGTTTAAAATATTTAAAAATTATTACGTCTCGTAGTTAAATTAAATTTTAATCATATTAAAAACTGAGACAGATAATATACACTAAAAATATACATTTTAAAATATTAATAAAATCTTTTTGTAAAAAAAATAGAACCGACTCCAAAAAGGAACTACACTATTCAAACAACTAAAAATGAAAGAAAATTGGCAGAAAATGGAACTGTAAATTGCGCCTAAAAGTATAAAATAATTTCCTTCGCCAAACAACCTATAACACTACAATTAATCATAACTTTTGAAGTCGGCGCAAAATTAAATAAAATTTAATTAGTTTTTAAAGGTTTTTAGATCAGTAGCAACAAATGCGGTTGTCTCGAATGATCCATTTTCATGTTTCCTTTATTATTTTATCACTGTATACTATATTGTACGATGTGTTGTTTCATATTCTTGATTACTCTCTTGATATACCTTATCAAAAAAATCATGATATCCCAATGAAATTAGATATGTTTGCCAGATAATTTTGCGATTTTTCTTTCACCAAGGACGACAGATATCAGCATCTTCGCCAACTTTTGCGGCTTACGAAATCTTATTAGTTTTCTTGAATCAAAGTAGTTTTCGGCTGCGTTTTGCAGGTATTAATGTGAGATGTGTATTTTGAATAGGATTTGAGTTTTGTATTGAATAAAGGTATCAATTTTTATTTAATTTTGCGCCGACTTCAAAAGTTATGATTAATTGTAGTGTTATAGGTTGTTTGGCGAAGGAAATTATTTTATACTTTTAGGCGCAATTTACAGTTCCATTTTCTGCCAATTTTCTTTCATTTTTAGTTGTTTGAATAGTGTAGTACCTTTTTGGAGTCGGTTCTATTTTTTTACAAAAAGATTTTATTTTTCTCTTTTCAGTGAAAACTTATTCATATAGCAGAACATCAGAAGACGTTCGACGGAAGTTTCACAAATCACAACTTCCAACAAAAGGGGTATTTCAAAAAATGGTTTATGTCACTGAAAAATACGTGAAATGCACCCAATGTAAACAAAAATGTTACATCTCCATCTAGAAAGTTATCCACTCGAGAGACAGTTGTGCCAGTTTTATTCTAGTCAAATTATTTTTAAGTTGATTTTTCTCAAATGCTGCATTTTTAAGTTGTATCACTTTTCTTTCCTTTATCGGATATGAGCAAAAAATTATCTATTGAACGAACATACGTTAAATAAAAAAGTCTTTAGAAATGTAAAGAACGGTTACGCTGTATTCGTAACCAAAAATTCTGTTAGGCATATATATTGAACAGGGAGAGCGGTGTTGAGCTATACGAGGACCGAAGTCCACGTAGGGCCGTCCCGAGAGGCATATATATTGAACTTTACAGTGAATACGTGTCACCCGCTGCGCTGGAAACTGCGCAGCGTAAAGTTCAAACAAAGAGCAAAATATGCATTGCAGCTGACGGACAGAGGTTTCAACATCGATACTTACATACTGCTTTTACCAGTGTAGCTGCATGCGTTCAGCAGTTAGGTGAGAACAGACTTTTGTGAGTATCCTGTAATTTGTTTATATCTAAATGAAATCGTAATCAAACCTATTCCAGGCCAAGATTATTACGACAACAAAAAAAGTATTATTAAAATTAAATCATATCTTACGAAGTTATAAGCTAACAAATTTCAACAATAACAACGAGAAGCATGTTTTGTATTGAGAACCTCTTACTTTATGAAGTCGGTTTAAAACGTTTATGCGTTAATCGATGTTACCGCTTACAGTAACCATACTTTGAATTTTACATTGCATAAATGTCACCCGCTACGCTACAACATATGCAATGTCGTTCAAGTGTGCACAAAATAGGAAATTGTGTACAAACAAATGCACGTTTTAAGCGTTCTGTTTTTAGCATTAATGTCTAAACTATCTTTTCGTACTACATCGATGATGCTCTGCAATTTTATAATTCACTTTTTTGCCCTGTCTTGAAACTTCTTCGAGATAGGATCGCTAACTCCACTCTTTTCCACCAGGTGGCGCTTTAGGCGGTTGAATCGCGTAGCACATGTCCACTTTACTATACCTACATATCACTTTCATGAGTATAGCTGCAGCTGTTCAGCAGTTAAAAGAGTCGGGACTGACTTTTTGGGGCACCCTGTATTTTCTTTTGATCTTAAAGATAAAATGGGACCTACTTCAGACCAAGATCTCTACAACAAAACAAAAAGTATCAAGTAACCGTATTTTGAACTATATAGCATATGTCTCACCAGCTACGCTACAACGTGAGCAATGTAGCTCAAGTGTGTATAGCGTAAGAAATTGAGAACAAAAAAATGTAGGTTTTTAGCCTTGTATTTTTAGCATCAATGTCAAAACTATCTTTTTGTACTAAATCGATGATTCTCTGCAATTTTATAATTCCCTTTATCCCACTGTCTTGAACCGTTTCCGAGATGGGAACGTTAGCATGAATGTCTAAACTATCTTTTTGTACTAAATCGGTGATACTCTTCAGCTTTGTAATTCACATTTTCTCTAGAACCGTTTTCGAGATAGGAATACTAACTCCGGTTTTTTCCACCAGGTGGCGCTGCAAGCGGTTCATCCTTGTACTGTATGGCCACTTTGCTATACTTACATACCATTTTTATCACTATAGCTGCAACCGTTTAGCAGTTAAAGGAGTTGGGACTGATTTTTTTGGGCACCCTGTATTTTCTTTAGATCGTAAAGATATTACAATGGAACCTATTTCAGGCCATGACCTTTTCAACAAAACAAAAAGTATCAAAATCGGACCATCCGTTCAGAAGTTATGAGCTAACAAACATAAAAAAAACATACGGTTTGAATTGAGAACCTTCCTTTTTTTTTTGAAGTCGGCTAAAAACACAAAAACATAAATTTAAATGTTTCGAGCCTTTTACAGGCTCTTCATCAGTAAAAGACATCAAATGTAAATGATGAGATGAACAACAGACTTTCATTATGTGAGTACAACGTATTCATCAGGTACTGCGCATGCCTCATTAAGTGGCGAAAAATGTTGATTTGTGTACCAGCCCTCTAGGAAAATTCTTGAGTGATAATTTAAACAATTAGATATGATTATTTTAACAGTACTAAAATAATCATATCTAATTGTTTAAATTATCACTCAAGAATTTTCCTGGAGGGCTGGTACACAAATCAACATTTTTTGCCACTTAATGAGGCATGCGCAGTACCTGATGAATACGTTGTACTCACATAATGAAAGTCTGTTGTTAATCTCATCATTTACATTTGATGTTTTTTACTGATGAGGAGACTGTAAAAGGCTCGAAACGTTTACATTTATGTTTTTGTGTTTTTAATATTTTAAAATGTATATTTTTAGTGTATATTATCTGTCTCAGTTTTAAATGTGATTAAAATATGATTTATTTTGTTCTTTGTCTTTTGTGATCTTAATTTTATTTTTCTAGGTTTTTGGATAACCTCCTAACACTCTGTTTGTTATACTCTATGAATATTAAAGAAAAAATTAACAAACTGTATACATTTGCGCACTGCCGGCTCTCAGAAATTCATGTACGAAGTCAAAATTGGGGGCTATTGCAAGAAATCAAAGTTGACGCTCATTTTAATATGTAGATGAGCCCCAGTTCAAAATTTCACGTCATTTTCAAAAAGTACACTTAATTATTTCCCGTTGAATAATAGCTATTAGATTATTCTGCGTCAATTAATGACGAAATAACATTAGCTGTTGCGATTTGTTTTCACTCCCTCGGTTGTACATGCACCACCTTTCCATAAATGACCGGACATTTTCGATTACAGATGTTTTTTGAAATATCTCAAAAAGTACTAGACAAGCCATCTTGAAAATTCAGGAGTCTGAAGAACATACTATGTGAAACTTTTGCCCCGAAAGTGAAAAGGGGATCAGCAAAAAATTAAAGAAAAATGAAAGTGTTTGGCATCAGTTTGTAAAAAGTAATGCTTAAAATGTGATATGGCTGTAGCATGTGATTATGGGGATCTTTCGTATTATCCGTATAAATTTTCATGTCTCTACCGCATGTAATTAGGAATACATAATGGTTTCTTTAAAAAATTGCAACAAAAATGTGACATTTTTAATTATAACACGCAAGATATTAAAGCCAGTGCAAAGCCACTTTCAAGAAACTTTACATATAATATTAGACACAGCACAAGGCAATCAAAATGAAAAAATATTAAATATCTAATGAAATTTTTACTAAATAATTTTTAACTGCGCATGCGCAAGATTTAGAGAAATTTCATTCATCGATAAAATGAACTAAATTTCAGCTGTCGCCCAAAATAAGATAATGATAAGGGGGCTGTCTCAATATTTATTTCAAAACATCGAAAACTATATTACCATTCATTGAATCAAAATAAAAATATAAGAAAAACTCCTTATTATTTAGCTTTTTTTTTTTTTTTTTTTTTTTTCGAGAGAATCTAAATCGCAGTTCATTCTATCGCGTACAACTTTTTAAGTTTACACGGTACATGTTTGGAGTTTTTATATAAGTAGCTCAATACATTTGGCTATCAAATTGTGTAAATGAAATTTCGCTGAATCCTGCGCATGCGCAGTTACAAATTATTTAGTAAAACTGCTCATATTTCATTAGATATTTAATATTTTTTCATTCTGATTGACGTATGTTGTGTCTAATATTCCGTGTAAAGTTTCCAGAAAGTGGCTTTGCACTGTCTTTATTTTATATTGCGTGTTATAACTAAAAATGTGACATTTTTGTTGCAATTTTTTAAAGAGACCATTATGTCTTCCTGATTACATGCTGTAGAGGCATGAAAATTTATTCAGATAATAAGAAAGAGCCTCATAATCACATGCAATAGCCAGATCGCATTTCAAGCATTACTTTTTACAGGGTGATGTCAAACACTTTCATTTTTCTTTAATTTTTTACTAGTCCCCCTTTGAATTTCAGGATAAAACTTTAACTGAAATACGTAAGGTATAACAAGTTCTTCTCACTCCTGAAGTTTCAAGATGAATTGTTTAGTACTTTTTGAGATATTTTAAAAAACATCTGAAATCGAAAGTATTCGGTCATTTATGGAAAGGTAGTGTATGCACAACAGGGGGAGGAAAAAAAAAAATAAAACGCAATAGCCGATGTTATTTCGTTATTAATTAACGCAGAAAACGCAGAAAAATTGACATTGTCAACGTAAAACTCTTAAGAGTACAATGCAGTTTAATATAATTATTAATCACTGGAATATTACGTTTATTTTAAAGATTGCGAGTTATTGATCATGATTGATTGTAAGTTAGTGAGCGTGCATCAACTTGCTATACTGATTACAGTACGCGCCATGCTACAGAAACGATTGCCTGCATTTTCTTTATTCCCTTCGGTTTGGCGTTCTATACGTTGTAGGCTTTTCTCGTGTTTATTTATTTAGCCCCACGTCTTCTTTTGATATCCAACAAGTCATAAGTTTTAGATCTCGAGAAAATCTAGTTCTTTTTCATCAACAAACTTTTGAATCAGCTTGCAAGAAATGTGAATGGAGATGATAGAAAGTTAGAATCTGATAGAATGGCTGAAAGAATTGTTTTCTAGAAAATGCAAATCATATAAAGTAACTTTTATATCAAGTTTTCAAACACATTTTGGAAAAAAAAAAATATTGATAAAATACTTTATCTTTAATACTTAAATATTGATAAAAGATCTTTATCACATATAGAGATTTGATACTTTTAGTGCAACAACCAGAATCTCAAGACAGACATGCCTTGTAACAGTTCAAACAAGTTACACAATTTTGCTGCTAATAAGAGACATAATTATTGTTTTTATATCTTTTTTTGTTTAACTGTGATCGTTCAAGAAATCTTTTGGGCGATGGTAATCGTCAGTATCCTAGAAGGTTCTTTACTTTATATAATTTATGTATTATAAACATGAAAATTTTTATTGCTTAATGTGGATATAAAAGTTCCTCATAAAAAAGAAAAAAAAATCTCCATAATTACATGAAAATCTTCCATTTGTAGTTTCTTACCAAAAGAACTCCAAAAAAAATTTTAGCAACAATCTTTTTTAATTTATGATAAATGTTTTCTCGTAAACTACAATAATATATTTGATGTGTTTGTTTATGATGTTATTCCATTAAACATCAAGTTTGTATTTGTATTACCAGAAGTTATAAAAGTTTTCAGGAAGTTTCCTAAATCTCTACAAGAAAAATAAAACTCTAAGTCATGATTTCAGATATTATTATTATAGGCATCCGAACACTAAAAATATTCTTACTTTATCTTCCCCAGTAAACAGCGATAGACTGTTGATACAAGGAAATGAAATGTCAACAGAGACCTTAAGAAATGTTCTTCCAAGGAAGGGTAAACATAGAAAGAATTTATAGCTTCTTCTTCACCACTCCTTTCACATGATTTAGCTGTCCATTTTAAGGAGATAATAATAAAAAAAAATGCATTGGAATCTAAACAGAACACATTTTATTTTATATGATCTACGAGAAAATTTAGCAAAATCTGTATAATAATAAAAATATGAAAATTTAATACACAGTTTAATAGAGGAATTTAAAATAATCATATAAACGCATATTATATTCCGTACAAAATATTACAAAGAAATTCAGTACCAAAGGTGAAATATTTTTCTAAATACACAAAACGAAAAGAATTTCAATCGATCTTTCAGGTAGATTCTTAAAAGCTGCCTATTGTTGCTGTTTAAAAGGAAGAATTCCTGGAAAGGTTTGATAAATATTTTGATATTAGGACAACCAGGCCCCCAAAACCCTTTTTCGTTTAAATGTCTATGTGTAATATAAATTCTTAAAGAATCGTGACAAATTTGATTAAAAAAGTAAAGAAAAGAAAAAGAAAGATAATAACGATAACAATAAAATGAAGTAAGATTGGAATGAAATTAAAAAGACTTGCTTGAATCAATAGTAAAATACAGACAATACAGGAAAGATATAACGTTCAGAGAAGTGCATTCAAATACTCTATCAGATCAGATTTAATAGGTAGTCCCCCCGCTCCCCGAGTTCTCTATAAGGCTCCATATAACACAAACTTATTTTTTTTTTTTTTCAAATATAAACTATACTTTTTCTTCACAGAATTCTCTTAAGAGCAAAAAATCTGTTTGAAAACATGAATTTCTTTCTTTCTGTCTTTTCTTTTCTTTTTTATTTTTTTTTATTTTTTCAAAGTAGGGAGCTTCGAGGCCCTCATTGTTATGTTTAAATAGAAGTCTAGAAATCCCGAAATACCTTAAAAGGAAAGCAATTTCGTTGATGACATTGATTTAAAAGTCTTGTGAATTCAAATAATCTATCAGATGAGGTATCCCAGGGGAGGTCCCACGTGATAAAAATTAAATTTTTTAAAAATAGCAACCATACTTGTTTTTCTACGAAATCATGTTAAGCGAAAGAAAAAAAAAAAAAAAATCAGTTTTAAAATATGTATTTCTTTTTTCCCAAGGTTGGGGGCCTCGGGTCTCTTATTCTTATTTTCAAAAAAAAAAAAAAAAAAAAGTATAGGGTTTCTCTGTGGTAATTCATGTGATAGATTGTATAAAATCACTAAACTAGCTAAATTAATGAATTCACAGATACTGTTTTCCCTTCAGAACCTTTCAGAGATCTTAAAAAATAGGGGGTCTGAGACCAAACGCCAAAATATAAAAAAAGGAAGCATTTTTCAAAGCAGATTCCTTCCGCTTAACATGATTCTCTGAAAAAAGAAAAAAAAAATAGTTTCATTAAAAAAAATGGTGTTTATGTTACAAGGAGCCCTCTGAGGGTCTTGAGGTCTTACTTGTGATGTTTCATCTGACAGATTATTTTAAAGCGTAAAAACTTGCATAAAAAACAATACGTGCTCAGAGAAATTGCTTTAAATTTGAGATAATTCGGGGCTACCAGACATTTAATCAAACATAAATATTTGGACCCCGGGGCACACTACTTTGAAAAGAAAGCACTTAATGCTTTAAAATAGATTTTTTTTGCTTTAGACAATTTTGTGAAAAAAAAGTGTGTTTTACGTTTGAAAAATTTGAATTTGTGTCACGTGGGGCACTGGGGACACAGTGGGTCACAGCTGTGATACCTCATCTGATAGAATATTTGAATGCACGAAACTTTTCATATCGATGTCATCAACGAATTTGCTTTCTTTAAAGATAATTGGGAATCTCCAGACTTTTGTTCGAACGCAACAATCGGCATCCCGGGGCCCCCAACTGTGAAAAATGATAAAAAGCAAAACATGTTTTAAAATATTTTTTTCCGCTTAACACGATTCCGTGAAGAAAAAGTATGCCTTTTATATGAAAAAATTGAGTGTGTGTTACATAGGGCTCCTAGAACCCCCGGGGCCCACCTGTGACACCTCATCCGATAGATCATTTAAATGCACGGAACTTCTGAAATCAATGTGTTCAGAGAAATTGCTTCCCTTTCGAGATATACAATTAGTGTATCCAGACTTTTGAAGTACGCTAAACCATGCTAAACCGCTCATTTATCTGTCTTTTAATATTGTTACGAATTTGTAAATAATAGTAGTTATTTTTGTGTAAGAGGCTTAATCCGGTTATAAATATCTTAATTTTTTGAATTTCTAGCTTGTTTTGGAGTTAAAACAGCTCATTTTTCTTTAAAAACCCGTTAAAAAGCTTCACCATGGCAGGTGACAAATTTGACGATTTTATTGCTCATTGGCGACTTTTTGACGACCTTGGCGAGAAAATCCTTATCACTGATATATCGATTATCTAAGTTCTAACTTGATTATTTCTGATGTTACTGAAAAATTCTCGATTTATAGGAGTTTATAAAAGTAACCCCGTTCCAGCTATTTAGTCAGTTCCACGCCAAACGGCTTGACATGTTAAGAGCTTTGACTGAGCCACTGATTACAACTAATGCTCTGTATGTTAGGGCACTGAATACAGTTCATATGCTGTGTGTTAATGATGTGGTACAGTTTTTGCTGTGAATTTTATGTTTTCAGCCGTTATTTAAGCTGTGTTTTCTAGTGAAACTGAAGTTGACACTTGTTTGACTGACTATATAATCTTCTGGGTAATTCTGTAAATAAAGTTTTAAGCCTCTGCAAGATTGACCTTTTATTCAAAGGCAATTCACGAACCCCGAGTACGCAACAATATATCTTAATATATCTTTTTTCCTTAAAGTGTTTCAATTTGCAGGTGACCACCTAAGAGATTCAATTATTATTATTATTATTATTATTATTATTTTTTTTTTTTTATTTTTTTTTTTTAACAATGCAGCATAACATCAATATCATTAAACTCTTAAATCTTACGTCATTGTACGTTTGAATGATTTTAATTGCTATTAAAAAAAAAAAAAAATGTATCTTTATTTATTTTTTATCCGCTGATTGATAACTTCACAGATTACCATGTAAAAAAAAAAAAAATTAAAGATAGGATGGTCGAAGAATGGATGTGGTTAAGTGGTGTAAATCATTATTTTTAAATTTAAATAACTCGGAGATTATTTTACTGAGACACATATGGTTTCGTTAGCTATCCTTCGTTAAGAAAAGAGGGATCGTATAAAAATTAAATTTTGTATTTTAATATGCATACAGTCCCTTCCTCAAAAAATGCCATATCTGAAATCTACTCTTCATTTGAACAAATTTCGTAAAAAAATAAAGGTCGTGAAATAAACGTGAACATGCTATCTATGTATATATACTAGCTGACCCGACAAATGTTGTTTTGTCATATAAATTATTTCTAGAGAATATTTTGCTAGAAAAAAATAACTAACTTATTGTAAGTGTGTTAGGATGTGGTATATAAGTGGAAGATGTATGGAGCGCTGTGAACGGTGAAAGAATATAAAAATAACAAAACACCAATCATTTATTTTTTTAATTTATTAAAATTGATTCTTTAAAATTATATACATATCGCTACTTATAACAATATTACTAAAAAACAATATCATTCCCTTAATGCAACAGAGTGTACAATATTTTTTGTTATCCCATCTTTCGCCAATACAAACAAACTGGATGGTTTGCCCACTCGAGAGCCACGTATAATTGTCCGTGTGAAAAACATGATGTGCTCAAATCTAAGCCACAGACAGACATCGTTTGGCCCTGAGACTTATTGATAGTCATTGCAAATGCCAATCTAATTGGGAATTGAGGGCGTTTAAATTGAATTGGCACATCTGTGGGTATAATAGGAATTCGCAGTAGTAATATATTTTCACCTCGGAATTTGTCATTTAAAATGATGGCTTCGATAACATTTTTCATTAATTTTTTTATGACTAATCGCGTGCCGTTGCACAACCGTGGTGGGTTCAAATTACGAAGCAAAATAACTGGAGATCCAACCTTCAATTGTAAAATATGCGGTGGCATGCCTAGTAAATCCAATGAGTTTAAAAACTTTGTTGGATAATTTACAGCTTCGGTGGCATCGCAAACTGTATCATTAGATTTATATGACACCAAGTCTCCTGGTAACAAATGTTGTATCTTGAGATTCAATTCGTTGACGTCCACATTTTTTGCTTCTAAAATTGCTCTTTCTGCCAGCCACTCATGATTTGTGTATCGTCTGTGTATATCGGGAAATATCTGGTCAATAAGAGCATCTTGAGAATCAATGATTGTGCAGAAATCGGTCGGTAATTTTATGCATCCAGTTTCATCTGTAGTAACTTTTCCATCGCCGATATCTAACAATTGTTTTGAGAATGTTTCAGCGGATGGATCTTGAAGCTTTTGAACGCACAAATTTACTTTTAGTTGTACTTTTTCAACATTAAGCCACAATGACGATGATTTTAAGCACGCGTTGATCTCATCAGCGTATGTTGAACACGGAATAACGGGAAATGCTTGTCTGAAATCACCTGAAAAGAGTAACAGAGTGCCGCCAAATAGTTTGTCGTTGTTTTTTATATCTTTCAATGTCCTGTTCGACGCCTCAATCGAATGTTTGTGTTCCATAGTGCATTCATCCCAGATAAGAATTTTACACTATTTCAGCACTGTGGCCACGGACGATTGTTTTTTTATGTTGCACACTGCGTCTGGGTTATTTTGAATATTTAGTGGCAGTTTAAATAATGAATGAGCTGTTCTGCATCCATCCAATAAAGTTGCCGCAATGCCAGATGATGCAACAGCCAATGCGATGCCATTATTTGATCATATTTCGGCGAGAATCAGCGAAATAAGGAATGTTTTGCCAGTTCCACCTGGTGCACCCCCCAAAAAAAGAATCCACCTTGTCCTGCCAAAACTGCGAGCATGATGCGGTCGTAAATGGTTCTTTGTTCTTCATTCATTAGTGGGACATTGCGAGCAACAATCGCTGCCATTTCTACAGTATTGTATTGTAGTTCACGATTCAATTCAGTGCTTATTAAATCAGATGCATTTCGATTTGTTGAATGCATACCGAAATGACTGAGTGGTAAGTTGGCAATGATAATGCAAAGATCTTCAATAGCAATCAATGCTTCATTGTACATAGCGTCACTGAATACTATCGTTAGATCGTTGCACCGTGAACGATGTTGATGCAATATATCATCAGTCATTGAATCTTTGTGATTATCCCATAATGTCTTTGCTTTGGCCGAGAAACATGTAGTCAACACTATAGCGAATAGTAGACGAATTTGTTTTGCTGTACAGTTCAGTCCTACTTTAGCAAGCATACACTCCCACTGGTTGTCGTCTTCCAGCAAGCCGAGTGCAAGGCATGCATCTTTATACGTTGGATACTGTTGTCCATTCACTTTACGTAAATCTTGAAATGACAAAGGGCCGATGACATTAACCAATAACAGTCGAAGATAAAAACACTCAGTCTGCCTTGGATTGACCGTAAATACTCGTTCCAAGGTGTTTGATTTGAATAAACCGGGACATGCATCAATCGGCGTGCCTTGCTTGCGGGGCATCCATTTTTTTGTTGGAGCCCATGTGAAATAGCATGGTACTTCTGAATAGAGTAATGTCCGTGCAAAAGCACCAAAAGCATCCGCACGATTACACAATTCAAAAAATTCGGTGAGTGTAGTTTTTGGTGGATTTATAGCACGATCATTCGCTGTCTCGCTCGTGAAATATACGCGCTGGCCATTTTCAAGATGGACGGCTAAATGAAGAACTGCTGGATCCCGTTCATGAATTGGGAAACCAAAGATACGCCAAACAGCTTCATTGGAGCTCACGTACCGGCCAGTTTGGTAAAGAGTTATTTCATCGTTGTTATTCACCAGAGGAGCCTTCACATTGGTATTTTCAACTCGAAATACAGCCATATCACTGCCTTTATTCACATACTTGCAAATGTATTTGATGCTCTTCACTGAACTGCAGAACTGAACATTAATATGAGCATTGAATGTTTTGCTCAGCAGAGGCGAATATGGGACCACCCATCGGTTATCAATGTCAATATCTATGTTGTTGACATAGATGACCGCCATAGATGATAAGATTGTCCGCCATTATCGGGAATTCTTCGACGATATATTGGATATCCGTCAACATTTGTGATCGTAAAATTTTTCGGAAAACTTTTAGTACATTTTCCATCTGCACAAATAATAATGGCCTAAAAATTCATTTTTCATTTTAACATAAAATAACTCCGTCGGATATTGACGAATATTTTAAAAGAATGTACCATTTTAACTAATTTTAACATTTTAACAATATTAACGTTCAAAAATATTTTAAACACTTACGGTTAAAAATTCATTTTTCATTTCAACATTAAATAAATTCTGACATCGTGTTTACGATTCTAAAATATTAACTTTGAAAAAAATATTTTAAACACTTCGTAAGATACGGTTACGATTCTAAAAATATTAATTTTGAAAAAATATTTTAAACACTTCGTAAGATACGGTTAAAAATTCATTTTTAACACGCTTTTATTAGCTTCACCTGTATATATGTATGTATGTATGTATGTTTGTTTGTAACTTCTCTGGGAGCAAACAAAAAATTTATATTGTAAAAAAAATACTTTCCCTGCGTGAACGATGCGGCGTCGAGGTAAGGCGCTGCGCTACGAATATAAAGGTCCAGCGTTCGATCCCCGTTAGGGGAGATTTTTTAAAAATGGTTTTTGTTAATTCTAAGTTATTTTAATTAAAGATTTAAATGTATGTAAATATTACGGTGTGTCACTCACACGATTTTCTCTTACCTTGAATTTTAATACTAAGATAGATATTTCGTGCTTTTAAATTCACATTTCTATAAAAGCGTGTTCTTTAATTTTTTAAAACTATAATATTATTCATTTCAACATTAAATAAATTCTGACATCGTGTTTACGACAACTCACGCCATCTAGGTGGAAAAGTTGTTGAAAGAGTTGGTTAAAAATTAATTAAGAAAGAACTAATTAAGTTACAACTTTCATTTGTAAATCTAAACCATTCTCGAATTCACCTGAAGACACACAAAAAATTTCATTAAACTCAGTCCAGCCGTTTAGGAGGAGTTCAGTGACATACACACGCACAAAAGAAATATATATATAAAGATATACCGGGTGATCCAAAAGTCACAGAAAAAATAAAAAAAGTATCATTCAAAAAGTATTGATTGTAGCACTATGCGATTTCCACTGAAATGCACAGAAAGACTTGGGATTTTTTTTAGATAACAAAAGATTTATTAATAAGTAAATTGAAATTTTTTTAATTAGTTGGCGCTTTAATTGTAAAATTACTTTTTAACATTGGCGCAGTACATTCAACAATGTAACTAGGAATATAAATGCTTAGTGCGACGGCCGTTATTCATTAGAATGACGTCAGATGTTGCGCATTGAAAATTCTCCTAAGAAAAAGCTTTAGTAAAACCCGAATAAACTACTACGTCAGAAACGCCAAAGAAAAATATTTGAGATGCATACAGCTGTTTCGGTAGCCTTAAGCGTACCGGCTTCAGAGCAAAAAGAAGCACTGAAGACGGCACGCTTAAGGCTACCGAAACAGCTGTATGCATCTCAAATACTTTTCTTTGGCGTTTCTGACGTAGTAGTCTATTCGGGTTTTAATATTCCAACGCCAAGTCTCCTGTTATTATTAAAAAGCTTTAGTATTCACAATAAGGCATCATTTGATCAAGCGGATCTGTTTAAAATGTGAGAGGATACTGCGAATGCAGTGCGATATGTCGATAAAAAATGTAACTAATATTTTTCCTATGTATATGAAAAAAAAAAAAATCCTGTGCTTTTCTGTACATTTTAGTGAAAACCGCATATAGCTATAGTCAGTATTTTTTTTAATAATATATATTTTATTTTTCTTCAGTGACTTTTAGATCACCTAGCATATATATATATATATACAGTAACCACCGCTTAATAAAATCACTAGTTAATAAAATCACTGGTTAATAAAATCAGCCGCTTAATATGATCAAATTGCCAAGACCGGAATCAAATCAATACAAACTATTGTTGAAGCCGCCGCTTAATAAAATCAGCATCGCCGGTTAATAAACTCAAAAAAACCTCCTCAGCAGCCAAAATTATCATTTATGCACACTAAAAATTTTTTTTATTTACATTGTGATTTTTTTTAATAAAAAAAAAAGAAATTAAAGTACTCGTTATCGCTCATTGTCGAAAATTAAACGCTTGCAGCATAGTTACAAATTAAACATGCTCCATAGCATCTCTGTAACAATTTCAAGGAACGTATTCTTCAAAGCGCAGTAATATGTTGCAAATTTGATTTGATTTGATTTGAAAATGATATATATTTTTTAATTTTTAATTATTAGAAGACAATTTCTAGTTCTTATTTTGAAATAGCTATAAATTAAGAGATTTTAAATTTATGAAAAAAGCGTGATCTTTTGATAAAATAATGATGATTTTCTTCGAAGGAAAGCGCATAGAAATTTGGAATGTGTTTAATTTACTTATTTCGGAGGAAGAATTAATTATCTATCAAAATTAATTAATATTGTTTATTAATTCCGTATTCGTTACCTTTTGAAATTTCTTTCCAAATGCAGGGAAGTAATGCCTTTTCCTTGAGTGCTGGAACGTTCGCCGGATATAAAAATCAGCCGCTTAATAAAATCACTTTGGCTCAGGACGAATGTGATTTTAATAAGCGTCGGGAACTGTATATATATATATACATATATATATATATATAAGAGCGAAATAGTTTTGGATTTAAGATATAGATCGCAAAATCTTTAATAATTCACCTCCATTTAAAAAAGGACTGATATGTTAGACTGAAGTTTAAATTTAAGGTTATACTCAAAGAAGTTGATGGATGAAGTTAACAAACATAGGGTATAATAATAATAGTGATAATATATTATAAGTTTTGATACTAGGATAATATAGCTATTTTTTTTATTTCACCCTACCTTAAAAAATTATGGAAGTTAGAAACTTTTAGCGGCCATACTTAAAATATATAAATAATTAAATAAACAAAAGTGAAAAAATGAAAAAGAAAAAAAAATAAAGATTAAAAAATAAAGAAATAAATACACAAAAACTCCATTAAGTTTAAAACTCTAAATCATGAAATTAGGTTTTTTTTTTTTTTTTTTTTAAACTTTGAAAAATAGTTGTGGTGTAGGAGATTCGTTTGTAAGCGGCCTACGATTTGAATATTATAGTGTATATAGTGCATTACAAACCCTACATTATTTAAGAAAATATTTTTGTGACTAAAAATTGCTACTTATTCCTTTAGGTAAAAGGAAATTAAGATAATGAAACAAAAGGGCGTTATTGGCAAATTTGATTTGTACACCAAAGTAGATAAATAATTAGTCAAGCAATCAATCAACTAATATAGTAATTCATTTTACATATTTAGAATGGACTAAATATACCAACAGCTCTCCCCCGCCTCTTTTCTCTGAAATGTATTGGAATTTCGAAAAGCGGTTATGCGCGTTTAATGAGTTGAGAAGAGCTTCATTTATTAAAACACTTCACGGTACAAGGGATCTTTTGAAATTCAACCTTAAAATGAGAAGAGAAAACGCCTGATAGAATGCTAGAAAATTTTAAGTAAAACGTATTAAAATGAAATTATCCTATTGATTATCCTAAGATATTTTTAATAAATTTGGATTCGTTTTCTGTTCTTAATTAAACGAGAATAACAAACTGTAAATTAGATTTCGCAGGATTTAAATTCAGGTTTTAGATTAGTTAATCTCAAATAATATTTTCTATTATCGCGAATATTTATGTTGATATCTCCTTGAAAGTATGTAAGTTAAAGCTGTAAGAAGAAAAACCAGTTGTAAGCTTACTTTAAGCACAAAACTGAAAGTTGATGACACAGCTAAAGTGGTAAAAGTACTTTATTTGTATAATGTATTTGCTTTTATTTAATAAAATTGATTATCAATCAAACTTATTTTGGCACTCTGTTTTTTTCCCTATATGCTGGGTTTATATTAAGTGGTATTTAAGGTTTTAAAAATCTTTCTCCGTAGCATTATTATGTGCCAATAATTGGTTAAGAGGAAGAAAATGTAATTTTGGGGTTACTAGGTCTCCTTAGTTAACTTATTATTTCAGTGTGGTCACAGGTCACATTTTTCCCTTGATTCTTCCACCAGTATTTTCTTTCGAAATTTTTAATAGTAAGATTTCACGATTAATTTAAGTAAACTATTATCATATAAATATATTGGTGTAAGTATCAAGGAAAAAAAGCGGGTCTGTAACCACCCTGTATATAAAAATTTTGTTTTATAATTTTTTACTTCAGTTTTTTTTTTTTTTTTTTGTTGTTGTTGTTTCCGGGTAAGAGATCGAGGTTGATGTTGAGTGGGTTTGACTTTGCATTAAAGCTACATCAGATTTATGGTTCTAAGCTAAATGATTGTTTTTCCCCTCAGTAGATTTCTAATTCTTGATTTTCCTGTGAAATTCTCCATAGAATATGAACACTTCCCCATATAATATGATCATTTCCCCACAGAATACACATATAAACATGCGAATGTTGCAGCTTCCATGCAGTGGTAACGTGGAGTGGGTTTCATGACATCACACCGATGAAGTCCATTAAACTCTAATTTTTAGTTTTTGGGTTGGGATGTTTTTTATGCAATGTTGTTCATTCACATGATTGTAAAAGGGAAACTGTACGGGGAATACAAAATATTATCATCATCATCATCGCGAGACAGGAGTAATTATGTAGACCAAGCTCTATGCTTATCCTCACAGAACTTGAGAGATGTATGATTTTAGCTTGCATAAACAATAAGAATAGAGTTATGCGTGTATAACAAACAAGCGTAATGATATGATGGAAAAGTGGAATTACCGATGAACAGGCGCAGGATATGTCCAACAGTGTGGAACTTTGAAGCTAGTGCCAGACGATTTATTGAGTTTAACTCATATCGTTTAATCAACTATCAACGTATGTTTCGCCACTTATTGAAATGTTTTTCTAAACTCTTACTCTGAAAAAGAAATTTATAAGCGATAATTCACAAACCGTTAAAGACACAGAAGTAAAAATTTTAGGTAACTTTAGTGTCCATTGTCATCATTCCTTATCTCAGATCACTTGATAGAACAGTGATACGATGCAATATGAAAAATATATATATATATATATATATATATATATATATATATATTCATACCTACAAAAAAAACTTGTAAATGATTTGATTCGATGGCTTGAAGTCTGTATAAAAATTGTTTGAAGAAGTCGTTTAATATCATCAGTTGCTTCGCGACAGTTGCTTTTACCACGTGATACTTATCTGGTTATTTTAGCGGATTTTATGTTGCACTAGAACTAAGCAATAGATATTTGGCAACGGTCTGGGACCAATACCTAGGAATGGTTTGTCATCATGCCATCACAATTTTGATATTTCCACGCTAGGGTGAGGGGATGGCTTACCCGCTTCGGAGAGCCCCAAAAGTATGAAATAAAGCTGGATGATGAAGCTTAAAAAGAGAACGTTCAGTTTATGCGTTACTTTTAACCTCGTGAATTTTGGGATTTCAAGACCCAACACACACACCCAAGAAATATTTTTCGGATAAAAATTTGAAGAATTAATATTATGCTTTTTTTCCTTCTATAAAACAATATTGAAGTGAATGGAAGGAAAAATGAATGACAATGTATATATACTTCTTAGATATACATATTTTGTATACATTTTGCAATATAGCTAAAGGAAAAAGGTTTAAAGATAGCATTTAACGGGGGATTGTTATTTTAGAATGGCGTAAGATGTAATCGATATGATAATTATATGGAATTTATCGAAAATTCTATCAATTTTCTAGAGATTAACTTATAATTAAAACGATATCATCTCTCAAAATAAAGGCCTCATCTATTTCAAAGTCGGAACAAATTTCAAAGAGTATCTTTGTCAAAATTGCCCAAATCGATAGGTAGGTAGATATCAGTGGCGTATCGTGAATGACGGTTTGAATATTCTTCACTCGAGTAGTTAAAAACAGCAAATTAAAAAAGATATCCAATCATCTTATTGGTTTATTCGCTTATTTTGAGAAACAACGTAGGTATGACGACATTTCAACAGTCAATCAGAAGAATGAGCTTTTCATGTAACGAGCTGTTTCTAACGACCCGTATGGAGCATACCCAAAACGTTATTCACGATACGCCACTGGTACATATCATTTTTCGATTTTTCGAATGACTTCCTGATTCTCGAGTTTTATCATGGATTGCTTAAAAGTGATACTGCACTGGGTACTACTAAATTCCACCGAAAAATCAAAGCTATGAATAACGAAAGAATGTAATAAGATAAGTATTAAGTCAGTTAGGAATAAGTTTCTCCGATGACTGTATAACTATGAAGATATGGAAGGTAATCAGTTCGAATTCCCTTTCAGTAACCTTAGTTCAAGTTGAGTTAGACTAGAAAATATTTATGTGAAATAAGAGAGAAAACCTTAATTAAATGTACCTTTCTTAAAATCCATCGTATGGTGACTTTTTTCCAATATTCTTTGTTTTAAAGAAATTCAGCCATATTTCTCATGGTAGCCCAATAGTCCACAATGTAGTTCTACTGTGACGTTAACCCATCATGCAAATCACGTTATCTTTTTAAAATTTAAAATATTAAATTAAAATTTCCAGCATTCTCTCACGACCGTGCTCCCTTTTCCCCCTAGTATTCCAGTAACCTTCCTCTTCAGCCTTGCATCCTTGGATCAAAATACTTTAATACGATAAAATCGTAATTAATTGATTGCATGTTTTGCTATTTTATGAAGTTCTAAAGCATTTTCGAGATAAAGTGAAAGAATATAAGTTTCGGCAGATTCAAAGTACAATATTCAAATATACTTAAAAGTCATATAACAACGCTTTTACCACTATTTGAAAGAAATAGCACTCACTTTCTGTACATAAAAATTAAGGAATCTTCCAGACTGAATGCTTTTGTTAATTAACTTTCTTTTTCTTTTTCGAACTAAAACAATAAGTTTTTTAGTTTGTGTTAGAATATACAGATGAAATTTAAATATGAAAGATAAATAAGAAAATGTTTTAAAGTTCATCTCAAGTGTAAACTAAATAACAATACTTAAAGAACAAAAAATAAATTGTTATTAAACAAATAAATAAAATAACAATGCTAAAAAAAAGAAAGGAAAAAAAAAATTTAAATTTATATTTACCATCACTGTAAGAAGGATTAGTTGTCTCTCCAAACAATGAATAACAAAAGATAAAACGTGCTAAAAATATAAATAAGCAAAAAAAAAAAAAAAAAAAAAAAATAATAATAATAATAATTTTCATATTCCCTTCTTTTAGAGAAAGTTCACAGACGCGTAAGTAATATGTTTACAAAAAATAAAATGAAATAATCCTTAATTATTTGCTATTTTACTTCTTTCGATTAATTTATTTCGTAAAAAGAATGCATATTATGAACAAATTTGTTTGCAAGAATTAATTTTCCTGTGATTCTGTTATAATAAAATGAAAGAATTATTGAAGATTAATTCCTAAGAATCATTTGCATGTTTTTATGCAAAATATTATTATTTTTAAATAAATTTTAAGTTAAAATGCTAACAACAAATTGCAAAAAGTTTCTTTTTTTCTTTTTACTTTACATATTTTTGATTATTTCAATTTTTGCGATAAGAAAAAAGAAATCGAAGCTCAGAAATCAAGTCAAACAAAATTTCTTAGGGAAAAAAAAAAAAAAAAAAAAAAAAAATCAGGACTTCCAAATCGATTGCATTAGAAGTCTCAAAAGTACACGTTCGAATTTCCAGATCAAATAGAAAATATTAATATAAAAAATGTTTTTTTAAAGAAAATTAATAAAATAAACAAGATTACAATGTAATTTATAACTTACACCTTACACCTTACAATAATATCGAAATAATTAATTTAATCAGAAATTTATTATGTTTTTTGTTGAACGCGATGGTTATCGTAATAACTGGCAACAATATAATAATAATAATAAGAAGAAGAAAAAACGTTTTTGAAGTTTTTAAAGATATAAAAAGCTTTAAAACTTAAAAATAGACCAAGGAAGCAAAAAGTATGCTGTTTTTTAAGGTTTTAAAGTGAATTTCTTTACTTCTATTTAACAAGTAAATAGTAGAAAGATATAAAAATTTATGAAAATCTAAATGAATAGAGAAATATTTAAAGGTATAATATTTGTCTCATGAATGTCAAAACAATGACAATTTTCCCCACTACTGGTCTTATGGTCATTGTTAATGATCTCACCCTTCAACGCAGTAGACGTCTGATGCTAGGAAATTTTGTTCACATATTTTTTCTTTCTTTAAATGCTATTTTATTTTCTTGTTTTATTCTGTTTTCTTTCCTTTAAATATAATTCTCTTTTTTCCTATTTAACTTTCTTCTTTCATTATATTTCTTATTAAATTTTTAAATTTTTTTATTTTAATCAACCAACATAGTTCCCCCCCCCCCCCCCCTTATATTCACATTTGCAATGTAATTGTGCTTTGTTGCTTTCGTGTAGTACTCGTGACCCCTTTTTGTTATTTATCAAAGTTTGAGAAGATTTATCTAGACCCTAAACGATTGTTCCGTGGTTTTGAATTTTATGATATTTATTTTCAAAGTTCATACTCATCATTTATAAACATCGGTTTTTAGTTTTCGGTATGCTTTCTACAGCAGCATTTTTATGACATTTTTAAAACAGTATTAACATTTATGGTTACGTGGAATTATTTATTTCTTTTTTAATCTATGCATCCTTGACATTTACGCCTTAGGCTAGAGTTCAGATGGCCTTAATGGTAAATTTTGAACTTGCTGGTGATATATATATACAGTCGGTAACAAAAGTGTCCGAACACTAGCAAAAATTCCTATATAAAAAAAAGTACACTTAATGCTGTTTTATTAAATAAATCGCTGTCGAATCCGGTTCTTAGTCAGTCTAAGAACAGGATTCGACAAGGATTTATCTAGCAAAACTGTATTAAGAGTACCTTTTTTATATAGGAATTTTTGCTAGTGTTCGGACACTTTTGTTACCGACTGTATATAAGAATTGAATTTTAAATAAATATATACGTATATATATATATATATACACTGTTAAAAAAATGCAATTTTGTTGCCAGGAATTCTCTGTAATTTAAGAAAAAAGTCGTGAATTACGGAAAAATTACGTTGACAAAACGTATTTTTCTGTAACTTTCACAGAATTCTGTAATTTTCACAGAGAATTTCTGGCAACAAAATTGCATTTTTTTAACCGTGTATATATTATTTTCAAATAAAATTATTTAAAATTTTCCTAACTTTAGAATTGAATTTAAATATTTAAATGATTTTTTTCTTTTTCTCTATTTAAAAATAATTAAATTTGTTTATAGCTAAGTAGAGACATAATTTTAATGTTCGTTAATAAGCTTAAACTGATACCAAACTTTTGTTAAAAAATTCATAATGCTTCGTCATAGACTGATTATAATTTTTCCCAACAAATGGCGTACGTATACTTCCATCTTTCTCTCTCTCAAAATTTAAAACGATAATTAAAATGATAATGTAAATCTGCTAAATTAAACTTAATTCCTTTCACGGCTAGTTTTAAATGTTCTTCGTTTAAAATTCTCATTTTTTATTAATTCTGGATTTGATTCACCTAGAAGCTCTCTTTAATTTAATCATTTGGGTTAATTCTTAAGCTTAATTTTTCTACAAATATTGGTAAATTGCAGATGACAATTCAAATTGTTGCGCGAATCCGGTGTTTTTAACCATAAGAATGAAAATTCGATATTTTTGGCTTTGTGTAATAGTAGATCAATGAATTATTCATTTTAACTCTTTATTTCTTTTTAATGTTGGGTATTGTCGCGAGATAGATACATATACTGTGTTGTTTTGGCTGAAACAGTTTTTAAAATCTTGCGATCTTCTGCTCTACAAAGAATTGTATGTCCCCTGATGATAAATCCTTCAAGTTTTGAGTATTTTTCAGTTGCACTTCTTATAAATTTTGTTATCCTCTACTTAAAAAAAAAAAAAAAAAAAAAAAAAAAAAAAAAAAAAATGTTGGGTTTCTCTTAAATATTAAAGGTGATATGATAAATTTTTGAATGATAAATTTCTTTATTTAAATTGGTTCGTTCAATTAATTCATCATTGGCATAAGTGGGTTTAATCTGTCATTATCACGGGAGTCTTTTATTCATCTTTAATTTACTAATCATGGATTTATTTATATAATTTTTGGATGAAATTGGTATTAATAACGTATCTCTTGTGTGATAAATTTTATTATGATTTACAATTATATTACGTTATACATATAAGTTTCATTTTATGTTGTTTCTGAAATCCATATTTTATATTAATATCACAAAAGACACAAACAAACCGTAACACTTAAATGCATGATTTTTATTTCTTCCAAAAGATTGTATTAAAATGTAAGTTAATTTTATTGCACAGACAATTAAATGAAAAAAAAAAAAAAAAAAACACGACATTTCTTTTTTTTATGTAATATGCTAATGTATAAATTACAGATTGATTAGTTAATGGAAACTTCACCAGAAATTACCAAAACCCATTTTTTTTACATGATGCAGATATGCATCACTATGCATTTAAGGGTTAAGCTATGGCAAACAATATTCTAAAACATTAATTCTGTAAAATAATCAAAAATGAAAAAAAGAAAAAATGCATATTAAACAGTAAAATGAGATGAATAAATATTTGGAAGTTAGCATTTTTCGGAATTTAGCTTTAAAATTTTGTAAACGCATCACTGCTTATTTTCAATATATTATACAAAAATAAATAATGCTTTGTATTTTATTTTATTTTATTATTATTATTTTTTTTAATAATAGACAATATTTTTTCTCATATTGAAATTCCGCATTTAACATTTGAAAATTCTGAAGCCATATTACATTGATTGATAACATTTGTGAGCGTACTTAATCAAACATCGTTTAATTTTCTGCTTTATAGAAATTAATAACATTTTTCATAAGCATTATTATTATATCTATGAATTGATTAATAAAGAATTTCTAAGTAAATAAAGCATAGAATGAACATGTGTAACTTTTCTGCAGTAATAAAATTTTCGTGTTTTTAGATACTTTCCTAAATCTATCATACATACTTTATTTCAGAAAATATTTCCAGATAACTGGAATTCCATAAGCACTTCGTCGTGCCTCATTAAATATTAATGCTAAAAAGAGATTGATGTAGCGGACTAAGTGCTTTTTTTAATTATGCATTACAGAGTATTTTTTATGACTAAATAAAAGAAGCTTTGATGAATTTTCAATGGAAAATCATAACACGGGGGGTTATTCTGATGAATATTTTATAGAGAGAAAATTGAATATTTTAAAATACAATATAAATTTATAATAAAGAGGGAATGTTTTTTCACTTATTTTATAAGTAATTTATTCATAGTTTTGCAACGTTCAAAATATTAGATTTTGCATTTAAGAAATTTGATCTGAAAGTGCCATAAAAAATGAGTTTTTACAATATAAAATTCTAATAAAATTCACATTGGAAGCGTTATTATTTCTGCACTCTAAGGAAAATCCGAACTTATTCATATGCTATATTCATTATTTATACTTTGCAAGCAAAGCAAAGAAATTTTACATGAACTGATTTCTTTCTTTAATATATGTATATATTAAAATTTTATTGTTTTTTCACTTGTGTCATATATTAATTGAACTTGTTATGAGCTATTCATACATGGGAAATTACTTTATATATTTTACATCGGTTTATATCGATCGTTACATTTACATCGAAACTTTATACATCGGTAAAAAGAATATCTCACTATAGGATAGTGTATTTTTAAAGGGGTTTCTGCTTTAATGACGGGGGAAATTAAAAAAATAATAATTTTTATACAAATATAAAAACCAGTATAGATAAGGTTAAGGGAAAAAATAAACGCTCATTTTAATAGGATTTTTTCTACTTCTTTTTTTTTGTATCTTTTTTGTGAAGAAGATATTCTAGAACAACAAAAGGCCATTAACACGTTGAGCGCCATGTCATCCATTCTAGATACTAGACATTTTGTCATATATCTCTAAAAGTACTGAAGGAATCATCTTGAAACTTTAGGAGTGTGCAGAACATGTTATACTTCAAACATTTCAGTGAAAGTTTTACCCCGAAAGTAAAAGCAGTACCAATAAAAAATTAACACGTTGAGCGCCATGTCAACAATCGTGGCTGACAGTGTCAAATATGATATAAAGCCGCGTCAACCATCGGTGGTTGACAGTGCAAAATAGGATGTAAAACTAAAAATATTACATTGTTTGAAGTAAACATTGAAAATTTATTGAAAATTTGCTTAATTTTTATTTATTACCTGAGGGATCATTATGGAATTTTAATGGATTTTAAGAATTCGCTTGGCGCTCAACGTGTTAACTAAAATTATTATGCAGATTGACCAGACTTTTGGTGAAGTCTTCAAATCTTTATAAATTGCCTAAAAAACAAATAAGATGAATTTTATAATTTCGATATGCTTTGGAATTGTAAATGAAAGAGGAGGAAACTTAAAAAACATGGAAAAAGCATTTTAAAAATAAAATAAGTTTTTATATGATTAACTGTCAAAAAATAAAATTCTACGTTCGATCAGAAAAATTGTTCAAGTTTAACTAATATTTTACGACTGCTACTAATATTTTAAGAAATTTGATTTGCTTGTTTAACCGTTTTTGTAGTTCCATTTTAATAGTAGAAACGTTAAAAGGCTGAAACTCAGCTTTAAAATAGTGGTTGAAGCGCTATATTCCTTTAAAGAAATTTATCGCTTCAACCACTATTTTAAAGCTGAGCCATTATTTTAAAGCTGGAACATTTTTCTTAAATATTTATTTGTTTATTTATTGTTTTTGAAATATTGAGCTATTATTAATTTTAATAGTGTAATGCACCAAAATAAATAAATAAATAAATTTGTTCAAAATCAGAAAATTTCTGTTATATAAATTTTTGTTATATAAATTTCTGTTATATAAATTCCTTGCAATATACGTAATCTATGAAACATACTTTTTTACGTTCTCTTATCCCATATATATGGTCGAGAAAATATTGTTTTTGTGTCAAAATTTCGAAAATGACTTTTTGTTGTATTTACATGGTTTGAGGTCTCCTGAATCCGAAATACAAGTTTTTTGCGGTTGGTCTGTGTGTCAGTGCATGTATGTGTGTATATCTGTTATCAGCATATCTAAAGAACAAATGAGTGCTTAGAAAAAGAACAAATAATTGTATGTTATTAAATTAGGATTATATTTAAGTACGCAATGTGATGTGTGCATAATTTATAGAAGACATAAAGGGCTACAGATAATTAAGCGAAAACATTCTTTTTAAATGAATGCAATGTTTGGATGTGCTTTACTATATTTTATCATGTCTAGAAAAATTGTTCAGAAATAAACATTAATTCCTCATACCCATACCCATACGTTATATAAAGTTTTTTTGAAGTTACATTTTCACCGCTTTTTTTCGTATAATTATGCGTTTTGAAATTACTTGAAAACTAAAGTCAAGTTTTTAACGATTGGTCTTTGTGCATTTCTGTTATCAGCGTAACGTAAAAACAAATAATAACAGGGGTTTCAAATGTGGTATTTCGAAGTTCGTATGGGGTTATCACTTGAAAAATTTAATCAAGATTGATAAGTTTCAAGCAGTGATACGGGTGAAAATTGTCTGAATAATTTGGAATAAACTTTTAAATTTAATAACAGCCTTCAATTTTATATTAATGTAGGTGCTACATTTAAATGGGGGGTTCAGGGGGCGGTAGCCCCCTCACATACTATTATTTGTCAAATAAAACTATTCTTAAACCTAGTTTGAATTATTTTTAACGTTTGCTTATATAACAATTCTCGTTATCTTACCCTTTAATCTGCAGTCTGTCTTTACATAATTGAACTGCAGGATAAGAAAAAGTTGCGTGAGTGCAACACCAGATTATTTTTCTGCAACAAGGTAAAATCTATAACCATTCACACACATTTTATCTGGTGTGTATTTATTTTTCTATTTTGCTAACGGAAAAATTTGGTATCAAAGCAGGACTGGGAGGTGCTAAGTAAGAGTATTTACACTGCTCGACATTGAAAATGCAACACCAAGAAGGAATGATAACAACGGAATGAAATTTGTTGGACACATACATTGTAGTAGAAAGAACAATTGATTAAAATTTCAGGAAATTTGGAGTAATATGTACTGAGAAAACAGTACATAAAGCAGCGACCTCTGTGAGCAATAACAGCACATATCTGCCTAGGCATTGAATTGAACATCGATTGGATGACATGTACGGGTAGAGCACTTCATGAAGCTTCAACACGATGCCACAATTCATCGATCGAAGTTACTGGTGAGTGATGGGGGGGGGGGGGGCAGTCGCTTTTCAATGATTAAACAGTCATTTTCATTGGTGCGAGATCAGGAGAACTCGCTGGCCAGAGCAACAGTAGAACACATTCTGTATCAAAAAAGGTCCGGACAATACAAACAACTTGCGGCCGTGCATTATCTTGCTTAAATTTTGCGCTACGGAGGCCTCGAATACAGGGCAGAGGGGCGGGCCTTAACTCATCAGAAATTTAATGGCCGCTGTTCAGAGTGACTGGAATACGAACATCAAGTAATCGAGACGTGTATCCAATGGGAACCCATAACATCATTGCAAATGATGGACAGTATGATGATGCCGAATCCCAGCTGGCAATGTGCATTATTCATAATGCCGTTAAATACGGATAAGGCAATCTTGATGCTGTAAACAGGATTGTGATTTGTCTGAAAAGTGACTTCACTCCATTCCTGCGTCCAGGTTCCTCGTTGATCACACATTAATGGCGCCCATATCAGTGATGCAGTTTTGAGGGTAATCAGAATTTTGGTAGCCGCATACTGAGTCACCACCTGGATTGATGATATGTTGTACCATTGGATATACGTCCCGGTCACCTCTTGTTTTCATTCCCGCCACTCTGAATACCAGCCATTACATTTCTGACGAGTTAAGGCCCATAGCTCTGCCCTATGTTCAAGGCCACCGAAGCACAACATTTAAGCAGGACAATGCACGACCGCAAGTTGTCCATATTGTCTGGACTTTCATTGATGCCGAATGTGTTCGACTGTTGCTCTGGCCAGCGCGTTCTCCTGATCTCGCACCAATGAAAATGACTGTTTAATCATTGAAAAGCGACTGCCCCCCCCATCACTCACCAGTAACTTCGATCGATGAATTGTGGCATCGTGTTGAAGCTTCATGAAGTGCTCTACCCGTACATGTCATCCAATCGATGTTCAATTCAATGCCTAGGCAGATATGTGCTGTTATTGCTCACAGAGGTCGCTGCTTTATGTACTGTTTTCTCAGTACATATTACTCCAAATTTCCTGAAATTTTAATCAATTGTTCTTCCTAATATAATGTATGTGTCCAACGAATTTCATTCCGTTATTATCATTCCTTCTTTGTGTTGCATTTTCAATGTCGAGCAGTGCAATATAGTTACATGACAAGAAGGTAAGATAGTTTTTTATCATGTGGCGGATTCTCATTCGACCTGGAGAGTTTTATTTAATGCGAATATTTTTTCTTTCTTTCTTTCTTTTTTTTTCTTTACAGTGTGCGACTACGGAAATTTTTTTCGTGTACTAATATATTGTTCTGTTGCTGGCTGTACGAATATATTGTTCTGTCTTTTGCTGCTCTTATTGTTCTGTATTGTTCTGATGCTGAAAATTTCTCCCAACGTATTTTTTCCCCAACATACGAATATTTTCTGGCCACTTTGCTGCCAGAAATATTCTGTTATATAACATGATTTTTTTTTTTTTTTTACAGTGTGTAATAAGACAACGTTTTCAAAATTTTAAGCTCAATATTATACCAGCTTTAGAGTCATATTGCAATATATAAATAGTGAAGTGCTTCTCTCGAAAAATGTACTTAAGAATAATCTTTTATATATTTCATATTCTACATAAATCTACATAATTCTGCATGAAATGGAACCGGTTTGCACGCATAATGAAATTTAAGAGAGTTGATAGTTTTAATATACTTTCAAACATGAAATCTTTAGAAATATATTTAAAAAATAGATTATTTCTTTTTGAATCTACCAAATTATAATTATTTCTTTTTAAATATTTAATTTTTTCCATATTTAAAATATTACAAATTGCAAGATAGTTAAATAAGTAATCGAAATGTCTTAATCTCTTTGTCAATCGAATTTCTTTCCAATTCCGACATTTAATTTTAAAATTTTCTAAATGTTTTCCTTTAAAAAAAAAAAAAAAAAAAATGTTATTTCGTCCATTTCATTCATTTTCGTTGAATTTTATAAGATTATAATAGATTTTTGGAAGATATTCTTCCGTAAGTGTAATACTAAAATAAAAGAAAAATTTCGTTTCTTTCAAAACGGCTTATGGCGAAATAATTATTGACTTAATACTTATATTTTCAAACTTTTTGTGCGTAGACAGTGAGCGAGAAATTTCGAAAATTTTGTGAGGAAAAAGCGCTAAAGGTAACTCTCTTCTTTTTTTCAGTGTAAAATCTACAAATATTTAATAATATATTTTTTCGAAAATTAAGACTGTTTTTAACAAAGAGATGAATTTTCGTTTACATTCTAATAATTCGTAATTTTCCTGAATTAAATTAAATTAATTTTTTTTTTATTTATTTATTAAGTTAAAATAAATCATTGTGCAATATGAATTTTAATAGTACGTTAAAATTTTAATGTGTTTCCTATAAATTTTATTAAATAATTAATATAATTTTATTAAATAAAATAAATTCTTTAGTTGAATTAGACATAAAATATACTATATTTTAATGGTATTTTTAATGTGTTCTTGAATTCTCATGTAATTATGGTTTCAAATATTGTAATATCTCGCTTATTCAAATAGTTTTGTTTAAGATTGATTAATAGGTAAACTATGAAATCTATGAAATGCAGAGAAAATATTCTTTTAATTCAGAGTTTATAAAAAAAGATATTATAGTCTTGTATAGGTCTTGTAAAGTACTTTTAATTCTATTCTGTTTTATTCTATCACTTCTTTGTACTGTAGATAGAAAACGTTAGTCACAAGTTGACCTTTAAAATTTATTTTGAAAATAAATTGTAAATAAACAATGAAGTCTATAAAATCCAGAAATTTTTATGCTTTTAATTCAGAGTATATGAAAAAAAAAAAAAAAATACAGTCTTTTAAAAGCGCTTTTAATTTTATTCTGTTTTATTCAAATACTTCTTACTGTAGAAAGAAAATGTTATTCACAAGTTGTCCTTTGAAACCTTTTTTTTTGAAAATAAATTATGAAATAAACTATGAAGTCTATAAAATCTAGAAAAGTTCACGCTTTTAATTCAGAGTGTATGAAAAAAAAAAAACAAAAAAAAAAAAAAAAAAAAAAAAACATATATTACAATCTTGTAAAGGTGCTTTTAATATTATTCTGTATTATTCTAATGCTTCCTTTTACTATTAAATTTTTATTAAATAATTAATTTAATTTTAATAAATAAAATTAATTTTTCTGTCGAATTACTTAAAATACACTATCTTTTAATGGTATCTTTTATGGTTTCTTGAATCCTATAGTAATTACGGTTTCAAATATTGTAATATCTCGCTTATTAAAATAATTTCTTTAAGATGTATCAAAAGATAAATTATGAAATCTATGAAATTCAGCGAAATTTATCCTTTTAATTTAGAATTTATGAAAAAATATGTATATTTATAGATAGATAATCAGAACGTACAGTAGAAATATAATATTATTAGCAAATACAGTTGGAATTTAAAGAGAATTTAATATCAGTATTTAAACAATTAATATGATAAAAAAACAAAGACCACCCAAATCAAACCAAAAAAGAAATAAAGTCAAATCTAAATGAATTAAAGCAAGTTGGAATAAGAAAACAGCAATATTTGCATTCTAACGTTATCAAGGGCCTGGCAGAATACAAACATGATAAATAAATAAATGTTTTTCTGTCACAAAGATAGCAAAAGCTATGTATTTCTTTGATATATATATATATTACAGTCGTGTAAAAGCGCTTTTAAATCTATTCTGCATTATACCTATACTTCTTACTGTAGATGGAAAATGGTAATCAGAAGTTGTCCTTTGAAATTTATTTTGAAAATAAATTATGTGAATATGCTGCTGAATCCAAAACTTTGCGAATAAATTTCTTGTAAATTCCTACAAAAAATTCAGGATAGGTAAAGTTTCGTTAAATCAAGGACAGTTAACTCTTTGTTGAAGAAGGAACTAAGGAATACATTATGATGGAAATTAATTTTTTTGCCAAAAGATGGAGTTATAAGGGTGTGGATAAAGAAGTGATTTCCATATTTTAAAGTGAGAAAACAATGCTGTTTTCTTTCTCGTAATATCCAGGATTCATTTTTATTATAATTATTTTCATAAAAAGTTCGGAATTTATTAGATTCTATAAGAGCTAGAAAGAATGCTTGAGATATATCAAAACAAGACAATCTAACAGCAGTATTGGGAAATAAATTATTTCTTAAGAATTTAACATATTTTTCTTTTAAGACATAATGAAAGATAAACGTTTTGATTAAGCAAGCATTACATGTTTTATGATGAAAGGTTTGCTATATTTACCTAAGTTATTTCACTATTGTTTCAAAAATTACCCTAAATATAAATGTAAATGGATTATACATTGGTGAATTAAGGAAACATTCGTGTTAAAAGGCATTCATAAAACAAAAGGAATGAATATTGTAATATTAATGAGTATTATACAAGGCAAGAGCCATTTGGCTTTGGTACCGGACAAAAAATGTCTTTTGGGAGTAATTTAGAAGAATTCGTCATCTGTATTATTTGATTGAATAAAATAATTCACCAAATATTTTTGGTGAACCAATTGTTTAATTTCACTACATATTACATGTAATTAATTTATCGGTAAGTGGAAGTTTTAATTATGAACCTTGTTTTATCAGTTCCCAACCTTTGATTTGATTGGGGTTCATACTTTTCATACTAATATTTTCGCTGCGAGCAGAAGTTGAATTCTATTTAAATTACTAGGCTTGTGTCTAATAAAAATTGTCACGGATATCTAAGGATAAATGCGTTAACTATTTCAATGGAAATAAACATTTCTAATTTAAATAGACAATAAGACTTCTTCACACACCATAAATTTTAACCCAGCACAATCGGTTTCGAAAGGACGTAGCCTTCCTTCATTAAGTGCAAAAAAACACGTGCTACTGCCTTGGAGGCAAAAGCAAGACTGAAAGCAGGGTCTTGCTTTTGCCTCCAAGGCAGTAGCACGTGTTTTTTTGCACCTGATGAAGGAAGGCTACGTCCTTTCGAAACCGGTTGTGCTGGCTTAAAATTTATGGTGTGTGAAGAAGTCTTATTGTCTATTTATTGTTTGTACACCAGTTTTGCTTTTAGTTTTGCTTTCTAATTTAGCTGAAATTAAATTAATGTATAAGTATTCATGCAATAAAACCTCACGAAAAAGAACAAATAAAATATATACGCCCTATCCAATATTTCATTTAATACATTTTATATCAGTCGCGTGCATTGTTCCGTTCGGACTTTTCTGTGATTTCCCCCCCCCCCCCCCCAAAAAAAAAAAAAAAAAAAAAAAAAAAAAAACTATCATGAAAAAGTAGTTGGACCCTTTTATAAATCCCCTAAAGAAAGGCATTTCACGCAGTTCTCTAGGCCCTCGCGTTGACAATCGGCCGTAACACACCAAACCATTAGATTTAAATTTTATACAATTGTCAATTTGTGATAATATAATGATCTTTAAATCCGATTTTGTTCGGCAAAATGAAATATTTTTATTTTAACCCTTATATGCCTGATTATTTTTTAAATCAATTTAAAAATGTTTTATTCTTACCTCTATTAAATAAATCACAGAAAAAATACTTCAAAAAAAATCATACTTTATTTTAACTATGGTTTTCAGCTAAAAAGTAATTTGTTGTCAATTGGCAAATATGAGGCATTAAAGCTTCAATATTATTCTAATAACATTTTAGACGACAAAATTGGGTATGTTACCGAAAGGCAAATTGAGGGTTAATTAATTATTTTCTTCTTCTTAATATTTCTTTTTTTCGGAGATTCATTTAAACGTATTATTTTGTACGAAAGTCGTATTGAAACTGTAAAGAAAGTCTCGAATTTGGAGTTATAAAGACATAGAACAATTTTCAGAGTTTATTATATACAGTCGGTAATAAAAGCGTCCGAACACTAGCAAAAATTCCTATGTAAAAAAAAGAACACTTCATAAGATTTTGTAAAATAAACCCTTATCGAATCATGTTCTTACACTGACTAAGACCAGGATTCGACAAGGATTTATTTAGCAAAACCGTATGAAGTGTCCTTTTTTTACATAGGAAGTTTTGCTAGAGTTCGGACACTTTTGTTACCGACTGTATATGTAATACATATATTCATCATCTGTATTTTCTGATGTTTTTTAATAGATGTCATTGTTTCAGGCAGTTACAAAAAATATTAGTTTTATACCTTTTTGTAAACTGAAGGATTACATCTATTTTTGCAGACATTCGTATCTGTTCTGCTGAAGAGACACGAGTTGTCTGCATTGTAGGTATATATTCTTTAATTTTCATTTCTTATTGTTGTTTAAAACCTTTTTTAAATGAAGTTATTTAATGACTAATTCTATAGTATCTTTCTATATAAGAATTATTAACAGTTAATTTTTTATAGGCTTTCACACTTCATGAATTTATTACTTACTACTTCCTGTGATATGTTTGAAAGAATTTTCATATATATATATATATGTATATATATATATATATGTGTGTGTGTATATATACTCTATGGTTTGTAATTTCCAGCTTAAGTCTTTAAAAATGTTTGTAAATAATCAGTTATAAATTATAAGAGTGAAATATCTTTGTAGAAATATGAATACATCGATGTCAAACTGTAGTTCAATTTTGATAGATGTGTGTAACGGTACTATGCTGCGTTTTTTTACAATTGGGGCAATAGCTATTATCTCAATTCCTAGAAGATTAAATGATACGAAACTTTTCATGAGCTTAATATGTGAAATGATGCTGATCAAATTTCTCAGAAGGAAGATATACTTTTATTTTTCTTTTTATAATGTACTTCTTTTTTTTTTTCTGTTCTTTAATAAATCTATGGGATAAAAGTGGGTAAAATTTATGTCCAATACCAGAGCTGCTAACATTTCTAATTTATTCTGTAGCATTATTAGTAACCCTTTTTTTTTTTTTTTTTTTTTTTTTTTTTGTATAAGTAATTACGATTAAATAAGAAAAAAGAAGACTTTTCAAAGTAAATGGCATAGAAAAAAACAACGCGAGTACAAACAATGCTTGTGAAAAAGTTTAAAATGCTGCTAGCTCTGCTAATACTTACAATACAGATCCAAGCATACAATCTACTAATCTAAATTTTATACAGGGTGCATAGGAAAGTCCCTTTAACCTGAAAATACTTGCAAACGGAGATTGCTACAGCCACGCAAGTGAGGTAACGGCATAGTAAAGTGACTATGCCCGACCTAATGCAAATGACAGCAGCGCCCCTAGTGGCGAAATTTGGAAGTTAGCCATTGCAAATCGAAAACGAAAAAAGATAGAGCAAAATTTCCAATTAGAAAGTTTTAGAGCATCAATTAATTAGTGCGAAACGATATATGGTTTACACGGATAAGATAAATTGGCGCCTGTATACCCAAAAAATATTCAAAATCGATGCACTCCATTATGTGTAAATATTTGAAAGGAATAGCCAGAGGAAAGAAGAAATTTGCACAATTTAATGAATAAATACTATGTACTTACATCAATACATTTTGATAACATCACACACAAAAACAAAATAGGTAAACTAAACTTGAAGTCTCATACTGATAAAAAGTTAATGTTGAGAATATTCGAAAAGTTTGCCATTGCTCGCAATACACGTTTGTATTTGTATGAGTAATTCTGCATGCACATTTCTCAGCATGGAAGGTGTTACACTATTGAAAGCATCTGTAATACGATGACATAGATCCAGCAGACTTGTATGTGGAGTTGCATAAACCTGATCTTTTATGTAACCCCACAGGAAGAAATCCATCGGAGTCAGGTCCGGCGATCGTGGAGGCCATTCAATACTACTACCATACCCAATAATTTTTTGTCGAAAGCAATCCTTTAGAAAGCTTCGCACTCCAGCTGGCTGGTGTGAAAAAGCACCGTCATGTTGGAACCACATGTCCCGTAATGCGGACAGGGGAATATCATCCAAAAATTCGGGTACGATATCCTGTAATAGTTGGAGGTACTTCTGTCCGTTTAATGTGCCTTCGTAGAACACAGGTCCCAGTAAGCGGTCCTTCCAGATACCGCCTCCACACATTAATGGACCAGCGCACTTGGTGTTTTGTGGATAGTCCCCACGAGGGATTTTCCAGCGCCCAGTAGTGGGCATTATGTCGGTTTAGTACTCCGATACGCTGAAACAGTGCCTCGTCCGACCAACCAATGTTGGACAAAAAATCTGATTTATCTTCAACATTATTTAATGCCCAGTTGCACCAATCAAATCGACGCTCATTATACCGTGGCAACAGTTCTTGCTGCAGAGTGACATGATAGGGATGTGCATGTTGACTATGCAGTATTTGCCATACTCGGGCCCGTGTTAAGCCATAAGCCATGCTGATTTCTCTTGTACTGCTGTGTGGATGGGCTAGTGCGTATGCCAAAATACTCTCTGGCGGTATACGCATACCTGCACTCACTGGTCTGCCAGAACGCGGACGACTTTTAGTGCTTCCTGTCTCCATGAATGGTTGCACTACATTTGCGATGGTAACTGCACTTGGATGTGGCCCACCTGGAAAACGAACGGCATACTCCCGTATCGTTGACATTCGCCATAAATAAGCACCATCTCGCAATATTGAAAGTTAGTGAAGCTTGACATTCTCACACAGCTCCAAAATTCTAAACCCAAACGTTTATTTTTAAGAAATGTATCTTTTGTAGGATCTCATTCATTTAGGTTCATTCAAAATTCCATTTGTTTTGTCACTTTCAAAAAAGAACACATATTTTCTACCCGTCGCTAGGCAACGATTGAAATTGCCACAACATAGAAAATAAAATTTTTAAAATGATTGCGCTCGCACATTAGGAATAAAATTATCGTCTGCCATCAATAATTTTATGCTATGAGATTATGTTGTTTGTATCAAGCGAGCGCCAACACCTTTTAAACTAAAATTTTAAATACATTGGAAATTAAAGTTTTCAGACATTACAGTACAGTACAAAGTCACAAACTGCATTTTCACACTGCTACATTTCCGAAATGTGAATATGAAGAGTAGAACAGTAGCGCATAGATTACGGACATTTTTGGGTATACAGGCGCGAATTTATCTTATCCGTGTGAACCAAATATCGTTTCGTACTAATTAATTGATGCTCTAAAACTTTCTAATTGGAAATTTTGCTCTATCTCTTTTCGTTTTCGATTTGCAATGGCTAACTTCCAAATTTTGCCACTAGGGGCGCTGCTGTCGTTTGCATTAGGTCGGGCATAATCACTTTACTATACCGTTACCTCACTTGCGTGGCTGTTGCACTCTCCGTTCGCAAGTAATTTCAGGTTAAAGGGACTTTCCTATGCACCCTGTATACTCTAAAAACGTTAAGTAAATAGCATTAACGATAGATAAACACGTTAATATTAGGGACTAATTTGACTGAATTTTGAAACTGAAATTGGGAAAAGTCCAGTTTCTTATGAATTCTTATTAACAAAATATTCATAAGTGATCATATATAACCAAGGATATCACGGAAGATTTATTATACATTTAGAATGCTATATTATTAGGTACATTCTCGTTTAAATATATTCCAAATTATTTTTCCCAGTATACAGTCAAACCTTGTTAACGTGAACACACTTAACGTGAATTACTTAACTGTTTCCACACTTAAACGTGTTACTTAACTGTTTCCACAATCCCCGTCAAAAAGAAGATTAGTTTTTGAGCCACTGATAGCATGAACAACTGATAACATGAACAAAATTTTTACCCCCCTAGAAATTCACGTAAATAAGGTTCGACTGTATTTGGCATAAACTTTTTTTATTCATATTTCGATGAAACTTTCAGCTGGATTATAAAAATAACTAAATATTAAATAGCAATATATATATATATATGTTATAAATTCTATATACCTTCAGAAATAATTCTGATCACTATTCTACAATGTTCATATTCGAAACATTTGGCTTAAAATGCCAAAGTTCAACTGCATTTTCTGAAAGATTTCTCACTTTTATGGAAAAACATAAAGCGTTGTCTGATTCCTTAGAATCTGAATAATAACACATGAAAGCTTTATTCTTTTGCCGATAAAAATAATTTCGTGAATGTGTCAGAAAGTAGTCGGCTTAGATAAGAAAAATAGCGGGAAAAATATCCGGTAGCTATCGCCTTAATGCAATAGAATACCAAATTTTATAAAAGAATAAGGAAACACTTTTTCTTAAGTAGCATCGTTAAAATAAAAACATATATATATTTTGAAAGAAATGTGATATTACTGAGAAGCGCATAAAACAATGCAAATTTTTCAGACGAAACACTTTTAAAAGAAAGTTTTACAACATATTTTTATAAAGAACTTTTAAAGGAACACATAAATTACCTATCATTTTTAGATTAAAAGAAATATTACTACAATACTTGATAAGTAGGATAAATTTAGTGTAATTTTGAATTGCTATTTATGCAAAAATCTACGAAATTTCTTACTGTATTCAAAGCCTTACGTAAAAGGTTTATTGGGCTTCTTCTTTAAAATAATTCTACACAATTAATGTAATTGTTTTTAAATAACATAAAACATGAATGCATATGCTTTAACTTATTTTAAGTAACAGATTATATACATGTACAGTCGGCAGCAAAAGTATCCGAGCACTAGCAGAAAATTCCTATGTAAAAAAAGTACACTTAATACTGTTTTGTTAAATAAATCCTTGTCGAATCATGTTTTTAGACTAAGAACATGATTAGACAAAGATTTATTTAACAAAACAGTATTAAGTAGACCTTTTTTTACACAGGAATTTTTGCTAGTGCTCGGATACTTTTGCTGCCGATTGTACTGATGCACTGAATGTAGCACTGTAATTATGTAGTAATTATGCATAGTACTGCAGTGTATGTTAAAACTATGTTGTCTATAAATTGATGATAATCAAAATTTCCAACCAAAGTACACTTAATACAGTTTTGTTAAATAAATCCTTGTCGAATCCTGTTCTTAGTCAGACTAAGAACATGATTCGACAAGGATTTTTTTAACAAAAAAGTATTAAGTGTACCTTTTTTACATAGGAATTTTTGCTAGTGCTCGGATACTTTTGCTACCGACTGTAAATATATATTTTTGTTCGACCTCTAAAAATTTGAATGCGAACCCTATAAATAAAAGACTTTAACTGAACCATCAAACTTAACTAATTTGGCATATAATGCGTGGTAATGTATGTGCTCATTGAGTATTGAGTGTAATAAGGACATTCACTTTTCGAAATCGAGGATCACTCGTCAAGAGAAATAGCAATATTTTATCAGGGATATAAAACTTTTGTTTGCCACTGTCAAACAAAAGTTTTATATCTCTGATAAAATATTTTGACAGGCAATTTCTTTTTTAACCTGTCAAACTGACAGTCTAAATTGAAGTTCTATTACAGTCGGCAGCAAGAGTATCTGAGCACTAGCCAGAAATTCCGATATCAAAAATGTACACTTAAAACTAAATTTTAAGACACACTTTGACACACTTTAACACACTTTGTTAAATAAGTCCTTGTCGAATCATGTTCTTAGACTGACTAGGAACATGACTCGACAAGGATTTGTTTAACAAAGCTGTATTAAGCGTACTTTTTTTTAGACAGGGATTATTGCTAGTGCTCGGATACTTTTAATGCCGACTGTATTATTACAAACATTCAGCCAGTATTTCTGTATTTCGATGAGACAGAAGAAACGGTTGAAGTAAAGCGTGGACGGCACCCCTCACCCTCCAAGGTCTTGTCTAGACATGAACATTATCCTTTTTTTTTTTTTTTTTTTTTTTTTTTTTTGTTATTCGAAGCTAAATTACCGATTGTTTTCCATCCCAGCTGATTCCACATATCTGATTTCCCTGTGAATTTTACCATAGAATACAACATTTCCCCCTATAAATTCCTTGCAGTAGTGCCATGTGCTGGATTTTATGACGTTACATCAATAAAGACCATTGCCCAGTGTGTAGTTCTAGTGCGACGTAAAACCTCAACCTCAACATGGACTACACCGTAAGTCAACTGGAATGCAATAATCTGAAGAAATCGCGACTGCAGCAGTGTTTCTAACTTGTAGGCAATTTTTTATTTGATAATTACTATCAATTTTGAGCTAAGTGTGCTTTATGTCACATTAGTGCTACACTATCGGCAATTGGCGACGATCACTAATTTTCAAGAATGATGTTTGATATATATGATAGTCGATTAGGCAAACAAATAATTAGACAAGCATTACAATTAAAAATTAATGATGACTATTGAATATAAAGTCCCTACAAATTTCCACCGCAAGAGTGCTGCTATTGAATAACCCACGAATGCGTCTGGTAGTAGTAGTGCTCGTGCTGTAGCTTCAGATAGGTTAATTCCTTAATAAACAGAATGGAAAAGCTAACGTAATGTTATAAAATTTTACCTACGTCCGGTTTTATAAAAATTACTTCCACCACAGCACCATTTCCTTCCTGTCGTCTAAAATATGTTTGTTTTTTTTCATAATTCAAAATACTCAGGAGACTATGTGTCCCAAATATGGTTGTAACTTAGCCAGTAGATTTTGCATAGGGAATGCCAAAACGCCTTTTGTTTAATTTGTATTGTCTGATACGCACAAAAGGTTAGCTTCGTTTGACAAAAGAGAGAAAAAAGAAAGAAAAAAAATTGAATACCGTGTCTTTCATTTATTACGTTAAAATTAACAAAAATACCTATTAATGTAAACTTTGAGTGTAAAATTCATCAATACGATTTATTCTTTAATATTAGTTTTATTAAGATACGTTTCTGAACATTAAATTATTGGCATAAGATATTTTTGATTATTCAGATAAATATTTACTTTCTTTTTTATCGTATCCCATAAAAACTGTTAATTTTGAATTAATTACGTAACATGGAAAATAATTGTTTTATGCACTGTAATTTTTTTTATTGACTAAAATTTACAGAAATTTACGTATACTCTATAATTATAAATTGCATTGCTCTCTAAATATACATACCTATTGTATATTTAAAGTCTTAGTAAATATGCAATAAGGTAGACCGGGGTAAGTTGACCATTGGGGCACGTTGTCCCAGTCGTAATATTTTTTAAATTTTCCATCGGATGACATTTTCACTCCAGCCAAGTATGTGTTGTCCCATCTTCTTTCTCCCACAACAATGTTAGTGAAGAAGAAGTGTCTATTAAAGAATCAGAGAGAATTTTCGAAATTTTAGTAAAGCGAGTAAATTTCCTGGCTTACAAATAATCGCTTTTTATTTATTTGCAAATCACAATTTAAATTTTGATAAGCAGTCTTAAGAGAGATAATTGTTCGTAGTTATTGAAGGATGTGTTTGTTTATTGAAATGTTTTCAAAATAATTCCTTACGCACATTAAAAATAAAAATGGTGATATGCAGCTAGTTGGACTTTTTCACATGGGGCACGTTTGTCCGATAAGATCTACAATGGCTTAAGTCCCATAAGATCTACAATGGCTAACTGTAATGAAGAATGCAACAAAAATCAATATATTTACACATTTAAAAAACCAGAACTTGGCTCTAGCGAGTAGGGATATTTGAATTCCGATAGCTATTCAGGCTATTCGAGTCAGTCTTTAAAAAGAAATGAAGTTATAATGTTGTTTGCAAACATCCTACATTAAATCAGCTGCAGTGTTGTACGAAAACATTAATTACTTTGATAATTAAAAACATTTAAACGTTCTAGGATACCCCCGTTTTTTATTATTTACTGTCCTGTACTCCTGTTATTTAAAATGATGTTCAAAACTAATGACATCACACTTTTGCCCTTTCCACGTCACTGTAGCCTTACGCTACAGCTGGTCAAAAACCACCGAGTACACTAATGGTGGCTGGTGCACGTAAAATCAGTCGGGGCCGCAATGTCCTCCATATTCTCATCAAAAATTATACCACTGGGGGTAACCGAAGCGGGAGAGCCATCCCTTCCATGGAGGTTCAACATTGTGATGCCATGTCTGTGGACCACTTCTAGGGGGAAGTCCTAGACCGTCGTTAATTGCCCACTGTGCCACTCTAGTGCGACACAAAACCCAACCAACCAACAAACGTTACGCTATAATCTTAAAAGGTTTGACCGGATTTCCTTACTCAAAAACGGACGAATACTTTTAGCCAAAATTTGAGAGGAATTTCTAGGAAAAAAAATCAAATTTGGGTAAAATCAGTCTTTCCCGATCAAAAATCTTTTCAGTCAAAATGAACGTTCAAGTATCAGCTCAGTTCTGAAAGACTTTCGACCATTTTTCATTTAGTGAACAAAGATGAGTAATGATGGCGCCATCTATCGATCATATTTTAAATGACACATGATAAATATTTTTTTGATATATATTGTTCATTAATTTATATATTGTTTGAAAAATATGTTGCGGACTTTTGATGATTAGAAAAGTAAAATATCAAAGTCATTTATATATATATAACCATAACAAATGTGTTATATATAACTGACAAAAAGTAGCAAAGTTCTCAAATCACGAGCGTTAGTCATAAAAAACTAAAAATAAGCAGTGAATGTCTTTTTAAAAATTGTTTCTTAAAAAATGTGTGAAATATAGAGAAAAATAACAAAGTAAAAATTTGTTTATGTCTAAAGTTATTTAATATTTTTATTACATTCATTGAAACAAGTTTAAATTTAATTGAAATTGCATTTTATTGAAATTTGCATGTAAAACGTTCAAAAATTTTTTATAATGTTTTAATCAATTAAAATCAACATCGGGAATAATATGCATAAACAAACTAGTACTTACAGTTTTTTAAACTCATAGTTATTCAAGAAATTCTGCAGCGTTGCGTGGAAGAATTTATTTTTCTAAACGTGCTAAATTATATAGAAATAATTCGCAAGCTTCTACAATCTCTGCTTACATAAAGGTTCTATTTACGAAAATTTTTCCTCAATTTTAAACCAATAGTGTTACTTTAAGGACGTTTATTGGGTTTCCCATAGTTTTAAGTTATTAAAAATTGATAAATAATATTTTCTCCATTTGATAATGATTGAATACGACCTTTTTCTGTATGAAATCTTTGTATAGTGGTAACGCGTTTGTATGCCATGCAAGGGGACCCGAGTTCGATTATTGCAGACGAAATATGATATTTTTTCAGCACCAAACAGTTTCACTCAAATCTGGTCCGATTTCTCAGAAAAATAAATTGTTTCAATTGGCTTAAATCTGAGCCACTCACAGCAGCTTAATGGTTTGAGAGGATTTCCCTCAACGTAAGAAGTTGCCTTTCAACATGTCGATTAAGTGAAAAATAGCTCAATTTGAGAGAATTTTCCCTTTCCATTTTTAGAGAGGTCGAAGAGTGTATGTCATTTTAAAAGGTACATTAATTCAGTCTGCGATTATTGGATAACAGTTAATAAACATCTAATCACATTATATTTACATCAGTCCTAAAACCTACCCTTCCGCTTGTAGCAACAGCATTTAACATAACGTCTAGGTTTAGGGAGTCCGGCACTTTCTCCCTGAATAAAGCAATTTTTACAGATGCCGATTTTTGCCATCGTATATTACAGTTCGACCTAACCCAGATCGTAATCCACTGCAGGAACCACTCCGCGTTTGCAACCAATTTCAATGTATCTTCTTACAGGGCCATCTGGGATCAACCAATCCTCACAAAAAAGTTTTGAGAGAAATTATTTCCCTTTTTCAGACGATGTGAGACTTTTTTCTGATGACAACATCCAGGAAAAAATTGCAGCAAAAGAGAAACCGGAATTCTGTAGTATTGACTGACACAGTACTTAAACAAGCATTGCAAGAAGAGCATATAAAAGCAAAACAGGCAAAAAAAAAAAAAAAAAAAAAAAAGGATTTTTTTTTAAAAAGTCTTTTTTCTGGAAGAAAAAAAAGCGTTAGAAGAACCAAACGACAATGTAGAAGTGAGAAACATGTAGTGAGCGAAAATGAGGAGGGTCAGAACAATTTGTGGCTTTACTCTCTTAAGTCACTTTAAAGCAGAAAACCGGGAAAAAAAGGACTCAATGTACCATGTGCAAATGCTGGACACATGTATCACATGTAACTACTGGAGAAACGATATTTTATGTTTGTCTTCATTAAAAATTATAATAATAAAAGGAATTACAGTAGAACCTCGATTATCCGAAGTAATTGGGACCGAACCTACTTCGGATAATCGAAATTTTCGGATAATCGAGAATTCATCAATAATCATCTCAGGGGTCGTACTCTCCGGCTTTTTTTCAGGAGACTCTCAAATATGACAAATTTCCGCCTCTATTCCTACTTTCTTTTTTTTTTAAATGATGATCTCTAACCAGATTAATCTGGAGACATTTCTATAAAATGTACCATAAAAATTTCTGCACGAAATTAGTGGTGGCAAAACAGGAGAAATTTTCTTATTCTTAAGTGTGTCCTGAAAAAGGGGCGGAGAGTATATCCCCTGTTATCTAGTTTATTATGTAGTATCGTCATTGAACTGTTATTATGACTATTTTAACTGTTAAATAAATGAAAATAATTTTTTTTCTGAAACAAAAACTCACAATGGTTTAAATGGAAGCTTGATCTGGTATAAATTGGCCATCCTTTGCCTCTATCCCGAAGTTTTCTTAAAAGCATGAGTTCAGAGGAATCATAAGTGACACAAAGTGACAAAAATTTTGAAATTCTGCTGCAATGAAAATTTCTCTGTTCTTGAGATGACAAAAGAGGTTAGGTTCTTTGCACTTGTTTACAATCAGAGGGTGCAATAACATTCGATTGTTCTGGGACTTGACAGAATGATCTTCCACATTTCGAAATGGGGTGCGTTTTTGTTTAGAACAGGGACGTTTGAAAGTCGGGAAGAGTACACTCATACCGACAATTGAGCTTGCGAGAAGGAATTCTTAAAAAGGAAATTCCAAAATATTTATCTGCATTCGTAGTTTTTAAAGGACGGCTTGCATACAAAAGGAATGTGGGGAAAAAAAAAAACTTTAAAAATGCATGTTTGTTAAGAGAAAACTTTTGATGATAGTAGAAAGTGAAAAAAAAAAGTGAAGAAGAAACCGACTTCGGTTAACGGAGAGGTGTTTCGGTTAATCGAGGTTCAGATAATCGAGATTCTACTGTAATTCTATTTATAACTTAAAATTGACTTTTTTTTTTTTTTTTTTTTTTTTTAATCCTCACATATAATTTTATAATTTTGTGACTTGATTAAGAAATGTTATATGAAAGATTTTCTTTAGGTTATGTTGTGTTTTCGTTTGCACGATATAAAAATTAGGATTTGGGGACAATTTTTGGACATTTCTTTAATTTCTATACTAACTGACCCCGATGTTGGCCCAAGCGCCTTCGTGGCAGATTGAGCTTCTAAACTAATACTCATAGCAAATATTTTCAAGATGTATCATGGTGACTTCTTTCTGAAAGTACACTGTTACTATTAACTTAAAAATTAATTGAAAATGATTAGTTGTGTAAAAAAAAAAAAAAAAGGAAAAGCTGGTCTACCCTAATTCTTTGTTAAAAGTAAATAGTTGAGATTATCAATCTTTATTCTGTATTTTTATACAACTGACTCCCACACAGTAGGGCCCGGGTTCGAATCCCGGACAACGCCTGGATGTTTTTATCTGTGTTGTCTGTGTTAAAGATAGCGGCGGCCGTCCATTGGGTGCTCCTTTACAAAAAGCCATCAATTCGGGGCCAATGCTTACAGTCGGCCGCAAAACTATTGAAGCACAAAACCACATTTTTCACTTTTTTTTTTTAGTTTGATCGCTATTTTTTATTATTAACTTACTTTTTTAAAAACACCATAAAGACTGAGAAAAGTTTTGGTTCGACAAATATTTGCTTAACAAAACAGTACTAGATGCACATCTTTAAATGCGAATTATTTCTAGAGCTTCAATAATTTTGCTGCCGACTGTAGTTTCAATAGCCGTGCAATTGAATATATATATATATATATATATATATATATATATATATATATATATATATATATTTCATTTATTTTAATTATTTGATTTCTCAATACAAAAATTAAAAATAAATGTTTCTACTTTAGAGAAAAGCATTTTAAGTCACAAATATAATTATCGTCAATAATTAATTAAATTAATATTAGTCATTAAAATGCATATATAGAATAGATTTTTTAACATCTTTTATTTTTCTCTGTAATTTTACATGACTTAAGATAAAGGATTATCAGTTTCTTTTGTTGAAAATTTTAACCATGTGGATTTATAATTTTTTAGGATTTATATTATTTCCAAAAATTATTTTAGGAAAATTTAATATATTAAACCCTTAAAAAAAAAAAAAAAAAAAAAGAAGGAAAAAAAGAAAAAAGAAAAGAAAACTATAACAAAAAGTCATAGAAAAAAAAAAAAAAAAACTTATTTAAAAATTTAATATTGTACTTTTGCAATGAGATATGTCTAAAGCATAAACTGCAAAATTTTATTTCAAAAGCATTAAATGAAAAAAAAATCTCATTTCAAACTGACATGAAAATATTTTTTTTTCCCTTGAAAAATAATATGATTTCACAAAAGTAGTAAATACAATAATTTAACAATTCTACTTAAAATTAATCTTTTTATTGCATTTGCAAAACTTAAATTTTGGGATGTTTGCAGAATATCTGTTTTTCAGTTAAATATTTTTAATTAAAAAAAAGTAATTTTCTATGAAATTTACGAACAATTTATGAAAAATTTTCCGAGTTAATAAAGTTTAAAACATTTTTCTTTCTTTTTTTACAATGGGATAGATAAAATATTAACACGATATCTCGATTTCTAATAAACGTAAAGATAAAGAAAAATATATTTTTGGAAAAATACAAAATTTCCTATTAATATATATATATATGTGTGTATTATTTCGAAAATATTTCTCAAAATTATGTTTTTTTAAACAATATATTTCGACACTTAAAATTTTCCATAAAGAGAAGCAATAAGAATTTTAGTTTTATATCTATATATTACAGAAAATCGAAACAAACGATCTGAAAGAAAACATACAAATGGATGTATAAATATTTAGATGAAAACTTCTTAGTTATTCATCTTTTAAAAGCGCCATCTATCGACATAAATTTCAGTATATCTCCGCTACCTGTTTACAATGTTACGTTAATGAGAAATATACACAATGCATGCACTTTCAGTTTAATTTTATAATTATCAAAGGAAACATTTTTTCATATATAACAGATGTTATACTACATACTTTACTGCAAATACAAGTTGAGGAGGCTAACAAGTTACAATAATTCCAATTATTATTTTCTCAATCAAAATCATAATATATAGTTTCTTTATTTCATTTAAATAAAGTTTATGCTCAAGCAAAATTAAATTTTTATAAACCATTTTTTAATAGTTAAAAGACTATATGATATTCATTTACAATTTTAATGAAATTTGCACTTTATCGACACAGTATATGTAGTTTTAAATATTAGTGTATTTATTTATTTCTTTAAAGCTGGAGTGGATTCTGCTGCTGCTGTTTTTTTCTTTTCTTTCCTTTCTTTCTTTAAAATAATAAGCATAGTTGTAAAATGTTAATTATAACAGTAATAATATTGAATATTCTAATTGCTCATATTAATTACTATCAGAAATATTAACACATGATACGCATAAAAGAAATTTATATTTAAAAAAAAAAACGTTAAATAATATTCAGCAAGTTGAATTTTTCATATATAAAAATGATGCAAGCTCTAGCATTTTGGTTAAATATTTAACCGCTAAATTTATGAGCATATGCACGAAAACTGATACAAGAACTTTAATTATATTTATTAACATAAATTAATTTTTAGTTGTAAGTCAGCAAAGTACCGAACACCTGAAACACTTGATTTTGTCAACTTTTAGTTTTTATAACATAATTTATGTAACTCTAAATCAGCTATATACTTTTTAAAAATAGTTTATTATTTAAAATCATTTAACATTATTTGATAATTATATTTTTAAGAAAAAGAAGTATGTGAGTGAGAGTACCAAAACAGTCAAATATACTCACCTAATAGATTATCCATTAGGTGAGTATATTTGACTGTGTCAATGAACGGATTGAAAATATCGTCGTTACACCAGTTTTAAATTAATGTGATGTAATACATATCACTACCCAATAAAGATCCGAGCTCCAGTGAAAAAGAATATTTCGTTTCCTAATATTGCGATATTTAATGAATGTGAAAACAATCTCACTAGGCCAAAAATATTTATTGTAAGACCCAGTTCCTCTTCCGGTGGGAACCCTAAAGAACAACAAATGGAATCATGAATTCCCAGAGGGTAGGTGGTACTGGAATTCAGACTAAACGACTCCCGGGAAGAATTTGCTTTACATGCACCATGCACCCGGGTCTGATTATGAGCCTCATAAAGGGATGAGATACGCACTGACACATTTCCAGTGAATGTTTGGTAAGGAGCAAATTTTAGATAAGAGACTGTTGAAGCTGATTAATAGTCTATGTGGATCACAGGTACTTCCACTTAGAAAACTAGTTATGACTAGCGTAGGTGTTGCTGATAGTCAAATGGTGCAAAACAGTTTGCTCATAATTGTTTGCCGGGAATAGATTCATTGTGCAGAAAAACCATGCAGATCTTTAAGACACAAAACGATCCTTTTCAGTTGTCCTAGGATTCGTTATGAATCCTACGGCATGAAATGTCAGAAATCTTTATGAACTAGTGAGCGATATCCAGTTCTCTGAACACAAATTCCGAGTCCATGAATATTTCACCATCTACCGGGCATAGTCCGAAACTTCAGTCCAATAAAAGTAGTAGAGTAAGATACCGATTGTGTTATTTTGTAGGTATTACGGGAACAACATTAATTCGTCTAAGTTTCCTCCGAAGATGTAGAGGAGCGTATAGCTGACAAAGAACAATCTTTCCAAAAATGTAAGGTTCCACCTAAAAACATCTTTCTGATAATACGAAAGGTCTGATCAAGGGTCTTACCTACTCTTCATATGAATACATGTCTGTTAAACAAACCATCAATCATTTTATTATTCAAAAGATACAATTTCAAAATGAACTTTTAACCTTAAAATAATACGTTATGTATAAAGAATAAGAAAAAAGATTTATTATTTGGATGGTTATTGAGATTCACGTGGTAGATTTATTAAAAATCGAATTACTTTATCAAAATATATAAAATGTACTTTGTTTATTGAGAGATAAGTTTTTCAACTAACGAAAAGTACATTTATTCTATAATTTAATAAATTCTGTGAACAATAGTTCACAAAAACAAAAAAAACAAAGAATTATTACCTCTATAAATGTATTTATTAACAATTAATATTTATCGAGTATTAGTTAAAAATGACTGCGAGTAATTATTATAATTCTTTTTAAGTGAAACTAAATTATTGAACTGCGATGCATTGATAAATGATTCGGTAATTCATCAGTTTGTGAGTATAATTTTACCTGTGGTTATTAAATCAATCAATAGCATTCGGAGTCGACTCTCAACTTACAAGTAATGAATTCTCCAACCTCTTTGATATCGGTACAAACGAAAAAGATATCTCTGATAGACAGGCGTAATAACTTATACTAGTCACTGAGTAAACAAATTACATTCGTACAACAATAATGTTAAAGTGCGATCTTGCGCATACAGAACGTGTACAGAGATTGCCCGCTATCTTTAAACTTTCTTTACTACTAAATAGGAAAAGATGTTGTTGCATTTATGTCCTAGTTTTTCGTTGCTGACTACTTCGTACAGTTGTTCCTGTCTACCAAATGCTGCAAAATCTTGTATCTTGGTGTTGTGTGTGATTCTAAAATTATAATGACTCTACGGCCTTCTTCCTATTTTCTATCATTTGAGATTCATTTATTTATTAACGTTTGTAGTCGTTCAGCGATTCGCTATTCACCATATTAGGATTGAATCAGCTGAAAGTTCTTCAAGCCAAGAATAGAAATAAAACAATTTAAATAAAATAATGGGCCTTCATTACAATCGCAATCGCATTTTGTGCTGTACACCCACGTTCATTCAACGTCATAAGAGTTTTATAGGAATACATAAGTCTTATACTTCGGATGATCTATCGATTGGTTTTCCCGTCCATTTTTCCTGTTTACCTAATTTTCCCTTTATGCTATTCATTGCGTAGCTTTAGTGCGATGTAAAACCCACTCAATCTTTGACCCCCCCCCCCACCCCCCTCATCCTCAATTCTTTATACAATTTTTTTAATTCCACTTGATTTAGAACAGCAGTGAAATAAGAATCATTTAATACACTAAACGAACTTCGTGTCTTTAAACCAAAAAGACCATTCTGAAAAAGCAATCCAAATAATAAAAAATAGCATAAATGAAAACAATGTAAATTATGTTTATTTTAATCTAAAACAGGACTTTATCATGCATATTTAAACATGTTATGCCAACAGAATATGTGTTTACAGTGTATATTAACAAACATTAATTATTCATTTAGAACAACCTTTCCCCTGAGTATATTTTAATATCTAATTACACAGGTCTGCAGCCAAAAAAATACGTAGGATTTTTTTACTGTTTCTTATAGATTTGTTCTTAATAAAACCGATAAAAAAAAAAAAAAAAGAAAAGAAAGAAAAAAAGATGCATCATGTATAGTTTTTCTTACAAAACTCATACTTTTAAATCAGTTTTTCATGAAAACATGAAATATGATATTGTTAAATATAAAAACCACATTGAATAATTATTTATTTCTTTAAAACAATATTTATAACACAAAATCTAAAAGAAAAATAACACAAAATGAAAAATAGGAGGAGTGAGGGGGTGTGGAAAAGAAGAAAGTGAAAATGTATTCGGAGGAGCATCAAACAAAAGAAAAGGTTTCACGGGCAAGAAGAGTGAACACAAACTATTAAACGGGTCTTTTCTTTCTTTCTTTCTTTCTTTTTTTTTTTTCTTTAAATGGATTATCTCATTCTAAACGGATTTTGAAATAACGAGCTTTTTGCAAATTTATGTGTAAAAAAAAAAAAAATTACACGTATTCAGTCAGTGTTACCTTTTTTTTATTGAAGATTTTATAAGTTATAAGAAAGTTAATTTGAAGTAACTTAGAAACTTCCCATTTGTAATGAATATTTAGAAGTTTTAGTTCCTTGTAAAAACAGGTAACGTCCTCTATGAGACTATAATGCAATTATTGGAGTTTTGCTTCAATTTTATAATAAAATATGTGACTAGATTTGGTATAACTAAGCAAAAAAGTTGGTATTTTAAAAATATGGAATTACACCACTTTTACAGTAAGCGACATAAATAAATCAAACAGAAAATTTATTTATTTATGAGAACGAACATGTTTAGTTTTATGTAATATGCTTACGTTAAGTTTAAACGACGGACCATTAATAACAGAAATTATTTTTATTTTTGTTTCTTTGAGTTAGAGAGTTGACGCTTACCGGTCAACATATTACTAGCTACTCTACTGGTGATTTTTTACATTGCCTCAGTAGAGGGCGTAACAAAGGGCGTACATGATGCCACAGAATATTTAGTAAAAGAGCGTACATGATGCCATAGAATATTTAGTAATTGTGGAAGGGAGAAATGTCGTAACATACAGGGATTTTTTATTAAACTCCTATAACTTTTTATTATAACGCATCCTATTAATAAATAATAGGATGTGATAAGCAGAAATGAAGATCCTTTTTTGATTAGGATTCCTTGAAAACTTAGAGTTTACAATATATATATATGCAATTGAAAAAATAATTTTTTTGTAGACCTGTGTTATTAGTAATAATAAAAAGAGAAAAGAAGGTTCAAGGTACTAATACGTTAAAATATGTAAAAATTCGTACATGGAACTTTAAACATAAGTTCAAACATACACTGCAGGTCGTAAATATACCTACCCTTGTATTTTCCGTTGAAACCTTAATATTTCGGATATTGTGCAAGTAGTTTATGAATGATATTATTACATTACGAAAGAATAATCTGATTTTGAAACAGAAACTGGAAAACTTTTACAATATTAAATGAGTGCGCAGAAATAAAAAATTGGGCCTTTTGTGCCGTGTCATAAGTGTATCTACTGCACTAATTTTGACAGTTTTCCTGCACGTAAATGCCTATAGTGATCTATTTCGACAATGTCACGTGGCAAGTAACTTACTGCAGTTAAAAAACTCAAATCGAAGCTCTGAGTACCTCAGGTAAAGGTTATATACAGTCGGTAACAAAAGTGTCCGAACACTAGCAAAAATTCCTATGTAAAAAAAGTGCACTTCTTATGGTTTTGTTAAACAAGTCCTTGTCGAATCCTGTTCTCAGTCAGTGTAAGAACATGATTCGATAAGGATTTATTTAACAAAACCGTATGAAGTGTGCTTTTTTTACTTAGGAATTTTCGCTAGTGTTCGGACACTTTTGTTACCGAATGTACCTTCATTGCAAATCAGCTACATCGACCTAAGGGATGTATTCAAGAATTTGTCACAAAAAAGGCTTTCATATGGCGTAAAAAACGAAGTGGTCGTCCTAAAAAACAGATTGAAGTAGAAGAAATGTCATTTCGAGAATTCCACCGAATTTAAAAAAAAAAAAGAAAAAGAAAAAATCTGCCAATGGAATTAAACGATAGTGTCAGTTGCAAGTGAGTAAAGAGACATAATCCAAGCTATAAATCGAAATCCTAATCTGAAGAGAGAGAAAATTATATCTGGTCCAAAATTAAAGGTGGAGTACGAAATTCAGAGACTGGAATTTGCTAAAAAGAACATGCGCACAGACTGGGATTTGGTACGTACTTTAACGATATTTTCTCTTTCCATTAATCACTTGCATAATGTGTATAATGTGTATAATATCTTATATTTATTATTTTTATTCTACAGATCATATTTAGCGACGAAAAATAATTTAATCTTGATGAACCTGATAGGTTTAAACATTATTGGAGAGATCTGAGGGAAGAAAAACTATATTTCTCCAGAAGAAATTTCGGCGGTGGAAGTGTTATTGTATGGGGCGCATTTTGTAACCGAGGGACGCTTCCAATTTCTTTCACTTCATCAAATATGAACAGAAAAGACTTTGTTAGTGTACTGGATACACATTTATTGCCATTTATAATGAAATTTCATCGTAAAAAGTACACTTTTCAATTAGATAATGTAAGCCTCCATGCCAGTTCCACCACTTCTCGATGGTTTTCACCCAAGCACATTCAAGTATTAGAATGGCCATCCTGCTCGCCTGATCTGAATTTTGGGGAATGCTTGTAGGCGAAATATATACAAATAACAAGCAATTTCAATCTGCAGACGAACTTAAAACCGCAATTTTAAATGACTGGTCCAAAATTGCTGCAAAAACCACAAGTAACCTTGTACAAAGTATGAATAATCGTATTTTTCAGTTAATTCACAGAAATGGAAATGTAATTGACTAGTAAAAATATGCTACTTTTCATGTAATCTTTGTTTTTCTTTGGGGTAGGTATATTTTTGACACGATGCAAACACACGTTTTATACTTTTTTGTACCTTTTGACTAAAATACAATACTATGATACTATTCAGTTCAATTGCTTTTATTTTTCAGTTATAGATGTACAATTTACAAAATTAAAGCCAATTAAAAAGATTTAATGTCAAGACAACGAAACTAAAATGTCAAAAGTAGGTATATTTACGACACGCACTGTATAGTTTTTTCGAATAAAAGAAAATAATTAATGATATATTTTTATATACATTTTCTATTCCTAAGGAATAAATTGACGAGAAACATTGTAAAAAGTTTCATTTGAGGCATTCTGAATATCATATTTAAGCTTAAACAAATTCGATTTTATGATCATATTTTCTAATCGTCCGTTTCTTTCCGTAGTTGTTTATACTTAGAAATGCCAAGAAATTGTACAGATTTCTCTGTAATTGTTCCTCAAAAGAAATAAATTCTAGATCTACTAAATTTCTTAAAATGGATACGAAGATAACAATGTTCTTGAGTTTATTAAAATCAGTATAATAACAATTATTCAAGTTAATCTGACATAAAGCAAATCGGTAAAAAGTTAAAAACCTTGTTTAGCGTGTTTGTACGGCTCACATATTTTATAATACATTTCCTTATTGATTTGTGTGTTTTGAATACATTATATTTGTTCTGGTAATCTATCACTTAAAGTACCCATATTATATTACACCTGGCAAAATATATCTACAGAAAATTCCAATCTCTCAAACTTTCTTAAAGCGAATTTAAATGCTTAATATGTAAAGCAAACGAGATATTTAAATAGAAATTTTCGCTTAGACAAGTATTATGTTACGAGAATTCGTTGAAGTAAACAATAAAAAAGTTATATTTGATTTAGTGATTCACTGTTTTGTGTAAAAGGAAGAATGAGATAGAAAAATTATAGAAATCCAATGAAAATATTTTAGAAAATATTGCCACGATTTTTCTTCCCCGAAGTTCTTAAAGCATTAGATTTTAATAATAACAATAAGTCAAAAGGTACGATTTTATTTTAATTTAAATAAAATAACTGTAGATAAAAAAAAAGCGATAGGTATTATTTCCTTATAATTTTATTTTTTTAATATTTAAAGATACATGGGATTATGTTATATACAAGACTCCTTTTAAAATAGCATAAATTTTCATAAGCAAGAAACTTCTCTTTGAATGAACAACAAAGTAAAGATACATCTATAATATTTAGCGTTTAAGGAATATATACAGGGTGTCCCAAAAAGGTTGAATTACGATTTAATTCCATACCTATTAGAGGTAAGAGTGTATTGTAAATTGCAAAAGTATTCAAAATAACTTAGGAAATATGACCATGGTGATAAAAATTCCTTCCCGCTTTTTTTTTTTTTTTTTTTTTTTATTTATTTTATATATATTTATGACCCATGTAGACAAATTTTGTCAATTAAAATTTTTATTCCACATCCAACAAGACCATAAGAAAACTACATAACTTTATTTTCAAAAGCAACTGAGTTATGATAAAGAAAAAAACCTAATTTATGCCAGTTTCTGTATCACTCGCAGGGATGTTTATTCGATGGAAATAGGAACTATATACAGTTTCACAATGGAATGGTCAGAAATGGCAGACCTAAAATTTTGATTAAAAAAAAAACATAATCAAACTTTAATAAAGCCATATGAGCATAGATAAACAATCTGGTTTGTCAAAACAAACCGCGGGTGGCATGAGACTCGTAATTTTATTTTATGCGGTCTCGCATCTGGGTTACAAAATTAAAAAAATAAAAAAATGCATAAAAATTGATAAATATTTTATAAAATGAACTTATGATTGATTTTAAAGTCTGATGCAAATAAATAAAAAAATATAAAAACAGAATATACTTTTAGAATATAATATGTTTAGAATTCAGCATATTATGCAAAAATGATGTTAACCCTTTGCCGGCCCTAACGGTCGGTGTAGCCAAATTTAGGGACTCTTTTATACAGCTCTCATTAATAATTTTGAGGAGTGATATTTGATATACATATTGAACGAATGAACTTCCAATTAATTAGGGAACCGTTTTAGTCTAAATTTAGTGGTGGATATTGAATAACCCCCCCCCCCCCCCCCTAAATTTGGCAGCATTGACTAGGGAAGTGAAATTAGATAGGACTCACAAAGGGTTAAAACAGTTACTTCAAAAATTTATCTAAAGAATTTCATATCTTTGAAATAATAATAATAATAATTAAACACAGATCTCACACAAATGAAAAACCTCCAAAATCTTTAAATCTAGTTAACATTGTTATGTAAGTTTCATTTTACCATAATTATGTTTTCTCGTACTGCTGTTTATATTTATTAAATACTAGCCGCTTTTAGCGGCCTACTAGTTCGCGATCCTTGAAAAATCTGACCGTATTAAACTCTAGCTCTGAGACGCCATCTCCTCATTTCAGGACCTACAACAGCATATTCGCTCATAGTTCAAATATTATAGCTTTATTGAAAATTCTAACTGTAGCAAATTCCCGCTCAATAGTGCATACGGCACCCTCTTCCCGTTTCGTGATCTGTAATAGTCTGTTCGCTTACCGTGAAAATGACCTTTGGAAATTCTGACCGCAGAAAACTACTGCTCGATGGCACCTACGGCACACTGTTCTGTCCCTCTCTCTCTTTGAAATAGCCTGTACGTTCACTGTGTAAACGACCTTTGAAAATTCTGATCGTGGCAAACTCCCATCGGACGACGCCTGCAGGTGTACCTTGTTCATAATAAAGTATATCTTAAAATATAATATACATAACTACAACATTTTTTTTTTAATTTGAATGTATATTGGGCGGTTATAAATCATGTTAAAAAAAAAAAAAAAAGAACAGAATCATTAGCGTAAACAAAATGAAAAGTATAAAAATGTACTTTCAAAATTTAAAAAATCTTCATCAGTGCTTTTTAACTCCCCTGTTCAGAAAAGAAAAATAGAAAAAAAAAAAGTTATTTTCCTTTTAAAAGGGATTTTTCTCTCTTTATATAAACAGATAAAAGAAAAACAAATTTAAATATTTATCATTTCTCTAAAAATTTTACTTTTTAGGTTATGTCTTAGATTTTTGAACTGGAGACTGATGAGCAGTAATCATAAGTGATTACCAATTTCTGCTTAAATCGGTTTAAAATTGGAAAAATTCGAAATTTGCTATTTTAATCACCAGTAGCTTGTCACGTGGTACATCGAAAATTGAAAAGCTAATATTCAGAACGCAGAAGGTCGTCTGCAGACATCCATCTGAAATGTCTAGAATGATAACTGAAATAATGAAATGTTGCCACTAAAATTTCATACTCTAGTTAATTAAAATTATTCTAATTGTTGCATCAGGGAGGGGTTTTCGTCCCTGGATTCAGAAAAATAGCCCCTTTCATTTGGTACCAAATTTGAAAATAACGGACTGATATTTCTAATTTATTTGACCATTTAACTCTCCTTAAACGTATTTTAAGCTCAGAATTGACTCTATTAACTGACATACGTTGACGTTTTAATTAATATCTCCATAACTAATTAAAATTTTTTTAATTCTGTTTTCAAAAAACCCTTCCGGAAGGCTTCTGAGCCACCTGTATGTCAATTTTTATCTTTCTACGTTCATAGGGGGCTTAACGTAAAGAAGAACAGACATACAGACATCTTCATTTATTATTATAGATTTCACCGCTAATGAGCACATTTAAAATTGCAATTATAAGAATTATAAGAAAATTCTTTCAATATTGAAATATTAACATTGTTTAAAATTAATAATTACACAATTAATCTTTAATAAACATTTTAATTTAATTTTTAATCGTTTTATCATCCGATAAACAAAAATTTGGGAAATTTCGAGTAAAGTCGGATATTGCGTGCGTGGCCCCTTATGCTTAGTGCTTGGTGTAAAAGTTAAAGCGAACTAACTACGAGAAAATCCTAGGCCTGGGTGGAGTGACCTCCTAGAGGGTCTTCATTTGAGTTTCGGAGAAAACTTCGAAAAACTCCGAACGGCTAGGCAAACAAGCGCGACCTGAGATCGGACCCGGCCTCTCACGTCAACCAGCTCTGAGAGCAGAACCTCCCAGAGTCGTAATTACAGCATAATTTACTGTATTTCCATTTTTTTTTACCAGTACTTGGGCACAAAAAGTATTAATTAATTCATGTCAATAAATAAAAATATAAACGTAAAAAAAAAGACATCGACAGAAATGCATCAGATTTATTTAAAAAATATTATATATTCACATTTCTCAAAAGTAAAGAACATATACGACTAAGTATCTACAGATCATAAGTGAGAAATGAGATGTTCTGTTAATGGCATGTTGCTATTTGATAGCAAGTTTTACCTATGCAAAACAGAAAAAATATGTGCTCATTAGGTAAAATTTGTTTCAATATTTACCGTTTTTATCCGTTTATAGAAAAAAAAAATGTCATCTGGCAGCAATTTTATATAAAATTCCTGTAGTTTAAAAAAACAGAAATTTTCCGCAAGAAAATAACAAGAATTTTCCGTTTTTAACAGCTTTTTTTTTCTTTCTTTTTAATTATTATTGTTGCAGTTTAATCACTCACCAAGCAAAAGGAGAAAAAAAAAAAAAAAAAAAAAAAAAAAAAAACAGCCACGTGTATAGAAAGAAAGAAGAAAAGCATTTCTGTGCGTTCAATTTTTTTTTTTTTTTTTTTTTTTTTTACCTTTTTTTATCTATAGTAGGCAAAGTATTATTTTGATCAAACTTACAAATTTGAGATTTTTTTTATATATAATTACATTTTTTTGAGGTTCCTTGAATCCAAAAATGAGGCTTTTACTGGTTAGTCTGAGTTTGTTTCTGTCTGTATGTTATCAGCATAACTGAGGAATGAATGTTAGTATAAAATCTAAAACCGGCATTCTAAATCTGACAGGTGCACATGCTACCTGGAACGTTTTACTGAAATAGACTAATAATTCATGTATAAGGACAACCAAGAGAATTCAAATACATAACGTCTATGGGCAAAATTTCTGGTAGGTACAGTTTAACATTTAAAATCTTTAGACTACACTAAAGAGAATTAAAAGAACATGTGATGTATATATAACTTATAGACAATATACACGGCTACCAAAAATTAAGCGAAAACATTAATTTCTATTTAATGTAATTCATGCAAGTCCATAAAAACTACTTAGGAATTAAAATTACTTTCTCATACCCATATGGTGGACGAAGTATTGCCTAAAGTTTAATTTTCAACGTTAATTCTTCGCTATAATTATGTGTTTTGAGGTCACCTGAATACGAAAATAAAATTTTTAGCGATTAATATATGTGCATGTCAACTTAATTTAAAAACAAATAATTGCAGGAAATACGAATTTAATATTTTGAAAATCAAATGAAAAGCTTGAGAAGCTTGACCAAAAATTGGTAAGTTTCAAGGATTGGTGCGTATGAAAGTTTTCAATACTATGGAAGAAACTATAAAATTTAATAAGAGTTTTTTTTTTTTTTTTTCAATATGAATGTATGCATCATTATATTCAAACTGGATGTTGGGGGCGATAACTCCCCCTCAAGTAAAACAGTTTCTAAATTTTTTTTAACTGTTTTTAAAGTTTATTGCTATACTACACTTATATAAACCCTTAATCTGTAATTTGTCTTTATAGTATTTAGATGTATGATAAAAGAAAGTTGTGTGAGTGCCCCACCAAATTATTATTTTCTTTTTTTTTTTAAGTTCTTATTCTTCATTATTCACCTTTCGGTGGATATTACTTCAAACTTTTGTAATGGACAAATAAGATATTACAACAAAATAATACATACGGCCGAACATTCAACTTAAGCATAGAGTAGTTGAGCGCCAAAAGTATTATAATTTTAGGCTGGTTTTCAGTATGCCATGGCTGTAACAAAACCCCTAAACATATGGGATATTTTATTGGACGTTGGATACAGATTAGGAAACAGTGTCGATCTCTTTTATAATACAAGAAAAAAAAGCTGATTTAGCACTGAACGAGGAATCTTTCAAAATCTTCCAATTTCAATAAAAATTACCTTGTGTTCGATCTAATAATAATAATAATAATAAATCGTTGGTAGCTGCAACTGATCATTAAAGCTGTTTGCCTTTTTATGGATGAGCTAATTTTTTTTTTTTTTTTTTTTTTTTTTTCGCCAAAACGAATGTTGCTTATACCATATTAAATCGTACTGAGTTCATATCGCTAAAAATGTTTTCTGTTTTAAAATATATATATTGCATTTAATGCATGTTCATAACATTTTTATTAGACTTTTTTTTTTTCTACTTCAAATTTAAGAGTTTAAATTTTTCAGTTTTACGTCATTTTAATTAGATAGATAGTGTATTGCTCTTACATTTTTATGCACACTTGTATACACCCAATTAAAGTAGAAGCACAAACGAAACAAAAATCAAACAGTTAAGAAATACAGCATTAGAGAGTTACTAATAAAAGCGAATTTTATTAAAAAGATGAGTACGAGCGCTTGCAAATATATTAAAATTCCTTTAATAAAAACAATCATATATATATATATATATATTTACATATATATAAACATCTGATTTCATGAAGCTTGCATCAGAAATCTGATGCATGATGAAAATATTTTCTTTGATGCACATTATATGCATTTATAATTTTATAGAAACGGTAGTTATTTCAAAAAAGATTTACGTCATCGACTGTGCAATCGGCAGCAAAATTATTGAAACACACATCCAAATTTTTCATTTTTATTTATTTATTTATTTATTTATTTTTAAGTTTGATCACTAATTTTTTATCACCAACTTACTTTTCTATTTACAGTATAAGACTAAGATCATGACTCAACAGATATTTACTTAACAAAACAGTATTAGGTGCGCATCTTTTAAATAGGAATTATTGCTAGCGCTTCAATAATTTTGCTGCCGACTGTATTATGTAACAACAAAACTTTGTTTTATATGAAAAGAAACGAATCTTAAGCATTTATATATATATGAATCATTCACAGAATTAAACAAAATTGGCTCCAATCTATTTTAACCATGGAGCTCGCAAAGAGTAGACTAGTTTCAATTCAATACATTAAGAAGAATAATACATCTATAAATATTTGTGTGAATCGCTGAAAAAACAGTACTTGTGCAGTTCGTGATTTCAGCATTAACTGTCAAATAAGAAGAAAAAAGTGTTTCACACCTCTCTTAAATACATATTAGCAGTCGTGAATCTTCTGCCTCTGATGTTTCCTTACTTTCGGTTCAGTCTTTCCGTCTCGATCTTTTATTTTTCTCGATCTTTTAGCTTAATGAAGTATTGATTTCAAGACGTAGTTTCTAGTACATCTATTTTTAAAGATACGTTTCAGTAATGAATGATTCACGTAATTAGTTGTTACGAAAGTGATCGACAATTACTCTTTTCGGGAAGGTATTTATTTTAAATAACTAATTAAAGATTTCGGTTTTGCAAATGGTTGTAAAATATTGCGCAGTGTCTAGATGATGCAAATTAATAACCTCTGAGAATTTTTTCAATAAACAAACTTAAAATTCAAAAGTGAAACTTGAACTTAATGAATGTCATTGAACTTAAATGTTAAAATATGAAGGAACATCGAAATCAGCACGAGTGTTGTATTGTTTTTAAGAGAGAGAAGAGAAAAAAATATATTTTACTAATTTAAAAAAAAAAGAAAGAAAGAAAGACAAAATATTATTATATTAAAAGGCGGAAAGATTTTGCTGATAAAAGGAAAGAAAAGAAAAACAATGTTTAAAAAAATATAATAAAGGCTTGTGTAGATAAATATTTATTTTCCTGTATTCTAAAGCTGGGCCAGGGTAGCCTGGTCGGAAGAGTACCGAACTCGTAATAAAAGATTGCGAATTCGATACTCGAGCTGATCGAAGACCGTCGTGTACACTAATAGTGGCTGATGCACGTAAAATCCGTTCTGCCCGGAATATCCCCGACGTTCCCATCCAGATTATGTCCATTAGCGGCCGAGATGTTCTGCGCTCAAAGCTGGTAGACATAAGGGGCTGGGCTCGATCCCAGGTCGCACTCGTCGGCCTAGCCGTTCGGAGTTTTCTGTGTTTTTCTCCGAAATTTGTGTAAATACGGGCTAGGATCCCTTAGAAAGACCCCCTACGTAGGGCATTCTCCCCTCAGGCCTAGGACCCTAGTGAAGTCAATCAGTCTTAATCCCCACAACATAACACAACAACCCATCCAGATTATACATCTGGAGGCCACCGAAGCGGGGGAGCCATCTCCTCCGTGGTGGATCAACATTGTGATGGCATGTTTCCAGACCACCCTTAGGGTGAATTCAGATTATCGTCAATTGCTCCATAGTGTAGCTCTAGTGCGACGTAAAATCCACTCACTTACACACTAATCTCCCTCCCCTTTACATTTTAAAGTTAACAGATTTTTTTCGGAATCTCAGTACATGCAAACTTTATAATTACTAAACAGGTGGTCTTTAGTATTTTTTATGAAAGCATGGGGAAATAATTATATAACTTATTGATACAAATAATATAGTGCAATAAAAATGAATTTTAATAAGAGGTGAGCCTGAGTAAGTTTGACGTCGCACTTGATCTACGTAATGGGCAATTCGTGATGGTCTGGTACTAACCTCTAGGTGTGATCCAGATGCATGCCATCACAATTTTGAAACCTCTCCGGAGGGGATGATTACCCTGCTTTGGTGACCCACAGAGGTATTATTTGGAAACATGAAGGATATTGCGGCTACGACGTATTTTACGTGTACCAGTCACCCTTAATGTACAGGGCGATCTTCAGCCGATTCGAATATCGAACCCACAATCTTCCAGTTACGAGTTTAGCACTCTACCAATCAGTGTATCGCGGTTTCGAATTTCAATAATAAGGAGAAATACAATTTGTGACTATTTTACGCAATTAAAGCCTAGGAATGATAGACAGAAAAAAATGTCAGAAGCATAAAGACTTCTTAAATAACGTATTAAATATTGTCAAATTTACACCACAGCAAATATCATAAATATTCACTTAAAACAATATCGATATAAAATGAAACTTGAATGCACTTTTTATTCTAAAAATTAATTGCTCCAGAGTTATAACTTTCTGTGAAAAATATTCTGTCATATATTTAAACATTATAAGAAGAATGCGGAATTTTAAAAACCTTTCCTCGTACAACCATAAAAAATTTATCTGCATATCAATTAAGTTGAAACAGAAAATTTTCAGTCTCCGAAAAGTTATAATTTTGGTAATATTCTTAGAAATTATTAATTGTAAAACTTTTCTCAATAACGAAGGGAAAGGACATATATATATATATATATATATATACACTCTTTCAATTCCTTTTTACAACACGAGTTAAAATTGAAGATTTTTTTTTTTTTTTTAATGCACCGTTGCCTTTATTTCTTTCATTTGTGGGAATAAGAGAAGGCTGTTATGATATCATATTTTATGAGAGACTTTAAATGAGCTCTTTTCCATAAAATACGCTCTAGAAAAATGAGAGTTTTTAAAACTTTCAAAGTTAAAATGTGCTATTGACTTTTATATGTCTCTCCCGAAGGATTAATGTTGTAGATGTGAAAACTTTTTCTGTTGATGTTGTTGTTTTCTGAAGCAAGAAGACAGATTCAGCTGATTTTATGGTGAACCAGCAAATATAAAAATTTCATGCTTTCTGGGGCCATTACTACATATACTCAGACATTATTCATAAATTATTTTTTCTGTGTAAGTTTTTTTTACACCATAATGTGAACAAATGTCTGAACAATGCTGAGAAGTGGAATTAAAATTAACCACAGAAAATAGCGTCATCCTGGTAATGGGTTATTATTCAAAGATATTTTTTATCGTTCTGATAAAAGAAAGTGTAATTAGTTAAGTTTGTTTTATAGTGTGCATTTATTTATTATTTTATCACCAGCATATTTATATTGATTTTGAGTGACAAACTGGATATTATTTTCTTTTGGTTAAATTTTTTAGTGAAATATATAGGATAACTTGATAGTGTGAAATTTCTGAATTAAAATGATTTTGCTTCAACCCAAATTTGAGAATTTTTTTCACTTCCTTTAAGTGTCAGTTTTCAAAATATTTTGAGCGACAGATCTAAAAATTTAATAAATATTTTCAGTCACTCGTTGATTTTAATAACAATAATAATAATAAAAACCTCAACTTAAAAGAGAGTCTATAATATCATTATTAACAGCTGTTTGCTGTTTTGGGAGTAAGGCCGATTGACTACACTAGGGTCCAAGGCCTGATGGGGAGTGCCCTCCGGGGGGTCTTTCTAAGGGGTCCACGCCCGTATTTACGCAAGTTTCAGAGAAAACTACGGAAAACTTCAAACAGCTAGACCGACGAGCGCGACCGGGGATCGAACACGGCACCTCAGAAATTATTATCAGAAAGCAAGAATAAAAGACAAAAGACACCTGAAATTATTGAAAATGTTCTTGGTCTACAGATTCAATTAATGTATTAGCAACTTTTGAAATAAAAGTTAAAATGTATTTAATAATATTTGCCACTTTGACACATAATATGTTATCTGTCACAAACACAGTTTTCTTATACATTTTGTGTATTATTAAGTGCATTTTTCTTTGTCTAATTATCATGATTATTGTTATTATTCATTTCTTTTTTTTTTTTTTTTTTTTTTTTTTTTGATTGCTTCAAGAAAATTTCTCAGATAGATCATCTGAATTTATAATTACAATAGAATCTCAATATATGGCGGAAATCAGAAGAAAACTCAGAAAATGCAAATTAACCCTTTTATATTACTCCTACCTAATTTTAATTCCAACTACAATAATTCATCCCGGAAGTTTTCAACTGAATTTTATTTTATAACTGATTGGAAACAATTCTTTATGTCTTCCCTTCTAATTTTGCTTGTAAATTCTGGTGACTTTTGATATTAAATGATCATAATTAAACTGCCCTTGAAAGGGTTAAATTCAAAGTGTAAAATAAATAAAAATTAATAAAATGATATGATTAAGAAAGATAAATTTGGTATGCATCTCCAGATCGATAGTTAATAGGTACATTATAATTTCTTTGATAAAATGAATTACAGATTACACACACAGTTTATTTATTTTTATTTGCCTATAACCGTTTAAAAAGAGCAGAAACTTTAATCAAGGTAGTTAAAATTAAAAAAACAGTTCAGAGACAAATCGCTAAACTTTTACTAATGCAAGCCGAATGAAACTTCAAATGTGTATCATGTAAATCATGGGGTCGAGGTTTACGTCATCATAAAATGCTTTGAATTTCTCCAACAGCTTGCACTGTTTCTGCTTGTTGCACTTGACATTATTGCATTGTGGATACACCAGCTGGTGCTTTACGGCCTAATGCAAATGCAAATGAATTTCGTTATAAAAGCAACTAACAGTCGTTCTTAGGAACTGACTTACAGTAGTATGGGCCGAGCGCAAAATCATCAACTGGGGGCTACATTCTATAATAAAGCGCTCAAAGGGAATTTTGTATATACATAAAATGCTTAAAAATTCAAAAAATAGCTAATTTTGGGGTCCTCTTATAAATGAGTTCCTGAGCGCTTGCTATATTTGCCCCTTGGGAAATCAGGCCCTGGTCGTTCTTGTTTGTCCAGCACTCAGCAATTGTGGCAGGCTCTTTCGAACCACCTTGGTTTTTCCCCATGCTCATTTCTGCAAAACGGGAAGCAGTGCATATGAATGAATATGCTTGTTTAAATGAATAACTCTAATTATTATTTCTTTTATTATTTTATATTATGTTATGTTGTGTTTCTTTTGTTTTTCCCAGTTATCCTTTAATTCTAGTTATGTGTAAGTTATTTATGTATTTTTTTTTTTCTGTAATATTAAGTTCCCCTTACTTTTTCTCCTTGGTTTACAATTATTTTGTGTTTATTATATAGTGGCCTCGTTAATCTGTGCTGCACTGTCAAGTGCCTGATGCAGTTGTTAGCAGTTCATCGGGCTACCGTACCCCCATGGTGGATCAAAATTGAGATGCCCCCCCCCCTTTTTTTTCTTCTCTTTTCGGTAACTCCTGTGCATAACATGTTTTTCTTTCAGTCTTACGTTTGTTCCCACATCCTTTCAGCAAGTAAGTTCCCGTGTACAACCACCTTTTCCGGTTCCCCTGCCCATTTCCCTCTTCTCAAATTGTTCTTTTTTTCTATTTTCTCAGCTAGGTCTGCACCTATTTAAAAAATTCCAACGTCCTGGCACGTGCTCTGTGCGCTCCTGTAGCGCATTCTTGGAAGTGCGGTTGTGCTGGTCGAGCTCCGTGTCCGAGACAAAAAAAAAAAAAAAAAAAAAAAAAAAAAAAAAAACCTCTGAAAAGCGAAATTGCAGTGTCAAAATCCTATCTATATGATAGAAGTCTACAGTTAGAAGTCTTATCCTAGTTCCTTCGGGCACAGCTCATTTCTATGGGATGCTCAAGTAGCTCATAGAGTAAGTTGGTCGCCATGCGGTGGTTTAGCGTTTTTCGCCCCTTTGGATGGTATCAAACCCGTTAAATTTGGTCTAGTCCAGGTAGGTAGGTAGAAGCCGACTAGAGGTTTCCAAGAATCCAAGTATGGTAATCGGGAGCAAATAGTTTCTACTGACGAACAAATAGCCTTTATAGAAAAATTTACTCGCATCTTACAAACTTTTATCTGCTTTTGTTCGTAAAGTAGCATCTGTTTTTGAACTGTGCAACAATTTTCAGAAGGAAATTTAAGTAACTTGTTAACTGTTATTATTGAGACTTTTTGTAAATTCCGAGTTTACGTAAGCGAACTTCGTTTTATTCGCATATAAAGGCTTAGATTTCAACGTTCATATGCCGTATACGTTTTTCTATAATTTAATAGATTTTTCTCTTGATAAATTTATAATAAACTTGCTATAATAAATTTGGAAAATACTATATGTCATCGTTATTTGACATATAGTGTTTTTAAATTGATCATATTATCACTTAGTGCAATGATAATGCTTCCAACTCACTTTACTTATACGTTAGATTTTTTATCAAGAAACATTTAAAATATTTTTTAATAATCTTTGATATGAATCCATAACATATTGAAAAATATTCAGGAGACATAAGGAAATGCAATACAACCGTATTATCATTATAACTAGAGACAAAATAAAAGTAGTAATATCGCGAAACAAAAAATCTGCGGGTTTTGTTGACAAGAAATTTAGAGCCTGGACATAAATTGAAAAGCAAAATAATAATAATTTGTCGAATTTTGGTGCTACTTGTGAAAATTTAAAAGTTAGTTTAAGTTTTATTTTATGTAAATGATACCTAAAATTTATCAATATTTACACAACGTTAAAACGAAGCAGGACACTTTGGTCCCGCCGTTTTGGTCCCGCCACTTTGGTCCCGCCATTTTGGTCCTGCCGTTTTGGTCCCGAGATAATTTTGGTCCCTGGCCATTTTGGTCCCTCTAATTTTTTGCTATTTTTTAAATATGTGTCAGTTTTTTAATATGATAGCCTATTTGTTGATACGGGAAAATTGAAGTGCTCTTAGAATATCTTTAATTAAGGAATATCTTATAGATGAATACATAAATTTTCGACATTACGATTGCTTCCTAGTCATTGAGATTCGGAGCATTTTGTTCTGATTTTTTACGAACATTTTTAATATATTTAAACTTTTTTTTAATGTAATTGCACTTTCTTTTTCTTTCTTTTCTTTTTTTCATTTGATTTTTATTTAACTTACTTTAATTGTAATTTGATTTTTAATTTACTATTAGTGACAAAATTTTGTGATTTTAAAAGTATTGTTAATAACAACAGTAATTTCTAATTAAAAAAGAATCCCCATTTGAATATATTTATTGATAAAGTCTGAATTAATTTTAAAATAATAAAATACAAAAAAAATTTGTTAAAAAAATGGGAAAAAGAAAAAAAAAAGAAAACCTTAGAATATTAAATATAATTTGCTTTTAATGACAGAATGCTGTTTCTTTCAAAGAACTAATTATTGACCCGCTCCCATCATAGACTTTTCTTCATAAGCGTAAGCTTGTGATCATTTAATAAATTTTTGAATTTACATAAGAAGTTATTCATATATATATATATATATATGTGTGTGTGAGAGAGAGAGAGGGAGAGAGAGGTATTTTATTCGATTTGGTTGTGATTTAATTTTTATCATTAATCTAAGAGGAATTTGTTTCAAAATCTGTGTTATATTAATAATAATAATAAAATACATGTTTGTTTGTCCATGATATTTCATTATGTTAACCATGCACGAGCATATATGTATATAAATTTCTTTTCTTTCAATTACAAAGATTTTATTCTAAAAATGAAAAAATGTAAGCAGCTCTATATTTAATCAACTGTGCGCATTGCAAGCATCAAAGTTTGTAAAATGCTGATGCACAATATTTTACCTTTTTAGTTTAATCTTATGTTTAATATATATATATATATATATATATATATATATAATACCTGTATGACTAAAAACAATACCCACATTGAAATCTCTGAAGCACTTGGGATTCACTTCACACCTGTTTCTCTAATACACATTAACAAGGAATTTCACTGTTTTGTTTCGGCGCATTTGAAAAAAAAAAGGGGGGGGGAGCTTTTAATCGAAATTTTCTTAAACAATATTGTAAGGGATTATAAGGGGGAAAATGCTTTTCCAATTCTGTGTGATGTATAACTGTTTTCTGTGTTTGACAAATGTATCCGGATTGGCATTTGTCAAACACAGATTGATTCATGTGACATTCACATTCATTTTGACATTGATTCATGTTTAGCAGATCTGTACAAATTAAATCAAGAGATCATTATTTAGGTTCCTCATATCTTCTTTTATAATTAAACTCTAACATTTAGAGGATGCTTGTTTAAAGCATCGATTTCCTATAATTTTTGTATTCGAACACTCTAAATTTGAATGTGATATTTAATAGCCGCATTAGTTTTATTTTAAAAACCTTGTGTTTTATTTAAGCTAAAATTTTCAGGACTTTGACAAATTAACAATGCTTAGATCTTCGCTGATATCTAATATGTCCTATAGTTGCATCATTTTTAACAAAGGTTGTATAGTTCTCTTTTGACCGAAGTTTCCTCATGTATTTGCTGTCCTTTTTCCTTTATCGTACAAAGAAAAATTCTAAATCTCAAAATTTTAGAGATTGTTTCAGTTTTATTTGTTACTACAACTTTCTGTTGCAAAATAATATTAATAATAATAATGATGATGATGATGACAATGATAAGAATTTTAACTTTTGCTACCCCCTTGTTTTCAAGTCAAATGACAAGAACTCGAAATATAAAAAAATAATTTCGCTTTTTTTTTTTTTTTTTTTTTTTTTTGTAATACTTTGATTATTCCTGATATCGGGACCAAAATGGCGGGACCAAAACGGCGGGGCCAAAACGGCAGGGCCAAAACAGCGGGACCAAAGTGGCGGGACCAATTCGGCAGGACCAAAGTGGCGGGACCAAAACGGTGGGACCAAAGTGTCATGTACCCACGTTAAAAACTCCGATGTAAAAAATTGTTAAGTGCAGACTGCATTTTCGGTAGCGTAAAGCATACCGTCATCAGTGCAGAATGGCGAAGCTTATTGCTCATATATGTAGGTAGGGAAGCGGATTATAGAGTCAGAGTAGCAACCAATGTGAATTTAGGATACTGGAGCTGTAAGCCAATAAGAATTTAGGATAAAATAGCTATGTAAAAATTAAAAATATCTGAATTTCATGTAATTTTTCTAACAGCCCGAGAGAGGGGGTACAGCAAAATCACAATTAATGATATTTTTATGATTTTTATAGATATGGAAAGCTTCTAGAAAATCGGGTTCATGTAAGTGTTTAGGCTGATAGATTATTTTATCTGAATTAAAGTTGAAATTACGGTTATTTTCAAAACAATTCTTAGCAATGGCCGATTTTTTTAGTTTCTTTTTTCTGAATATAACTCATGTGTTCTTTAAGGCGAAACTTGATTTTACGTTTTGTTTGACCAATATATGATTGTCCACATTGACAAGGAATACTATATATACCCCAAGAGTTGTGTGTATCAATAGGGTCTTTTAATCTAGAAAGGGCTAATTTATTTATGGGTGAGAAAATTATTTTAAAGATAAGGGCACAATCGAGCCCATAACATTTCTTCGGATCATGAATCCCTACATTCTGAAATCAAATATCTTAAAGCAATTGCAATTGATAGAGGATACAACCCATTATTGATAAAGCTCTTTTTAAATTACAAAATCCCCATATTTCTCGTACTTCTACGTCTAAGTCCTCTTCCAACATCAGTATTGTTTTGCCTTTTTTCCCTATATCTAGTTTTGCTATAGTTAAAGTTCTTAAAAAATCTAACTTTAAAATAATTTTCTCATCCATAAATAAATTAGCCCTTTCTAGATTAAAAGACCCTATTAATACACACAACTCTTGGGATATATTTAGTATTCCTCGTCAATGTGAACAATCATATATTGGTTAAACAAAACGTAAACTCAAGTTTCGCGTTAACGAACACATGAGTTATATTCAGAAACAAAAAACTAAAAAAACGGCCATTGCTAAGCATTGTTGAGAAAATAACCATAATTTCAACTTTAATTCAGATAAAATAATCTGTCAGCCTAAACACTTACATGAACTCGACACTGTAAAAAATATGTCTTATTCGCTGCAAGAAATTCTCTGTAATTTGAGAAAATACGTTCTGACAACGTAATTTTTTCGTAAATTACGCGTATTTTCTTAAGTTACAAAGAATTTCTGGCAGCAAATAGGACATATTTTTTACAGTGATTTTCTAGAAGATTTCCATATCTATAAAAATCATAAAAATATCATTAATTGTGATTTTGCTGTACGCCCTCTCTCGGATTGTTGGAAAAAAATTACATAAAATCCACATATTCTTGATTTTTACTTAGCTATTTCATCCGAAATTCCTATTGGCATACAGCACCAGTTTCCTAAATTCCTATTGGATGCACTCTGGCACTATAATCCGCTCCCCTACCTATATATATGAGCAACAATCCACTTCGTCATTCTGAACTGATGACGGTAAGCTTTACGCTACCGAAACTGTAGTCTGCACTTAACAGTTTTTTACATTGGCGTTTTTAAAGTTGGGTAAATACTGATATTTGTGTTCTGCGTCAAGTCTAGTTATTTAACCTAAAATTTAGTTCATGCGATTTTTTCCAAAATTTAGTCCATTCGCAAAATTTAGTCCATGCTAGTAAATTTTAGATACTATTCTCAATGTATAAGTACTGGTATATTTTTATGTGGTGATTGCCAAGAATTAGTCGGGAGGGGGATTGACGTGATTTGTTTTCCCCATAAACTACGCTCTGAACATTTTAAATATAAAATAACAAAGATGTAATTGTATTTTTATTAAAAAATATAATAAATTTCCCCGAATACAATTAACACAATGTTATTTTAATGTTAAAAAAAAAAAAAAAAGCAGTGCTTAATAAAATGAAAAATAATGTTGTCTGTGTACACATTATTAAACGTGTAGACAGACAAAATTATTTTTCACCTGGTGTAGCATATAGAACCTGTAATGTTGCAGATTTTAAGACAAATTCTGAATAAGCATTTGGAATTGCTGAATCGAAAAGTTGTCGTAGTGGTATTAAACCAAATTAATCTTGACAAAATATAATGTTATTCCACTATTAACTGTACGTGTACGATTTTGTGAACATCTTATGTAGTTTTGATCAAATGCAAGTTTTCTAGATTTGTAAAAATATATAAAATAAACTTGTGGACAATTGCAAAGGACGGAGGACAATAGCTAAACTATCTAGATGTTTTTTCGAATATTTAAAAAAATACTTCATGCATCCTCTTAAAACTATAAGATTTAAAGAACATATTATACAACATATATTCCAGTGAATGTTTTTTCCCGAAGGCTAAAATGCGATCAGTCGCAAAGTAACTAAACAATACGAACTATTATCCTTGCAAAATATAGTCCAATGTGCAGAAGGAGGTCCAATAAAATATTAATCTAAGAGTTTCTAATTAATTGGCTACTCAGTATATATATTTATCAAAGCAACATTTTATGTATTTTTCATAAATGGAGCCACAATCGTCAATTATGATCCAGATAAACTTGAAATGATGTATTAAAATATTAAATCGAAAATATTAAAGAAAAATGTACCTTCTATATCACATATTTTTTAATTATTTGGAGTGGTAGTGCATACCTGCCAACCATCTCATTAATGAACGGAAGATTTTTAGTACTGGTGATGCAATCATTATTTGGAAAAGTTTCAGTACATATATGAATATGGGTACTTCAATTATATCATAAAAAGAAACCAACCAATATTCACTCTATTGCATCTGTCCATGATTGAAATACTTAAACTAAAATGTTGAGGGGTTTTAATGTTACAAAGAAGCAAATGACAACGTAACTGAACGCATGGTAAATATTATTTTAAAAAATGTAACATTTAAAAAGAATGTACGAGGATGAGAAATAAATTATGTTTCCTGGAAAAGAAAAGAAATTAAATTAAGTGCTTTTAAAAATTTTTAAAAAGTGAAAGATTAGAATTATATATGCATACATTTATCGAAATGTGAGAGATTTTATATCAAATTGTTTTTTAAATCTTAGAAGAATGTTTTGTTCAGATTGCTTGTTACATCTATCAAATAAACTATCCCTGATTTTTAATCTTATTTTGATGTTTAAACTGTCATTTTTTCTGAGAATGTATTGATTGAAAAATCCACACACAAAAAAAAAATAATGATGATACATTTAACAAATGCTGACCTAGATTTTTATGAAATAGCTCGACTTTGATTCACCTTTTTAAGTTTCAAATATATTTTTCGACCTTTATGTATCAGTAGTACACTAAAGTACCACCTCACAAGGGAAGATATAAAAATTAGAAAACGCATATTGTAAATTTCTTATTTATAGGTTAAAAATAGTTAATAAAATTATAAATTAAATTCTTTAATCTTAAATCAACTATTTAAAATATAATGGAATAACTGTTTTTAACCTATAAATAAGAAATTTACAATATGCGTTTTCTAATTTTTATATCTTCCCTTTCATGTCTTTTTCAATCTAACTGAAACAAAAATCTTTGATCTGTTCCCAGTATTCACTTAACAAGCTTAACGTACTGAAAATTCTTTTCGCTCTGTAAATAATAATGTTTTGTCTTATTTCTATCCTTTTGCTTTGTGAAACCAGAAAATAATTAATTCGGTGCCTTTTAATCTTACATCGAAATGTAACTCATGCAGCCTCTCGTCGCCTAATTTACATCAACAGTTAAATACAATATTTGCTTAGCTTGTTATTTTCCCAGGGTCTAAATCTTGGCGAAATCATGCCAACATTCACTAACAACGGTCAATAAATTACTCGTCACTTTTTAAAAATGTACATATGAATATTCCTAACATAATGCAACCATTCTCTATCTTAAACTTTGAACTTGGCGTGTATAAGTCAACGCCAAATGCATTGTCATTTGTTTTGCTTCATTTTAAGAGCACACACTTTCCACTTCATCACAAAAACTGGCTCCCCCTCCACTCTGTACTTTGTAATATCTTCGAAAATTTATTAATTTTTATATTCACGTATATGGTCACCACAGATGTTTATTATTTTTAAAATTTTAAATAAAATAAGTCTACAAATTGAATAATGTCTATTTCTGAAGATTTCCTGAGTTATTGCAAAACTTCGCATGTACTCTCTCAAGTTATGTTTTAAATTGTATTCAGTTAATACGTCAATATATCCGGCCATCATAAAAATATATTTCACACGGAGAAGGAAATGTAAACAAATTTTCAGACTTCTAAAACTATCGGTATTTTATATTTGATTTGATTTCCTACGATAATTATAACAAATCAAGGTTCAAACAAACATTATGCCCAAATTCAGCTTATAAGCTGAGTTATAAAGCGAGGTTGTACTTACCTCACTTCAGCCTAATACTCTTTTCGATATAATATAATTTCAAATAATGTGCATAACAAAGGGAATTTATTCGCAAAGAACAAATCTATAAAAGATTGAAAAAAGATTAACTTAATGCGCTAGAAAATGTTGTTAAAAGTAAGTGCAGTTAAATTAAGATAATTTATAGCTAGTTAATTTATGTGATTATGCTAAAAATTAAATTAAAATAAATTTATCTGTTTATGCATTACTAATAAATTATATATACAAGGTGGTCATAATTAAACTGACAGTATTTACAGTGTTCTGTAGAGTGATCTAACTGCGCGAATGGCGCCAAATTTTGTAGAATGATTCAACAAGACGGGGGACGAAGGACTGCACAAAAAAAAAAAATATATTAGTTCCAAAAGTCACCGCTAGAGGAATATGTGGCGCTATGTAAAAGAAATGAGAGTTCTAAAAATCGCAGAATCAATACTGAAATAAAAATTACCTTTTATTTAGTACATTCAAATCAGTTTCAATGTGCCCACCGTTTTTGTGGACCACATATTGCATTCTGAGCACAGTATTCACAACAGCAGAAAGTAACATGTCTGCAGGAATCTCCCATGCAATCCGAAAAGCGTTTTAGGCTGTTCCATTGGCAGATTATGTCCAATAACGGCCGTATTCACCATTAACTTTAACTCCCAGTTCAACGCAAAACTTGAAAAGCTTCTAAAGGCAGGGTGCAACTTTCTCCAAAAATTTACTGGCTCCTTCTGCCATCTAGCGACGGAGATTTCATATAATCTTTGATTGGTTATTTTGCGCTAAAAAATCGGAAAGTAACTATGCCGCTAGATGGCATAAGCAACGCATCCAACTTTGCTGAAAAGTTGTACCCTGACTTTATGCGCTTTTCAAGTCTTTACAACCGTTAGTCTCTTAACCGGACAACAAATCAAACTTCCCAACGCTCGAAGTTACCGATCCATTTGAGGCGACGACTGATCAAGTCCTCAGTAAGTGAAATTGCAGATAAAGAAATTCTATCCCTGTTTTATATAATTTTTATGCTTTTTTAAAAATTGTTACCACATTGAACTTGAATTAAATTGTTAAATGTACTAAATAAAAGGTAATTTTTTTCAATATTGATTCTGCGTTTTCTAGAACTCTCATTTCTGTTACACAGCGCCACATATTCCCCTATTGGCGACTTTTGGAACTAATACTTTTTTTAGTGCAATCCCTTCGTTCCCCGTCTTGTTAAATCATCCTACAAAATTTTGCGCCATTCGCGCAATTAGATTACTCTACAGAACACTGTAAACACTGTCAGTTTCATTATGGCCACCCTGTATATAGATAATATATTATATTATATTATGTTATATTATGTTGCGTGTGGTACGTTTAGTTATGGATATTATGCTAGTAAAATATATTTTATTGCGTTAAATAAAGTGCTTAAGGTTATTTTAAAAGATGAAATTTGTTTTGTAATTAATAACAGTAGTCCAATTTTATAATTTATTCACACAAATAATTCTAAGATTACTGCATTTAATATCAATAAATTTGAAAATTTATTCGTCAATATTCCCCATTAAGGCATTATTATGGTATTTAATAAGGATTATGATGGTTTTAGTTAGGTTTTAAATTGCGGTAAGAGATATTAAATTGATTTAGTTGAGTTTTGTATATTTGAAACTGTTTAATATAATGATAGCGATTAAATTTTATAGATTAAAGAGTTTCTTATTTATTTTTCAAACGCTTTTGATAATTTTTTTCTATTTTTTATGACAAAAAAAGTTAGTTCTGATATAAAAGACTTTCGTGATATCGATGGCTTAATAGCTTTTAAATGTAGTACTTTTTAAGTATTCTCTAGTTATACTTATTCAACGATATTAATTTTAAGCAAATCGCTTTGTTTCTTTCTTGAACAAAATAAAGTTTGTTCATAATTCTTCACTGGTAGGTTTTCATTACAAAAGGTCAGATTTTGGTATTAAGTTTATTTGTTTAACAAATTGCTCTTCATACATTAATGTTAATGTTTAAAGAGTTATCTTATGTTCGCAAATTTCTAGGATTAAGAGAATGGGCAATAATTATGATAGTTTGAGTCAAGCATTTACTTATTTGGTTGAAGCCGCTAATCACAATGGCTATTCTTCTTATGAATAAACTGACCAATTCAATTCGTAACTGTTAATTTTTTATGAGACAAGCTACTTTCTATCCATAGTTGATCCTTTTTTTTTTTTTTTTTTTTTCTAGTTTTATTTTCATGTAAGTCTTCTTTTTTATTCTTCTTATATATTTTTATATATTAAAAGAAATGTATTTAGGTATTTTGCATGCATTTTGAATGTGAGAATACTATTCGGCTTTTCATTTTCTTTTGGTAAAATATGGCGGTCTATACTGCAGTTTAGTATTTTACTGTGCATTGATAGTCTCTCCTAATGATGGCCTCGTGTTACTTTATATTTGTGTGTGTATATAAGAGTTATACTGATAATAGATAAAATGTTATATTTTAATAATTATATATATACAGGATGTCCCATAAATAGCGCCCAAACTCTGCACAGCCAGATTCCTCGTTGGGAGTACATAAAAAATACCCAAAGAACTGTACCTGACGATACATAGTTTACCAGAAAAATAAGAAAAACAAAGTATGACGTCACACCCTGTGCAAGGAAAAAAACACTTTATTTAAATATTTATAAAGGCAGATGTTCAAAGTGTCCGCCGTGCATATCGGAGATATGCAAATACTGCTGCTGATGTGTCCAAAACAGTGTTTTTTCCTTGCACCGGCTGTGACGTCATACTTTGTTTTTCGTACAGTCGGCAGCAAAATTATTCGAGTGCTGGCAATAATTCCTATGTAAAAAAGGTACACTTAATAATATTTTGTTAAAGAAATTCTTGTTGAATCATGTTTTTAGACTGACTAAGAACATGACTCAATAACAATTTATTTAACAAAGTAGTACTAGTGTACTTTTTTATGTAAGAATGCTCGAATAATTTTGCTGCCGACTGTATTTTTCTCGTAAACTATGGATCGTACAGGTACAGTTCTTTGGGCATTTTTTATGTACTCCCAACGAGGAACCTGGCTGTGCAAAGTTTGTGCGCTATTTATGGGACACACTGTATACAGTCAGCAGCAAAATTATTCGAGCGCTAACAAAAATTCCTATACAAATAAGTGCATTTAACTCTGTTCTGTTAAATAAATCCTTGTCGATCATGCTCTTAGTCAGTCTAAGAACATGATTCGGCAAAGATGTATTTAACAAAACAGTATTAAGTGTACTTTTTTTACATAGGAATTTTTGCTAGCACTTGAATAAGTTTGCTCTCCGACTGTATATATAAAATAGACAAAATTAATATCCGTTTACGCTGCTCTGAGAAAAACTCTCCTTTGTTTATTAATATTATAAAATTAACATATACATACATTCCGATATTCTAATGCATAATTCGTAAAATTGTTAATATACCCGCTTTTTTTTTTTTTTTCCACACCCGACTTAAAAAAAAAAAATTTTTCCTCTTATTTAATCGTAATTATATTTGGAGGAAATGACTCTAAAAATAAAATGATGTGGAAAAACTTTAATTTTTACGGAAGAATTAAGACTTTTAAAGAATATAAATAAGAATGGGGGCAGGTATGTATATGAACAACGTGAATAATAGTTGTTGGCATACGCGACCGGACAATTTCAGTTTTAGACTTTTTGTGAAATATCTAGAAAAACACTTGATGAATTATCATGAAACTTCAGGAACGTAAAAGACAATTTGTACGTCATATATTTCAGTGAAAGTTATGTCCTGAAGTTATTATCTTTAACCCTTTGCGAATCCTATATAGTAATGTCACTACTATGGTCCGTTTTGCCAAATTTAGGTACATTTTTATTGAATATCCACCACTAAATCTTAACTGTATCACATCGTAGGTTATTTGCAAATTATGTATATCAAATATCACTCCTCATAATTTTTTATGATAGTTGAATAAAAGAGTCCTTAAATTTGGCAACACTGTTTAGAGCACTTTAGAGCGTCAGGGCCGGCAAAGGGTTAATTTGTTACTCTAACCTTTTTAAAAAAAGACACCAGTACCAAATTAAAGATAAAAATATTGTCTGTGGTCGCACTGTAAGATTGCTTGAAATGCGTTGTATTTGCAGTATATGATTTTAATTCTTCTTTTAATTATATCTATTTATTTGTACGAGAATAGCACCTATGTTCATGAAGATATAGGGGTGTCATTGACAATATCATAACATTTTCCTACGTTTTTTGTTTACTTTTTTTGTGTATGTTTATTGATGCGTACGGTCTTTTGCAGGGCTCTGAAACAGTTCAATAATATTTTCAGAAAACTTGACGTACAGTCGGTAACAAAAGTGTCCGAATACTAGCAAGAATTCCTATGTAAAAAAAGTACAATTCATACGGTTTTGTTAAATAAATCCTTGTCGAATCCTGTTCTTAGTCAGTCTAAGAACATGATTCGATAAGGATTTATTTAACAAAATCGTATGGTTGGTTGGTTGAATAACTTTTATTGGCGCAAGGTCCATATTTGGACATGCTGCGCCACACAAAAAGGTAAAAGAATAAAAAGCAGCTTCTGGATGGATTCACCCATCCAGATTGTCATTAAAAAAAACACAGTAAAAATAAGAAACAAAAATACACAAACGATAAAATCAAAAAAAAAAAAAAAAAAAAAAAAAAAAAAAAAACAGTGTAGACACTAAAAACCAATGTAAAACAGGATGAACATAGTAAATAATAAAATCAGATGTCGAAGTAAAAACCAGCCTCTTTCAAAAAGTTTGTCAAATGATAATGAGGATTTACACCTAAAAGGCTCGTCAGATTGGGTAAAGATGAATTAAAATGTGTGCAATAGAGATGACGAAGGCAAGGGCAGTCGGTGAGGACATGACGAATGATTAATGCACTGAAATGACATTTCGGACACACAGGCTGTAGTTGGGTATTCAAGACTCACACATAAATACTTATTACAAAATCGTATGAAGTATACTTTTTTTACATAGGAATTTTTGCTAGTGTTCGGACACTTTTGTTACCGACTGTACTACAGTAGAGACAATGTACTGCAATTAGAATATAAAATTATTTAATCTTTGATGAAATATGAATATTTAAACTAAATAACTTTTAACTGTGCATGCGCAATCCTTCACAAGTTTGTTTTTCTTTTCCTTTTCCACAATTTATTAGCCGAATATTTTACGCTACTTTTATAAATCCCTCTAGCAAAAATTTAAAATTCAAAAAGTCATCATTGATAGAATAAACAGAATTTCCTTTTCTACCCTCCCCCTGTCTTTTTCAAAAAAGAAGGGGGGTGGGGTGTAATCATATTTTAAATATGGATACAACTTCCTATCGTCCCCCCTCCTTTTTTTTTTTTTTTTTTTTTTTTTTTCAGAGAAACTTTTTTTTTTTTTTTTTTTTCAGAAATATATTTTATTTTATCAATTATAACTTTTCTAATTTACATTATATTTGTCTGAGTTTTTTGTATAAATAGTTTATTACATTTTTCTGATACGAACAATAGAATTTGTTAATGTTTACGTATGAGCAGTTAAAATTATTTAGTAAAAATATTCATATTTTAACAAATATTGCCTATTTTTATATTCCAGGTGCAGTATATTGTCTGTGCTGTATTTTCTCAAAATGGCACTGCAGTGGTTTCAGAATCTTATATGCTATAAACAAATTTCGATTTTGTTAAACTACCATTATATCTACATGAATATAAGTGCTATTCCCATATATACAGACAATTCATCATTTCTATATATTCATTTCACATACATAGAAAATTATAAGAAGTATAATAATAATGCACTAAAGTTGCAAAGTTTTTCAAGCATGACTTTTATAGGTTGATATAAGACTTTCTGTGTTTTCTGTAATTTATTATTGGTTTCCTTTCTATTTTCGAGTGAGATCTTTCACTAATATATATTATATAAAACCTTTTTGTAAATAAAAAAAATAGAACTGACTCCAAAAAGCGACTATCACACGCAAATAACTAAAAATAAAATGAAACTGTAAATTGCCCCTAAAAGTATGAAATAAATTTCTTTGCCAAACAACATAAACACTACAATTAATCATAATTTTTGAAGTCGGCGCTAAATTAAATAAAAATAGATTATTTCTTAATAGATTTGTTTTTAGACCGATAGCTACAAACGCTGTTGTCTCGAATGACTCATTTTCATAGCTTTCGTTATTATTTTACCACTGTATGAAATTGCTCCATTAGTAAAATCTGCATAGAATAGTAAACATCCTTCCCATTTTTTTTTTCTTTTGTGTGTGTGTGTGTGTGTTTCTACAAAGTTACTAAAATTTTCTTTGAAAACTTAATATAACTTTGATATTGGTCGTCTTCGGCGAGTTTTGGATTTGGCGATCAAATCGCAATATAAAAATATACACGCAAGATGTATATTTTCGTAATATATATTGTACGAAATATTGTTTCATAGTGTTAATTGCTCTCTTAATATACCTTATTCATATAACCATGATTTTTGAAAGGAATAAAATATGTTCACTAGATAATTTGATGATTTTTTTTTTTTTTTCTTTTCACGAAGAAAGATAGGTACCAAGTTAATTCCGCAAATTTTGCAGCTTACGAAATCTTAAATGTTTATTCGAATCAAAGTTTTCTGCTGTGTTTCGGAGATGCAAAAGGAAGATGTTTATTTTGAATAGAATTTAATTTTTATATTGAATAAAACAATCAATTTTTATTTAATTTTGCGCTGACTTCAAAAGTTATGATTAACTGTAATGTTTATGTTGTTTGGCGAAGGAATTCATTTCATACTTTTAGGCGCAATTTACAGTTTCATTTTATTTTTAGTTATTTGCGTGCGATAGTCGCTTTTTTGGAGTCGGTTCTATTTTTTTTACAAAAATATTTTATTTTTTCCTTTCAGTGAAAATGTATTCATAGTAGAACATGAGAAGACGTTCGACGGTGGTTTCACATATCACAACCCGCAAGAAAAGTGACACAACTCAAAAAATGGTAATTTCAAGCTTATGTCTCTAAAACACATATGAAACATCACTGAAAGGAAAAAAATATTTTATTTTTTTCCTTTCAGTGAAAATGTATTCATAGTAGAACATGAGAAGACGTTCGACGGTGGTTTCACATATCACAACCCGGAAGAAAAGTGACGCAACTCAAAAAATGGTAATTTTAAGCTTATGTCTCTAAAACACATATGAACCCCAGTTTGCACAAAAAAGTTTACATTTCCATATAAAAAATTATCTACTCCAGAGGCATTTGTGTCAGTTTTAGTCTAATCAATTTTTCTCAAATACTGCATTTTTAATTTGTGTCGTCACTTTTCTTGCCTTTGTGCGATATGAGAAAAAAGAAAACTATCTATTGAATCGAAATACATTAATATAAAAAGGTTTTAGAAATGTAAAGAACGGGTGTGCTGCATTCGTAAACAAAAATCCTATTTGGCAAGTAGTATAAACGTATCCAATATCAGTTAATATATGAAATGTAAGCGTTCGGAAGAGAAACAGCTTAAAAAGAATTCATGACTCTCTGTTATTTATATAAGGCTACCAAATGAGGCTCTAGAGAAAAAAAAAATACAGAGTATATCTTTAATAGACAGAGAAACAATATAACGATAATCTTAATTGCAATGCACATCTGGATACTGATTGAATTTTACAAAGTGTACGTGTCACCCGCTGTGACGGAATGTGAGCAGCATATAGTTCAAAGGATCCAAATTAGCATTACAACAGACGAATAGAAGTCTAAAAGTGGTAATAAAGGTCTTTTTGATATCTAAGATCGCTTCGGCACGTTACAACTACAACAACAACTGAGACTCTACAACTTTGTAATATACTTTTTTATCCTTCCTCGTACTGTTTTCGAGATAGAAATTCTAACTCCGCTATTTTCCATCCAGTAGCGCTGTAAGCAGTCGCATCTAGTAGCGCATGGCTAATTTACTATACTAACATACCACTTTTATTTGTGTAGCTGCAGCCGTTCAGCAGTTAAAAGTATGAAAACTTTTCTGAGCACCATGTAATTTGTTTACAGCTTAATGAAATCATAATATGAGCTATTTCAGGCCAAGATGTTTACAGTAAAATAAGAAGTATTAAAATCTCAGAATCTCTTGCGAAGTTATAAGCAAACAAACAAACAACAACAACAACAACGACGACAAAAATATATGGCTTGTATTTGTATCTTCTTTTGTGAACTCAGTTAAAAAAGACTATGCGCAATCGATGTGATCGCTTACAGTGACAGTACTTTTAACTACATAGCGTACGTGTCACACGCTACAATGTGTGCAACGTAGTTTATGTTTGCACAGTATAGGTAATTGCAAACAAAAAAATGCACGTTTAAGCGTTGTATTTTAAGCATTAATGTCTACAAATTGTCCTTTCATACTAAATCGATTATACTTTACAACATTGCAATTAATTTTTTTCCCTTATCTTGAAACGTTTTCGAGATTGGAACGTTAGCTCTGCTGTTTTCCACCAGGTGGCGCTATAAGCAGTTGAATCTCGTAGCACATGGTCACTTTACTATACCTAGATACCACTTTTACGACTATTGCTGCAGCCGTTTAGCAGTTAAAAGAGTTGACTGACTTTTTTGGCCACACTGTATTTTTTTTTTTTTTTTTTTTTTTTTTTTTTTTAGATCAAAAAGATATTACTATGGGACCTATTTCAGACCAAGACCTTTTCAACAAAACAAGAAGTATAAAAATTGGAGCATCCATTCAGAAGATATGAGCTAACAACAACAACAACAACAAAAAAAAAAAAAAAAAAAAAAAAAAAAAAAAAAAAAACATACGGTTTGAATTGAGAACCTTCTCCTTCTTGAAGTCGGTTAATAAAACGACCTACATGCACAGCATGTTACTCCGAAGATTCAGGATGATTCGTCAAGTATTTTTCTAGATATTTGATTAAACATATAATATCGAATGTATCCTATTGCCTATTACTTATAGCACGATAATGTATTACTTATCCAACAAACAGAAACTTTTATTAATTTAAATTATTTTTCAAGCGTAATATTGACCTTTAATTTTAGCATCGTGGTAGTAAAAATGTTTTCAAATGTTTAAGATTAGTATAAAACTTTTTGTCATATTTAATTTGTTTTATACATTTGTTTCGGCTCAATTAATTTGGATTTGTGAAATAATTTTAATATCCGAGAAGGTAATTTTTCTTCTTTGAATAAAAATTGTATCACATATATTCTCTTACTCTACGTTTGAAGGATACTTATATAAAGAATAAACACTGGAAAGAAAACGCCTGGCTTTTAAGGCATTAAGTAATCTTATCAAAGCCAATATCAGTAAAGAGGTATTAATAAAGAGTAGGGAAAAATCACATTACTTCGATTCCATACTAATCGGGTTTCATGAAACAGCTTCCTAAATCATTGGAAATCGTAAATAATTATTTTAAAAACATCGGACGAAAAATATTTAAAATGAAAAAGAAATTAAAGGCTAAATTTTCCAACATTCTGAAAATTCAAAAGTTTGTAAGTTGTAGAGCATAAAATTTTCACCAAGTTGTTTAAATATAATTTAATTCAATGTGTGCCTTGTTTACGAGATAAGCTATTACTTAATTATGTGTTAAGTTTAAAACAAACGCTTTTTATTTAATTTAAAATTAAGAACGAAAGTAACTATCAAACTTCATTTTTAATACAACTAACAAGGTAAAATCCTTTACAGTGTAAGAAAGTTTTAAAATGAACAAAAGTAGCTTTCATTACAAAAATATTAAATATTGAACGATCATGCGGAAATGCTTAGCTATTGTTACATTCTTCGCAGCACTGAAAGGGATTCAGAGCAAAATTACAAAAATAAATAAATAAATAAAACTCTTTAAGGGATTCAAGTGCAAAAAACTTGAAAAAGTTCCGCTTCATTTAATTAATATTTTTTCTTCATTTAACTAGAACTTTTTTTTTTTTTTTTTTTTGACTAAATTGATATAAACTAAACAATTTTCTATCCAACAGAAGTAGCCTAAAAACATTAAAAAAAGGGGGGGGGGAGCAAACCTAACTTCTAATATATATATATATATATATATATATATATTATATATATATAGAGAGAGAGAGAGATAGATAGATAGATCGGATGTACCATAAATCTATAGACATTGAAAAATTCGTAAAAATTGAAGGAAATGGTAGAATTGAGCACAGTTTGCGAAATGTTATTCTCGTGAAGGAGAAATTATTATTATTATTATTATTATTTTGTAAAGAAAAAATAATAGTTTAAATTAACGTCGATAGAGGGCGCTGTACGTGAGGAAATTGCACATTTTCATGATAAACTATATTTATTTGCATGCAAATGTTTATAAGCATATGACTCCTATTCTTTGTGTCCGCTATCACCACAAATTACAGTTTGGAATGTAGTTACAACACCATTAACTGCAGCTTCAGTAGGCAACTCTTAGCTAAGGTAAAACATTTTCACCAATAACGCTTTATCCACCAAGTTGGCATCGCAATTAAAACTTCATGTACTCTTTAACTATATTTCTTGCGACCATAGAAGCCTCTGCGCAAGTGCGGATTCCACGAGTCCACTAGTAAAATAGGGGAGATAAGCTTTTCGTTGAGAGAAAATAAGCGATAAGGGAATACCGAATGACTGGTTGTTTACTAAATTCAAACCTGTTGGTCAACTTGGAAACCCTCCAAGATTTTCGACTCGTCCTCACTCCTAGGCGTAGGAAACGTGGTTACACTATATGTGCAAGTAGCACAGAAAATAGGAAATTAACTGTTAATCGTAAAATCGTGAAATTTATATAGGATTCCGATTTGTATACTTCTTGTTACGGGTTTGTTCAATGCCCTCTATCGACGAAAATTTTAACGATTTATTTTTTTCTTTACAAAAAATAAAAAAAATCCCTCTACACGAGAACAACTTTTTCGCAAACCGCGTACAATTCTACCAATTCCTTTAATTTTTATGAGTTTTTAAAATATCTACAGAATTATGGGATACCGGTATTATATGTATATGTATGTTCCAAAAGTCTCACACCCACCTCCTAACTCGAAAATGAGTCGAAATTTTGAAAAATGACGAAAGATGTGTTTAACGAATTTGAGAGGGACCTCTTTTGGGGAAAAAAGTTTGGACCCGGGGCTTCTAGGGGGGCCGCAAGGGAGGACAACTTTAAAATTTCGAATTGGAAGGTATGTCTTGTGATACATCCCTGGAAACGTGTTTTCAAGAAAATGAATTTGATACAAATGGTTTTGCCCTTACGAAGATTATTAAATGAAATACATGAGATTTTAGACTTTTGAAATGTGGATTTTATGTTTATGTATCCTCTTTAAAAATCCCTGCAGGTCAAAAATATTTATATTAAATTCATTGTCTTGCGGAGACGTTTCCAGGGATGTATCACAAGACATACTTTGCCCAAAAATATTTGGGCCCAGGCAAGAGGGTGGTAGGAGTGCCGCTAGAGAGTACAACTTTAAATTTTCTTATGGGAAGGTAGGAACCACATTCTACGTCTAGTTGTGTTTCCCTTCATATCACGCGATTGTAATTCTAACTTTCAGCATGATAATGCCCGCCCGCGCACAAAGATAGTTTCTACTGCTTGTTTTCTTGCTAATCCAACATTATTTTGGCCAGCAAAGTCGCCTGTTCTCTCTCCCACTGAGGACGTTTGAAGCATCATGCAAAGGATCCTACAAGTAGCTCGGTATTTTGCCAATTTAACGCACCAGTTGGACAGAATTTGGCACGATATTTTGCAGGAGTACATCTGCCAAAATTATCAATTAATTTCAAGCCGAATAACTGCTTACATATGGGCCAGAAGTAGACCAACGCGTTATTGACTTGTTTACTTTGTGAAGCTCTTTCTCTTGATTAAATCACCCAATTTGTCTGAAACTGTAATGATTTGTTTTTCTCCACATGTTCATCACGTCTACCAATTTTGTCCCATTCGGATAACTCCTTCTTGCTGCGTCTTTTCTTTCTTTCTTTTCTTTTTTTTTTTTTTTTGTTGTTGTTTGTTTGTTTGGTCTTAGAGTGTATTAACTTTTCCAAAGATTTTACATTTTTTTAATTACCAATATTTTATATTTTAAACAAAAGATAATTTAAAGAAAAGAACAATTACTCCTTAAAAATATCTATCATAATTCTGTCTTAAATAAAATTTAATTTTTGATAAAAAGTAATTGTGTAATTTTTTGTTCGATCAGTAATAAATTGGTTATTTCATTACTGATTATTTTACAAAGAAAAACAAACGAAAAACTATTTTCATTTGGTCATTTTGTCTGAAAGAAATAGGTATTCGTCCTTATAAGGAAGAACCTTTTTAAAAAATTTCTAATTTCTTCATTCTATAGATTCATTAACGCTACTATCAAATAAGTAATCAATATTCGAATGTGTTTCCAATCTATTTTAGTAGAAATTCATTCAATAACTTATGTCTCTCTCTAGAGGCATTGTGTTCCAATTTGATAATAGTAACACATGTTTACATTAGCACTCTGAGTACAAAACGCTCATTCAATAATGGCTAACGTTCATTCATTTGTAGCAAATAAATGAAGCATGGGTAGACGGATGGAAATCTCATAAACTAATTTCTCGCCTAAAAGTGCTAGCTAGTGTCGCCATAGACATCTAGATGATAAATATAATCTATAGTAAAATGAGAATTTCACTTCCGAGTTTCATATACCGAATGTTTTAAAAGATAATTGTTAGATATGTCTATAAAGAAAATACAACAATGAAATTTATTATTATTTTTCAATAAAATATTTGAAAAAAAAAAAAAAAAAAAAAAAAAGCGAATCACGTTGAAAAATAATAAAATTAGACAAAATATTTTTAAAATGATATTTTTATTTAATAAAAAGTGAAGAAACTACTTTTTCTGTCTGTTTGATTTTTTGAAAAATTTCAACAGAAAATTGGAAGTTATATGAAATGTGATTTTTTGCCATATTCTTTTTAAAAATATCTATCGGTTATGATATTTAGTTTAGGAATCATGCCAATGAAATTATTTATCACATACGTAGTACACTGTTGAATATAAAATTTAACATTGCACCGAATAAATGATGCCAAATTAGCTTAATTTAACTACAACCAATATATAATTTTTTACTTTTTCATACCCATATATATGGTAAAGAAAGTATTGTTTTTGGTTCAAAATTTCGAAATTGAATTTTCGCTAAAATTATTCGATTTGATGTCCCTTGAATCCGAAAAACAGGTTTTTAGCAGTTGGTCTGTACGTATGTCTGTGAGTCTGTGTGTCTGTCAGTGTGTCTTTTAACAGCATACCTCAAAAACAAATAGTAGCAGGTAATCCAAATCATTTGTATTATAAATCTGTATTATATAAGGATGCTACTTTAAACTTTTCATTGAGATCAAGGAAATGACTCGTGTACAGGGACATGCAAGAGTATTCGAACACATTACGGGCGAAATTTTTGGTAGGCATAGTTTGACATCTATAAGCTGCATTAAAAAAATAAAATGAACGCATATTTTTTTCATATGCATAAGAGCATGTTTTTTGTAGAATATGGTAGGAAAATCATTCACCATTCGTTTACAGGGCTACCCAAAAGAATTCAATATAGTAGGATTATACATGGAAATTAGTGGAAGTGTATTTCAGGTTGTGCTGTGCGTTATCAATATAGTACTATATTTAAGTACACAATGGAGTGTGTGCATAATGTATATAGACGACATACAGGACTACCAATAATCAAGCGAAAACATTCTTTTCTGTGAAATGTAATTGGTGAAAGTGCCTTACTATATTTTACCATGACCATGAAAATTGCTCAGGAATGAAATTTAATTCCTCATACCCACATGGTAAGTACAGATTTTTTAAGTTAAATTTCACCACCTTTTTTTTTTTTTTTTTTTTTTTAAGTATAATTATGTATTTTGAGGTTACCTGAATGCTAAAGTCAAGTTTTTAATGGTTTATCTTTGTGCAAGTCTGTTATCAGCTTAACTTAAAAACATATAATTGCAGACAATTCAAATATTCTGCTTTGAACTTTATATGAGGATTCTAATTGAAGAGTTTGATGAAAATTAATAAGTTCTAATGAGTGGCGAGAGTTAAAAGTTGTGTGAATAATTTGGAATAAATTTTTAAATTTAATAACTGCCTTGAATTCTATTTAAATGTAAGTATTATAGTCAAACATAGGGTTGAGAGGGTGGTAGCCCCCTTGCACGCAGAACTATATGTCAAATAAAACTGAAAATAAACCTAATGTGATTTTTAACATAGTTTTATATATAGCACTTTTTACCTCGCCTATTAATCTACAGTCTGTTTTTATAGTATTAAAATGCAAGGTAAGAGAAAGTTGTGTGAATGACACACCATATTATTTAATTTGATTCTGTTTCATCAGTTATACTTACCACTAAAAAAACAGTACTAAAATGGGTAATGTTAGCACAAACTTCTAAAAGTATTTTTTGCTACGAAATTGGACTATATTGGTACTTTGTACGAGTATGTATGTGTGTCGTTGTGTGTGGAACGTTGATCTATATTTTAACAATATGTCATTCATTATTAAATATAATTTCAATTTTTATTAAAATTTAATAATATGAGACAAGTCTCTCTGTAGAAATACAACGCAAATAAAACATGCTTCTAGTTACTTCGTGTTAAAATAACAAATTAACATAGGTTTATATACAACACTTTTTACCTTACCTCTTAATCTACAATCTGTTTTTATAGTACTAAAATGCAAGGTAAGAGAAAGTTGTGTAAATGACACACCATATTATTTAATTTGATTCTGTTTCATCAGTTATACTTACCACAAAAAACAGTACTAAAATGGGTAATTTTAGCACCAAACTTCTAAAAGTATCTTTTGCTACGAAATTGGGCTACATTGGTACTGTGTACGAGTATCTATGTGTGTCGTTGTGTGTGGAACGTTGAACTATATTTTAACAATATGCCATTCATTATTAAACATAATTTCAATTTTTATTATAATTTAATAATATGAGACAAGTCTCTCTGTAGAAATACAACGTAAATAAAACAGGCTTCTAGTTACTTCGTATTAAAATAACAAATTGCACGCTAACAGAAAATTCAAAATAGTATTGAATGAATTTTGGTGAATATGATAAATTTTGATTTTATTTAAAAATATTATTGATACATGTTTTCTTTAGACGGATATTACGCGTGCATATCCTTATATATATATATATATATATATATTTACTACCGCTTCTTAAAATTTTGGGAATTCTGATAAAAAACAATTATTTACACTTACATCTGAAGTCATTCACCAAATTGCTTGTGATAGTTTCATCTAAATTTTTCTAAAATTACTTTTATTGAATCAAAACATTATATGTGAGGTTTTAATTTATTTTCAAACTATTGTCTAATAATACTTATTAATATATATTACTTCTCGAAGACCAACGATAAATCAAAATTTAAATCTTCTTCAGAAAATTATATTACGTTTCACATATGATAACAAATAAATAAATAAATAAAATAATAATAATAATAATAATAATAATAAAATAATATATAATAACGAAAATATAATAGACAAGAAAATTCTTATTGAACATTTATAAGCACATGTATGTGATGTATTGAAACAAAAATAAACATCAAAAATGCTCTGCAATATGTATTAAAGGTATAATGCAAATTAAAGTACAAAAAATTTCAAAATCCAAAATAAACAAGTTTAAAATATTTCATTTATTTTTTTCCTATGATTGTCATTTACTTAACCATGATTACATATGATATAATTAACTTAACTCTTTTGTACAAATTAAATAATCTTTAATTCAAAAAAGAAGATTTAATCAAAATAATTGAAAAATTAATGTTTGGATATTTTCAAGAAATAAAACTGGTTTCTAAACAACAGTTTTATGTATAAAATCAAACCTATAGGCAAGCATTCAGTAATAATGTAATTTTGTATATAAACTTCTTAACATTCTTATATTTTATAAGATTCCTTTTTTTTCTTTACTAATATCTATGTTTTAATCCTTTACTATACAAGCATATAACATATATACAGCTTGAAAAATCAAATTAAAAATAATAAACAGAAATTACAAATTATAGCTAGCATTAGTATTATTTATTTATTAATAAATAAGCAGTAAATAACACCAATCCTTTACGTAAACTATTGCTGTAATTATTTTTCTTTTTATTTATTATGTAAATATTAAAAATGTTCACAAATATAGTTAAAAAGCAAAAAAAAATATATATATATATATACGGATGAAAAAAAAAAAAAAAGTAGTTAAAGAAAATAAATTGGATGAAGTGTGGTAAGTATAACCTAGTCAAAAGTAACTCAACTGATAAGATAAATTTGGAATTAATAGTTATCATATCTGCTTCTATGGACATTTGTTTGTTATATTTAGTAGTAAGAAATCACATCAAACGTGAAAAAGTGATAATTTTAGTAGTTTTTTAAATTGCTCACATTTCCCTCTCCGACAGAGTACCCTTCTCAAAATTCTGAGTTTTGCCATTGCTGAACTCGTTAAGTAAACTTCTAGCTTTTGATAAGGAAATCAAGTTTTGAATGTGAACTTTAAATATAACTTCATTTTATTTTACTTTTTAAGCTTTTTGTTTTATCACCCATAGATACACTTATCACTGGAATTTTGTATGTCAAGCAAGTGTACAGTCGGCAACAAAATTATTATTGAAATGCTAGCAATAATTCGTATTTAAAAGGTGTGCACCTAATACTGTTTCGTTAAGTAAATATTTGTCGAATCTTAGTCGTTATGTTGTTTATAAAAAATCAAGTTGATGATCAAATTTAGCAAAAAAACTAAAAAATAAATAAATAAATAAATAAATAAATAAATAAATGTGGATGTGTGCTACAATAATTTTGCTGCCGACTGTAACTAGGGTGTTACACTTGTCTCAAGCACCTCAACTGCATAACTTATTATTATCAATATTATTATTTTTACTTTGATATTTCAGTTCAGACTTTTAATTTTATGAAACCTAACATTCTGATCTTTTTTTAGGTTTTATTGGAGTGTTAAGTTTAGCACGTGGAGTGCTAGTTGGAGGCGAATGGAAAAGTTTGAAACTCGGTAACGAGTTGAGATGTTTTAAAAATTCAAAATATCTTCACAATATGGACACTAACTTTGCATACCTCTTAATGCATTATATGTAGGTATAGTAGGCCGAGGTCACACATGCTATGCTCCTCTTGTCCATGCCATGTGGTAAGTGAAACTACGAAACGTAAAGTTTTCATATATTTTTTTTCTTAGGTTGCACGCTATTAAATTAAAAAAAAAAAATTCATATTTTTTTTAAAGCCATTTCGTTTTAATTTATGCCTAAAACTTTTCAGAAATGTAGGTAAACTAACAACTGAGGAACGTGAGGTCAAAGACGATCTATGCCAAAACGTTGTTCACCCTCATACCATTCAGAATTTTTATTAGATTTACTATCTAGAAGTTCAAACACAATATTTCAGTCTTAATTTTGCGCAATAATATAAGGAATTCAATATCTAAGGAAATTATGAATGTTTAATCTATGTCCAATGTACATGATCGTGGCGAGCATTTTGATGGAATAAATTTAAGATTGAAATGATCGTTTATAATAATTTAGAAATTCTATTACTAATTATTCTAGCTTCTATGGGGTAAGAGGACAACTAAATATAAAAATATGAAATACTCTAAAAAACAGAGTTTGCATTTTCTTTATATTGTAGAGTTCGTACGGACCACAGACAGGAGAGTGAAGCTAAAACGCTAACCGAGCCGATAATATAGCAACAGTAGGGTCAATAGAGGGGAACTAACAACGTCTCCATGTGTTAGGACTACATGAATAGCACCTTTAATCAAAAATAGTTTTTTTATTTTGTGAGTAATTAGTAGCATGTTAGTATATAAATTTGCTCTTTTTCTTCACTTTTCATTATTTTTGAATTCACAAAATCATATTTAAAACATTCACAGATATTCTAAGAATTAAAATTAATTTTTATAATGTTTAAAAACTTTCCCAAACACATTCATATTCAAGGAAAAATTTAAATTATTATACAACCTGTAATTCTGAAACAGCAGTATGAAATCGTTAAATATTTAACATTGCTTGTTTTAAATTATACAAAATTTTTCAAAAGGAAAAAATATTTTTGTTCACGTATATTTTCAAAACATATTTGCTTAATATTTATAAAACTTCCTTTTTAAAATAAATTGCTTTTGACGATCAAGTTTATAAACAGTAACGAAATTTCCAAAAGAAAACATATATACAATAGAAATAAGACGAGTGATTGCGTAAAGTGGATAGCTAAAAAACTTACAACCGTTGCCTGCAGGATCACTGTAGTCGCATTTTGGTTATCATTGAGTGCACCAGGGTGTACTATCTTTATAGTAATCTGTGGTACGGACTCGCCTTTTTTTTTTAAATTTTCTGCCACAAACAATAAACTTCTTTTTAAATTTATAGCTTATTGTATGAAAACAATTGCTATTAGAAATTAATGGTGGACTCAAGAAAATATGGGCCGTAGGAACTCTATTCAAAAATTTAACACTTTTTCCTTCAGTCAAAATCAAAATTTTGTTACCGGTATGAAATTTTCCTATTTTGTTAAAGTATGACATAACTAGGACATAATACTGAAACTTCACAGTAATTTAGTTGAATATGCTGGTTGTCACATTACAAAAAAGATAGAGAAGCAGATTATGGTCAATTTCAGTATGGGTTGCATACAACGTCTGTGTACACACAGTTAATCTAATTAAAAGCTTTTTACAATAGCTTTATTTTTATGAAAGATAATAATGAAAATTTGAGTTTTAAGAAATCTGCCTATTTCTACAAAATTTTATTTATATATTTATTTATTTTTACTTAGATTTTTATTTTGTGCTTTTTCGTAACTAGATAAAAAGCTGTTTAAAAATAAATAAATAAATAAATAAAATAACTGTTCAAAAATTCTTAGGATACTAAGTAGACATTGAAAAATTTTCTTTTATTAATTGACACCTTCTCTATTAATGATCTGTAAAAAATAACACCTCGGCCCTTCGAGAATCGAACTCACGACTCTTGCGTTACAAACACAACATGATGACGGAATATATTGCTTATATTTTATTTAATGAGGAGGTAATCACTTTGTTTTTTAGCGTGACACGAAGACGGGATGACAAAATCCAATTTCAATAAAAAGCTTCTAAAAATTGAAGTAGATAGTTTGCAATTTAATATAAAGAATGATATAGTAACTATTAAAGAAAAATTAATTAAAATTAATTTATAAACAATCATTAATTAAACGATTATATAATGTATATATATTAAATAAAATCATAGTTATTTAACTATTTTTGAACTGGGTTTACTTATACTAATATGTATTTTATTACAAATCATAACGTGATAAATAGTAATACAAATCAGAGAATTAATACTTAGCGATTTTTATAGTGATGTTTTATTTTCTGCTATAACTTTTTAATCAGCAATATTTTTTTTTTCGGCCATATTTTTTTAACTGTTAAATATTTCCCTTAACGATTAATTAGAGTTAACAAATGATTGTTTTGTACTTGAACAAAAAACCAAAGAAATCAGTATAATATTTAAGGTGAATAATTTTTAATCTTCATACATTCAAAATTAAATGTAATGTTTTCATTTATCAAATTCTTTTATAAAAATACATTTATTTTATCTTTACCGAGAAGCTTTAAAATAAAATAAACCGAAACATTTTTAATTGCTTTACTATCTAAACTACTTACTGTAGCTAAACTTTTTAATGTTTTGCTAAAACGTAGTAATAGTTTATGACTTTCTAATCAAGTAGTATTATGTTTTATTAGTAGCATATTATTTTATCACAAAAAGAGAACATTTATTTGTAAATCTAATAAATTTATGAACATTTTATGTTAATATTTAAGTCTGAATGAATATAGAACGAAAGAAGAATATTTATTTCAATTACTGTTCGTGAGAGAAATTTTATGGTTTCTAAGAACAAAATTATTTCTGTCTTTTACGTGTCTCATAAAACTGAGACAGTTATATACATATGATTTATACTGCATATCAGCAAATAGACCAACACTTAATCCCCTATCTTACCTATTTATTTTCAATAAGCGTTTAAAAAATAAGCCAATTCTTTTAATACTGATTGTAAATGTACTACATAGAAAAAACTTACTATGAATAATAATAATTTTCAAATTTAAGAAAAAGCACTCAAAATGGTTAAAAAAAAAAAAAAAAAAAAAAAAAAAAAAGTAATGCTATCTATTGGCTCTAGAAACGACTACAATAAATTTATTAATGATGCTTCGCCCGGGCAAGGAAAAAGTCTAACCCGAGATAACTCGGGATAATAATTTTAATAAAAAATGTCCAACCTGAGTTAGATCGGGACAGTAGGGTAGGGGGTAATTCAGGATTGTACATTAAGTATATATAGGATTAGGTAACAATAATAATTGTGGTGCTTTGCATTAGAAAATGGCACATTTAACAAACGGAATGATCTTCCACGCAAGATCAAAATTAATCAATAAATATTCAAAGTGTTTAAGCATTCCATTTTGTTCATATTTTGTTCATATTTTTGTCAAATTTGCTGTTTTCGCCATAGTAAGCACCCATCTAGTGAACATTTGTGAAGTATTTCTTGTATATTGTCCGTATACCAAATATGGTAACAATCAGCTCATCGATTTTATATGCAAGATGCTAAAAGCTATAGACAGTCAAAATGATTAAATAATAATAATAATAATTATTATTATTATGTTTTTGTTGAAAATTTAGCTGATTAAACTAAAATCTCTAGAAAATAACAATACATATACTTCAATATATACATTTTAAATTCAAATTGAAAACAAATTTATTTAATAAGTTTCAATTTCTCCTTTTTACCTCGAGTTAAACTTTAAAAGAGGTTGATGGTATAGGTTGTAAACAGACACATTCGGTGTTAATTATCATTAGTACTGCCAATAATGTGACACATATTGTCAATGATATTACTATATATATTTTTTTCTATGAACTGATGAAATCCATATTTTAACTATCGTATAACTTACTTAAATAACAGGAAATTGAGATGTAATCTGAAAAGATCTTCACAATTTTTGAAAATCTTAGGAAAAAGAAGTTACAGATTTTAAATTTGCATAAAACTCACAAAATCACAAAAGAAAAAAATCTAAGCTATTTCAATTTTTATTTTTTGCACTTAAAAGTTGCAAAATTTAGAATATAGAAAATTTTTAAAATTTAAATTAGTTAAAGGAACTTAAAAGTTTACTAATTTACAACGCACGAAGTGACTCTATGACGACATATTTTAATAAACTACAAATAATTTGTTGTTGTTAATAGCAATATTTGTATAGTAAATTGCTCTTATAATTAATTAAAGGTAATAAAATGGTAAATATTTACTTCAATTTAGTTTTCAGATATTTGTGACTTAAACTATTCTACTTTTGTCAAATTTATAATCTGAAAACAGCTTTAATAGTCCTAAAGTCAAATAAGGCATACATACGTTTAAATGAAATATGTACCGTGTACAGTGTTCTCACCAAGGTAAATTTGAATACCACAGTTTTTGTAAAGTAATATCAGACTTGACTAATCATTGATATCCATTGATATCTATTTTTAAAAAAATACAATATAAAAATCGGGGTATCCAAATTTGTGAGAACCCTGATCGGGTGGTCCCAAAACTAATTGATAGATTTAAAAAAAAAAAAAAAAAAAAAAAAAAAATGAAATGCAATAAAAATGTATCTTTTGTAACCTTATCCTTGGGAAACTCCCACAAATTTGCAAATTTAATTAACATTTTCCTCTAAAAGGTAGTACTGCAGTATATGCGAAAGCTGCGAAAAAATGAAATCCGTGACATCTTCATTTGGTATTATAATATATATATATATATATATATATATATTTGGTATATTTAGTGTATAACTATTGAAAATGAATTAAAAAGGCGTAGCAGCAATGAAAATGACAGCGTGACATTTCATAAAAATGTTAACTACAGTTGCCAATTGATGGAATAAATTTCCCTGGTTTATCAAGCATCAAGTTGCAAACCATACATTTTTGTCTCGTTCTAGTTTATTTTTATTTTTCTTCTTCTTCCTTTTTACTTCTTCATCCTTTTTTTTTTTTTTTTTTAAATAAATCCATAAGTTACTTTTTGGGACACTCTGTATGTGTGTTAATGTGAGTTAATGCATGTTAACATGCTTTACCTTTACTATGGCAGGGTTTTTGCAAGAGACAGCAAAAATCAAGTTTTATTTTAAAAGTATTTAAAAAAAAATATTTAAGAATAATGATTTTTTGATATTATTAATTCACTAAAATTGATATAAAGTGTCTCCTTAGTAGAAAGTTTTTTTTTAAAGAAAAATTTTAATTCCCTCTCTTAAATTCTAAGGTCTTTTCATACAAAATTCTGTATTAATGAACGAATTGATTATTTATTTATCATTAAAATTTAAGTGAATTAATCTTTTTAAATTCATTAATTTTCAAAATGCCTGCGTTCGACAAATAAAATTGCAATTTTTCCAAATATGCAAAAATTTTAGTTGGGAATGACTAAATAAAAGAAATAAGTATGCAATCAATAAAGTAAGTAGCAAAAGTAAACATGTCTCTTAAATTATGCTGCAAACCATTATATACAAATGATTAGAAATAATATTTATATTCTATATACATATATATTCTATGTAACGTATATGAGAAAAATTCAAAAAGTCTCATAGATTCATAGAAGATTTCACTATATGAGCAGTTGTATTACTAAATATCTGTTAATGTACTGTATATGGATATTATAGGACGAAGTTATATTTGCCCCAAATCCTCAGTTTAAGTACGCGAAACACAGATTTTTCAATATTTTTTTAATGACACATTGTTAAATTATAAAAAGTTCATATTTTTGAAAAGCAAATTAGTTGCAGTTGATGCCTAAAAATTTTCAGAACTCTAAGCATAGGTGCCAAATCTCCCGCTTTTCAAGGGCTACTTCAAACCAGATAATTTTTATGGCTGTTTTCGATAACAATAATCGTCGAAAATATATAAATGTTGGCAGTTATGTATAAGTATAATAGCATCTGAGTAAAATGAAGTCAAAAACAAATTATGTGAAAAAGTTGTTACACTTACCCAACTTCACCCTTTATATGATTCAGTATTTTCATTAGACTACATATATCTGAAAATCTAAACATAATTATTTCAGTCATTTAATTTCCGTAATAATGTGAAGAATTCAGTATCTGAGGAAATTCTTAATCTACCAAAAATTATATTATATTTCAGATATAGACATTTCCCACGTAATAAATATATTCTTGTAAGTAATTGTTAATAATGAAATATAATACACATACATAGAACAACTTAATGTCATTTTTATGAGTGCTGCATGTCGATGTGGAGAGAAACTCTGAAAAAAGATTTTGTTTTATTTCAAATTGATTCATACTATTTTTTTTTTTTTATTTTTTTAAATTAATAAGAAGTACATTATGTTTCTTAAAACCATTTGTAAAATGAAAATGCTAATTGGTATCTAAAATATTTTTTTAGTCAGATGTTCAGTTTAGATGATCTGTAAATAATATCTTTAACTTTTAATTTTCTGATTTTGAAACAATAAATTATGTGTTTTAGTTACTGCTTTCGCATCTATACCTAAACTGAACATTATAGCTATTGTAAAAAACAATCATAAGGTTATTTGTTTAACGCTCCTCATGTAATCAGAGCTAATGTGCATAGAAATTTCAAGATATTCGACGAAAAAACAGAAAGAAATATTTTCATTAGACACATACACAATTGTAGAATGCCATTGACAAATTTCAATATATACTGAATCGGAAACATACAACATAACTGACGTTCCATTAGACCGGAAATTAGTTATATCAAAAGGAGAAAAAATTTAAGTTGCTTCCTTTTTAATAAAAAGATCACTCATTGAATAAATAAAAATAAAAGAGAACCATTTTCTCTTTTTATTGCAAGATGAGGATTAAAAAATGTATGTATCTTACTATGGGTGTTTTTTCAAGTAGCAACTTTATCAAGTAAACATTGCAAAATAGGAAAACAATAATAATAATAATAATAAAACTATTTGTATATTAAAAAGCAAAGAGAAGTTTTTCTTCATACATCAATAAATAAGTATATTATTGTGCAAATATTTGGTATATACTTTATGTTTCCTCCATTAGTAACTCTCAAACATGCACAACATCCATAAATCCGACAACAAAGATTTCAAGTGAAGCTTTACATTTGAGATGAAACGAGAAGCTGAATGACATTTGAAGCTAGAAGAATATATCTGTTATGACGCATCTAGTCTCCTATTTCCAGCTTGGAATTCAATAAAACTGAAAATTGATGACGTTTATTATTTCGAAGAGAATTGTAAGATGATTTGGGAGAGAATTTACTCCGCTTTACTTCTTTTTAATACAGATGTATTTTTATATATTACAGTAATAACTACTTCTCATTAAATATTTTAAAGTACTTTCATTTTGTTCCTTGCTTTTGTGGTTTTTATAAAGAACAAGAAAGTAAGTAAAATAGTTAAATGCTTTTATTCAGTTCTAATCCTATTATTGGATTTATTTTTCCCAAGTTTACCATCATGTATTTATATACAGGAATCCATAATGCACTCCTGTAGGTAGAATCAATACCAGATACCTGGGATTTATAAAGTTTATCAAATTAACTGCCTTTCATAAAACCCATGAAGGGATACAATCCTTAACAAGTGCCTATATAGTTATCTCATTGCAAAAATTTAACAGATCTAATTAATACATTCCCTAAAATTAACTTCAAACGATTTAATTATTACAGAAAATTAATAACTATCTTTTTAAGTCTCATATTTTAACTATAAAATGAGGCACATATACCTGAAAACCATAATTATTTTTTAATATACGTTTACTGAAAATATTGATGAAGCTCTACTTATTGAAATAAACCTCTGTTTATCTCTTTCACTGTTAAAAATAACAGTCCAAAGTTTCACCAATAAATGGCGCCAGTTAGACAAATTTAGCTGCAACCAAGTTGGGGGCTTTTCAAATTAATGAAATAAAAAAGTAGCTTGCGTCTCAGTGACAGCTAAATACAATGATAGTCAAAATACGAACATTCTAAGAAATTACCATTATTCGAACCTCGATAAATATGGTACTCGACAGCGGACTGCACCATTGCATGTGTCTGATCCTCATCGCTCATCAGCGCGGTTTACAATTCCATTGACACGTGGGTACCGTGACTGGCAAAGAAAAGTGTAAAAGAGAGTCATATAATCCTACAGGTCACAGTTCCATCTGCATTAGGTCTATACACAAATAAGGAGACGTCATTATTTTTTTGAAAGCTCCTAGATGAATGTATTGCTGCATGACACAACCTAATAGTAAAGAATTGAGAGTATTTTCATAGGTTTTCTTGTACCGATGGCTGTTATAGAGATCATTTTAAAAGCTGTGAACTATCTTACTATTACTTTTGATCAACTACACTTGCTCGTCTTCCCAAACAGAACTGTGATTCTATAACTAAATGATTCTACAGAATCATTCATATGGGCGTGCTCCATTTCATTAAGCCGAGATTATGCTAAATTTGTTTTAGGGCCTTATTCACCAACTTCTTAACACTCGGATTAAACGATGGATCAGCAAATCCGAAAATTAAAGTAGCCGGTGAACAGCGGATTTGGTTAATCCGTAGAACAGAGGTTCACTTTCTGCTTGGCGAACTTCCGTAGCGAGAAACTGCCTATCCTTGTAAACATAACTTAACAATTCTATTATGACGCAGTATGGAGAGATTTGATTGGTTCATTTGTTTTTTATTGATTTGAGTGTATTTTACATTGCACTAGAGCTACATTATGGGTAATTAGGCTATATTTAATTGGTTCATTTGTTTTGAGTATATTTTACGCTGCACTAGAGCTACATTACAGGAACTTAGGCGATATTTGATTGGTTCATTTGTTTTTTATTGATTTGAGTGTATTTTACATTGCACTAGAGCTACATTATGGGTAATTAGGCTATATTTAATTGGTTCATTTGTTTTGAGTATATTTTACGTTGCACTAGAGCTACATTATGGGAAATTAGGTGATATTTGATTGGTTCATTTGTTTCGAGCGCATTTTACGTTGCACTAGAACTACATTATGGGAAATTTTGGTCTTAACATGCGCGATAGTGATTGCCGCGGAGCCGAGTTACGTGCGTTTTCAGATTCATGCACAGCAAGGTAGGGGTGTCCAGTGATGTTTTTTTGGTTTTAACATGCGCGACAGTGATTGCCGCGGAGCCGAGTTACGTGCGTTTTCAGATTCATAGCTTTATACAGCCATGTTTCTTTGTTGGTTCATATACCTTAGGGGTATGTCCCAATTCATCCTCCGTCGTTACAGTGGCCGGATCCGTAAACTTTTAAAACAGAGAAGCTTTAAATTGCTACAATTAACTAATTATGCATGTATATATATTTTTTTTTCATTTTTAATTAATAAGCACTAAAAATAAAATTTGAATATTAAATAGTTTACTTTCTATAATTTTTTAAAAAATTATAATAATGCGAATAAAGTAAACGTTGTCTGTAGAAAATGGGGATATTTGGTTGCCGTACTCATTACCCACAACGTAGCACTAGTTCGGCGTAAAACTCACTCACTCAATCACTTGTTGGTCAAGTTTATGAAAACTAGGGAATTTTCCCCTCCGCTGAAATGTAAGTGTTAATGAAAAATTCGAAACGATATGTGTCTGGAGAAATGAAAGCGCATCATTTGATAACTTGAAAATATGTTTTTTATTTTATTTGTATATTCTCATAATTTTTATACCGATGTGTATCGATTCATTCGAATGCGGTTTTAGAATCCTCGAATGTTACGAATTAACTGAGCGCGAAGTGAAATATTTGATATGTGATTTACGTATTATGGAGTCAACAGAAATTTCAAAATGGAAAAATAAATAAATACATAAATAAATAAAATTAATGTTGCATATATTGTAAGTTTTCATGCTTTTTTAATTACTTTTAAAGTTATACTAGCTGGAACCCGTCGAATTCGACGATCATTTTATTGACTGTCATGTTTCAAAAAACATTGCATCATTATTTAAATGTATTTCAAGTTAAAACATCTAATATAATTTACGACATTTCACTTTAAAAAAAAAAGGAAGTCAGAAAAATGCTTATAAATAGAAATACTATATATGATATCACTTTCAACAAAGTACAGTCAATGTGACGTCAAACTGACTCCAAATAAACAGTCCCTATCTTTCATTTTCTATTTCGTTTAATACTAAGACTACATGTTAGCTGACCCGTCCGGCGTTTCCCGGGCCCATGGTAATAACCTTAAATGAACCTTAAATTTGTATGTTTTTACATCTTTAACTCAATTTTGTTTGAATTTCTATTTTTAAATAAAAGCATCGTGAAAAAATAATCAGCTGTAACCAAAAAAATTACCTCGAACCGAACGAAACTCTGCCTTGTGACCTTGGTGCCTTCGGTAGCGCATACGCCGGCCGCTAATAACATAAAAATATTCCAAAAAATTAACATGGAATCCAACCAACCCGCTCGGTGTTGCCCGGACCCATGATACCTTAAATTAACCTTAAATTTGTATGATTTTATACCTTTAATTCGATTTAGTTTGAATTTCTGTTTTTAAATGAAAGCATCACGTAAAAAATAATCAGCTGTAACAAAAAAAAAAATTACCTCGAACCAAACGAAACTCTGCCTAGTGACCCCGGTGCCTGCGGAAGCGCATACGCCGGCCGCTAATAACATAAAAATATTCCCAAAAATTAACCTGGAACCGAACGAACCTGCCAGGTGTTGCCCGGGCCCTTGATACCTTAAATGAACCTTAAGTTTGTATAATTTTATACCTTTAACTCGATTTAGTTTGAATTTCTATTTTTAAATGAAAGCATCACGAAAAAAATAATTAGCTGTAACAAAAAAAAATTACCTCGAACCAAACGAAACTCTGCCTTGTGACCCCGGTGCCTGCGGCAGCACATACGCGGGCCGCTAATAACATAAAATAATTCCAAAAAATTAACCTGGAACCAAACGAACCCGCCCGGCAATGACCGGGCCCATGATAATAACTTTAAATGAAGCTTAAATTTGTATGGTTTTATATACAGTCGGCTGCAAAATTATTCGAGCACTAGCTAATAATTCCTATATTTAAAAAGTACACTTAAGACTGTTTTGCTAAGTAAATCCTTGTCGAATCATGTTCTTAGACTGATTAAGAACATGACTCGACAAGGATTTATTTAACAAAGCTGTATTAAGTGTACTTTTTTTTGGCAAGGATTATTGCTAGTGCTCGAATAATTTTGCAGCCGACTGTATTTAACTCGATTTTGTTTGAATTTCTATTTTTAAATGAAAGCATCACAAAAAAAAAAAAAAAAAAAAAAAACATTTGTAACAAAAAAAAAAAAAAAAAAAAAATCAAACTGAACGGAACTCGGGCTCGTGACCCGGTGCCTGCGGCAGCGTATATACAGGCCGCTAATAACATGAAAAGTGTCTCAAAAATTAACCTTGAACCGAGCGAACCTCTGCCTGTGACTGCTGCACTGTATAGCAGGCACGCATGCTACACACGCGTTGCAAATTCCACTTTCCTCCACCAGGGGTGCAGTATGTTGTATACGAACATCACCAATCGCCTTGAATTTTCAAGACTTTTCAAATAAGGTGTCACTGGTGGTGTCAACTGCAAAATCCTTTAGTTGCCCTTTCCACCGCCATGGGGCACAGCGTGTTCTATACGAACAACACCAACGGTAAGGAAATACCAAGACCTTTAAAATAAGGTGTAACATGATAGGGTCGACTGCAAAATCACCTAGTTCCATTTTTAACCACCAGGGGGTGCAGTATATTGTGTACGAACATCCCTAATCAACATGAAATTTCAAGACCTCTATCACCAATCGCCTTGGATTTCCAAGACCTTTCAAATAAGGTGTCACATGGTGGTGTCAACTGCAAAATACTTTAGTTGCACTTTCCACCGCCAGGGGGCGCAGTGTGTTTTGTACGAACATCACCAACGGTCAGGAAATACCAAGACCTTTAAAATAAGATATAACATGATAGGGTCTACTACAAAATCACCTAGTTCCATTTTTCACCAGCAGGGGGCGCACAATATTGTATACAAACATCCCCAATCAACATGAAATTTCAAGACCTCTATCACCAATCGCCTTGGATTTCCAAGACCTTTTAAATAAGGTGTCACATGGTGGTGTCAGCTGCAAAATCATTTAGTTGCACTTTCCACCGCCAGGGGGCGCAGTGTGTTCTGTACGAACATCACCAACGGTCAGGAAATACCAAGACCTTTAAAATAAGATGTAACATGATAGGGTCTGCAGCAAAATCACCTAGTTCCATTTTTCACCACCAGGGGTCGCACTATATTGTATGCAAACATCCCCAGTCGACATGAAATTTCAAGACCTTTAAAATGAGGTGCTACATGCGTGGGTCTAGAACGGATTTCCCTCTCAAACTAATTTCCCCCCTTCCCCCCCTCCAAATCTACTTTCCCCCTTTTCCCCCCTTTAAAATCGAAAATTCCAAATTCGCAGAAAGTGATTTTTTAGTATTCGACTCTAGTCCCCATATGTGCAATTTCTTCACCGTGAAGTAATATGAAGCTTAGTTAAGCTCGTAATCGTGTTTTTAACCCAAACGGGTGGGAAACGGTTTCCCACCCGTTTCCCCCCCCGGGGGAGAAACCGTTCAATTTTTTTTATTTTTCTCTTCTCATAGCACATCTACAGACCAAGACCTTTTTTTAGACACCTCAACCAAATTTTTACACCAAGTAGTTCTCTCAATATAGTGGAGACAGACAAAAACATGTTTCAAATTTTTATTCTGAATTTTCATCTATTTAATTAAATTGATTGTGTTGTTGAAATTAATTTGCTCTTAAAACTTCGATGACAAAACGTGCATTTTGTTAAGTATTTGCTTATTTATTAAAATATTGTAGTTTAAAAGTTAATTAACCATCGCCATTTTATGAAATTTCTTCGATAATTTTATTTAATTACGTTAAATAGTCGTCTGCATTAATATTTCTTTCATTATGAACGTAAACAAACGTTTTGTATAGTTGCCATAAGATAAATTCATTTCCTTGGTTCGTTGGCGCACGGATAATATCGCCAAAACGTAAACAGACACCAGTGAACATCTGTTCTACAGATCTGCCGCGGATTTTTGTTGGAGAATACCGATTTTTGTATGATCGAGCGATTACCACTGATCCGAGGTTTAATCCGAGTGTTAAGAAGTTGGTGAATAAGGCCCTTAAGGAGCATGTTAAAGGATTTCAATTGATGTCTTTCCCCTTCTCTTCAACCCGCCAGACCTGAATCCAATTTGCCCCATATGAGATATTGAATTAAATTTTGTAAGCGAACATCATATGCAAAATATTCAACAATCGTTTTAAGTCAAAATTTGTGCCAATTAACTTATTCACTATTGCTATATTTAAATGAAAGTCTTGTTTTATTTTCGAAAAATGTCAACCAATTTTCTATAATCCCGCACACTATGTTAAACTGGGAGTTAAAAATGTCATGTTATCATAAACGGTAATCCATGATTACAGTTATATATAAGAATATATGTTTTTATTTTGTTGCATCTGTAACATTATCATACATGTAAGGTTATTGTGCATTATTATTTTTCAAACTAACGAAGTTTTTTAATTTTAAAGAAATTCGTAGAAATGTTATTTGTGAAACGTACGGATATATTTGATTGAAAAAGAAATCTTTCATATTGCCATAAATGGCTTTTTAGAATAAATGTAAAAGAAAATATTTGAAAACAAAAGAAATATATTTCTTCATATTAACAAATAAAAATGACATAATATATCTCAAAGTTAAACGTCTGTTTTATTCATTAAAAAAAAAAAAAAAAAATCTTTCAAAATATATTTTTAATCTTTGTTCGAAATAATTATAGCACACATTAAATCTTCAAATGTAATAGTTTGCAAGAAATAAAATTGATTAATTTTATGAGAATTACAACATTTTTATATGAATAAAAATAAAAATAATGTTGTGATTGTGGTCGAAATTATTTGAGGACCGCAATTTTAGAATATTTAAAATTAATGCAGAAACTTAAAACAATATTTTACGAAAATTTCTTAACAAAACACACACACACACACACACACACACACACACACACATATATATATAAGTCACGAATATTACTCAGTGAAACGTATTATCCATAATGAAGACAGGCTTTTCACTCAGTAACGAGTCCAGTGGTACAATGCAGTCGTTTATTTGAAACTTTTGGACGTCTTAGGCCCGCCATACACTGACGAGACATAGGCCAAAGTTTGAAGCGACACGCGACACGCGGATGCTCTAAATACAACTTCATCTCCTGAAAACTGTTTAGAACATGCGTGTGTCGCATGTCGCATCAAACTTTGTCTTATGTCTCTTCAGTGTGTGGTGGGACTTACAGGTTATTTCAAGTCCTTAGGTCTAAGCAAGCTGTAGCATACATCTTCGTAATTGCGTACGAAGGCTACCGCGTTTTTGCCGATTACATCGCGGAGCTGCAAATTGTCCCCTCAGCTGGGGTCGCTATTTGACGTAAGTTAATTAGGCAAGACAACACAAGAGGCCTCGTTTTTCGCGCGCTCTCTCTTAAATACTGTCCATTTTGGGCGCGAAACTACATTCCTCCTCTGCTTAATCATTGACTATTAACTTAATGATTGACAGTTTAGCTTAGCCCCGGATATCCAGGATTTAATTAATATGCATTATTTAATCACAAGAAAAAGAAGAATAACATATTACTCAGCACTTTTTATTCTAAAAGCTGCCCAATTTTCTGACTTTTGCGTTATGAACGTGCATTATCATAAAACTAATTTTACAGGGGAACCTTTAGAAGTAATTTCAAGTTAAGAAATTTTAATGGGATTTTCTTTAAGTTATCACTCAATATTAATTTAAAATAATAAAATAATAATTTAAAATCTTAATTCTTTTATTCTTTCTTATATATATAACAAATTTGCAATCTCATCATTTTTATAAGAATAACATGTTTTATGTTAAATCATAAAATTATTCTAAATTTTTAAAATGTAATGTTTAAAAAAAGAAAACATTATAATTTAAATCCGAAGATCCACTAAATTACACGGCACATTCTTAATTGTTTTTAACACTTTCCAACAAGGTTGAAAAGTGTTAATGACTTCGGTTTGTCGGTTTGTCTGTCAGTCTGTCCGCGCTCTAACTCCCTTTCTAAATATTTATGGAATTTCTTCAAACTGATATATGTTATTCAAGTTCACTGTCGGATGTTCCCTATTGAAAATGGAGTTAATATCTCTACTGGCATGTGTACAAGGATACCCGAAAGTATTTCAAAGCATTATGTTCTATGAGAGGTATTTTTATAAACCATATTTTAATACCTTTACTGTACACAAATATCAATGAAATTGAAATATGTTATTTAAGTTCACTATCGGATGTTTTCTATGTAAAATAGAGTAAATACTATCACTATGGTTTGTGTACAAGGACACTCGAAAGTATTCGAAAGCATTGCGTTCTATGAGAGGTATTTCTACAAAACAAATTTTAATAACTTTACTTTTATATAATGAAATTGAAAGATGTTATTCATTTCATATGCACAAAAGACTGGTTTCTATAGAATATATTATGATTAGTATTAGATTTACAGGGCCACACAAAAATATTCAGTTATATTAGGAGCTATTAATAAAAATTTGCTGGAATTGTACTTTCGTTTACATTAAGCGATTTTAACACTTTCTAACAATTTCTAAGTGTGAATATGATTTTAGTTTGTGTATCTGTCTGTTTGTTCGTCTGTCCATCTGTCTGTCTGTCTGTCTGCACTCTAACTCCTGTAAATATTTATGAAATATCTAGAAACTGATATATGTTACTCAAATTCACCATCAGATGTTCCCTATTGAAAATGGAGAGAATACCTCTACTGGTTTGTGTACAGGGATACTTGAAAGTATTCCAAAACACTGCGTTCTATGAGAGGAATTTCTACAAACCAAATTTTAATGCCTTTATTTTGCACTAAGCTTAATGAAAGGGAAATATGTTATTCATACGCCCAAAAGAATGCTTTCTATAGAATATAGTACGATTAGTTTTAGTCTTACAGGGACACATAGAAATATTCAGTTACATTAAGAGCTATTAATAAAAATTTGCTGGAATTGCATTTTCGTTTACAATAAGCTTTTTTTAACACTTTCTAACAATTTTTAAGTGTGAATATGATTTTAATGTGTTTATCTGTCTGTCCAATTGTCTACCTCTCTGCCTGTCTCCCGCCCCCAACGTCCGTAAATATTTTCAGAATTTTTAAGAAATGATATTCATTAATGACGTTCAGTATGGAATGTTTCCTATTTAAAATGACATTAATATGTTCTGTACAACTAGTTTGTGTACATGGACAACAAAAACAACAGCAAAAAAAAAAAAAAAAAAAAAAAAAAAAAAGAAAACCAAGCATTGCATTTTAGGACAAATATATTTAAAAACCACATTTAAATAACTTTCTACTGTAAAAATCATAAAGAGATTGACAGGTATTGTTAATATTCTAAAATACTGTTTTGTATAGAATATGATATGATTAACCTTCAGATTTACTTTGCTACGCTAAAATATTCAGATACATTAAGGGCTGCAATTATCTAACGGCTGGATTTTCTTTTGCGTTAAGCCTTTTTAGCACTTTCCAACAATGTCTGAGAGTGGTTTTAAATTCAATTAGTCAATCTGTATACTTTTCAGTCATTCTGTTTGTCTGCTGTGTGGTAACGTAGGCAAAGAATATTGAAAGTTATATGATAAAACAAGTACGTACAGTTAGAAAGTGCTAATAATCAATGCGTACGGTATGATTTTTCGTTCTTATGGTATGACATGTCACAGATTGAACATTTCTATTACGGTATATGGTTCCTATGCACAGCATTCAATTTTTCAATTAAGTAAAACTCACTCAATTTTAAGGATTACAGGAATGCTGTTTGAAGCCCTTTCCAACAAGGTTGAAAAGTTTTAATGACTTCGGTTTGTCTGTCTATCCGTCTTTCCAGGGACACCCAAAAGAGGCTAATGCATTGCGTTTTATAGGAGGCATTTTTATAAATCACATTTAAATAATTTTCTACTGTAAAAATCATTAAAAAAAATTGACATTTATTGTTAATAAGCTAAAATAATATTTTGTATAGAGTATGATTTGTTTAACCTTCAGACTTACAGGGTTACACTAAAATATTCAGATACATTTTCATCGATACATTTCATCACTCTTCAGCAACGTTTAACACGTTGAGCGCCACGCGAATTTTCAAAATCCATTAAAATTCCATAATGATTCTTCCTGTAATAAATAAAAATTAAGCAAATTTTAAATAAATTTCCAGTAATTACTTAATACAATGTAATATTTTTAGTTTTATATCCTATTTTACTCTGTCAACAACCGCTCAACGTGTTAATTTTTTATTGGAGCTGCTTTTACTTTCGGGGTAAAACTTTCACTGAAATGCTTGAAGTGTAACATGTTCTGCACACTCCTAAAGTTTCAAGATGATTCCTTCAGTACATTTAGAGATATATGACAAAATGTCTAGAATCTAGAATGGCTGACATGGCGCTCAACGTGTTAAGAGTGATTATAACATCAATTAGTCTATCTGTATGCCTTTCAGTACTTCTGCCTGTCCGTTGTGTTGTAACGTACGCAAAGAACATTGAAAATTATACAATATAACAAGTACGTACATTTGGAAAGTGTTAATAATCAACGCGTATCTCATGATTTTTCATTCTTGTTATTTTATACATTTTACATATAAATTTAACCTTTGCTTGCAACAATCGAAACTAATTTCTAACTTTAATGTCATATATATATATATATATATTAGAAGCTCATGTTTCTTTAGTTTTATGATAGCTTTGCACGTTTTCGCCGCATTTCTTTAAAATCAGTTGACATTAAACCCTACCATAAAAAGACATTGTTGACACTTCCAGTTTTCCACTTTAATTCTTTCTTATATAAACTGGATCTGTCAGAAAACGCTCCGTGGTAAGTTCAAATTTGACTTTTCAAACTAAATTATGTCATTTTCAATGAATATATAAACTATTGTATTTTTCTTTCACGTAAGGAAAAGTTAAATATAATAAACGTATTTATCAGCATTCTAATTCGGGAAGAAATATCTATATATATTTGAATTTAATCATTTAGTACATTTCAGTAGAAATAACAAAAGCATAAAAAATATTTTAACATAAATGTGAAATTTTAATTAAAATAATATAAAAAGAGTTTTTTTTTTTTCCAAAATAACTAATGGTATGAGCTTTATTTTTTCATTCTAAAATATATTACTTAATAAGGCTTTCCTGCAATATCTTTCACAAACTACACATGTCTACCTCTAAAATTTTGATTCGATAATTTTGACTGATCTTTATGTTTTAAGTATGTTAAAACCGAAAATGAAGCCAGTTTTTCTCTATTCCGTATTGATTTTTGTCAATACAGGTCAATTTTTATTATTATCAAATATTGACCACTTACCAAATATAACATTTTGTCACAGTCAAATTATTTTTGTCAATAAAAGGTCAAAATTGTGTCTACCGACACATTTTTTTTTTTTTTTTTTTTTTTTTTTGTGTGTGTGTGTGTGACTCTACCACCAGTATAAATATATTTATTTATACTGGAAATTTTATAGTACAGTCATTTGAAAAAGTTTAAGACCTGTAGCCGATTTTTAGTATTTTAACTCATTGTATCATTTGTGCAGATTATTGCGTCATCTCATGCGCTGATTGCATCAGACGCATTCTACTGCTTTAAATAAAGGTGGCCGGCACGTTTATCGCCAGTTGTTTATTGGATTTTGTCGTAGACAGTGCTGTTGTGTAATTTTGTAATGGGTAAAAAACCTTCACTTACTGTTACAAAAAGGTCAGAAATATTGACCCTGCATAAAATTGAATTTTCTGAGCGTCAAATAAGTTCGAGGGTAAATGTGAGCAAGACATCTGTGCATGAAGCTATTAGTAAATTTAAAATTTCGGGAAAAGTTGTGGACCTTAAGAGAAGCGGTCGCTGTAGAAAAACGAGTGCACATGATGATCATGTGATAAGAAGGATGACCGTACGAGCTCCAAGAACCTCCTACAATGTGATTAGACAGTCTCTGGCTGCAAAAGGCACCAACGTCTGTTTGAGTACTATTTCAAGACGTTTGGCCAAAGATTTTGGTTTATTATCCCATAAACCTGCAAGGAAACCTCAATTTATTCCAAGTGTGAAAAAAGAAACGATTGACTTTCACCAGACAATATTAGAATTGGACAGTACAGCAGTGGAGTAGGGTCTTATTTTCGGATGACTCAAGTGTGCAGCAATTTTCTGCACGTGCTACAAGTGTTCGCCGCCCAAGGGAAAAAAGATATGATGAGATATATATGATTCAAACTTCAACGTCTGATGTGAAACGTCCTTCAAGCCAAATGATATGGGGTGCAATGTCTGTGTCCGGTACTAGTAGTCTGTATTTTGTGCCACCTAAAACCACTATGAACGGAAAGCAGTACCTTAATCTGTTATGTGAGAAGTTGAAGCTTCACATGCGTGTTCATAAATGTTCAATTTTCATGCATTATGGGGCTCCGTGTCACAGGGCGAAGATTGCCAAGAAATATCTGAGGGCACAAAAAATCAAAGTGCTTGATTGGACAGGTAACAACCGAGGTTTGAATCCAATAGAGAATCTGTGGTGTATTGTGAAAAATAAAGTCGCCGAAAAGGAAACATAGACTGCATACGGCACTTGTTGAAGCAATAAAGCATGTCTGATGGTGCACAGACCTTTCTAAAGCTTATTGCAAGTCTCTTATTTATAGCATACCTAAGAGGATTGCACAAGTTATTAAAAACAAAGGGGGTCCTACAAAATACTGACTTTAATTACAGTAAATAACCATGTACAGTTTATTTTGTTCTTTTATATGTAAAATATATATGTTATTTTTGCGGAATTCCAATAAATTTGATTTTTCTTCGGTTGTCTTAAACTTTTTCAAACCATTGTATGTTTCCATGATTAATTATAATTAATCATGGAAACAATATAAACAATAAAATCCTATTGATAAAAAAATATATATTCATGTATGTTTCTCCCAAGTCAAAGAATATTTAACAAATTTCATCAAAAAAGATTTTTTTTTTTTATCTCTTATGGTAAAAATCGGTAAAGTCCTTTGAAATTTTTACATAATTATGTAAATGATTCAAAACATATTTTAAGAAATTTAATTTCATAAAAAAAAATCTGTACTCGGATGTCGCAAGCAAATACGTCAAAAGTAACTTATTTATTTAACTTTTTTTTTTTTTTTTTTTTTTTTTTTTGTCTTTTTTAATAACAAGTCAATTGTCTGACAGCGTGCTTAAAATTTTTATATGTATAAAAGATGTGAAACTTTCTTAATTCTAAACCTCATAAACAATCTTGAAAACAATAGCATGACTAATTTATTACTAAATTACTCTATTTACAATGGATAAATTTATCAGGCATTGTCTGAAAAGTACATCACTTAAACTTAGCAATAAAACGTCAAGGACTAAAGTATATATTTGCCGTAAAACGCACCGAAAAATCTGGTGTTACAAATTTTTATTCTTCACTAAAGTATATAGCCTTTTCTTTCTCGGGGAAAAAATAAATAAATAGAAATAAAAAAGAAAATATATGAGCATGATGATCGCGGCTATAGCGCTGAGATTGTGAACCAAAGTCATAAATTTTTATGTCGTTATTTTTGTTACTCGAATGAAAATCCAGATTTATTCTCGTTGTTAAACTTTTTAGAATCATACATTTTGTAAAACTTCATGTTATATTTTTACAAATAACCTAAGCATAATACAAGTAAAAGCTCATATCAAAAGTAAAATATGAATTGTCTTTTCTTTTATTAAAAAAAAATAATAATAATAAATAAATAAAACGCTAGAAAACACTGCTAGACTGGCTTAAAGGCGCCTTTTTTTTTTTTTTTTTTTCCGAGTATTGTTTATTAACATTATATGATTGTTCCCCTTGAGATTTTGGACGAAATTGTACATCATCGAATAGGAAAATGCGTATAACTTGAAAAACATTCTTAATTTTTCATTTCATTAATTTTTAAAAATATTTTAACCCATAATTTTTTTAAAGTTGTATATTATCTCTCTAAAATTATTATCATTATTATTTATTTATTATTTTTTAAGAGAAAACATTTATTTTAGAACTTAAACAACTACTTTGATATAAAATTTGGTTGTTTTTCATCTAACGAAAACACTTTTTCAAACAATAAAATTCGTGAGAAAAAAATTATAATATAGAAAAAAAAAATCATGTTAAGTATTTAGTCTGTAAATTTTAAATTCGAAACCCTTATACCTTGTTCGGGTATTTAATGTTACTCGAGAAAAAATTCGCTATTTTCCCACTTTAGTTAGGTACTTGTAAAATTTTAAATGCAGTTTCCTTTAAATTTGTTTATCTCGCTTCCTACAACAACTACGTGTGTTATTATTATTCGAAGAAAAAAATTAAAACGGTATTCGAGCAATTGCTGTGAAATCAAAGATTCTGTTATTTCTTAAAGTATAAGAAATCACTTTTTTAACAATAAAGAAAAATAAAATAAAAACTACCTAACTGGCAAATATTTTTATGCTAGAGAGTGCGTTTAGAATAGAAAATTTCACTTTCTACAAAAATAAACTTTCCGTATTCTTTTTATTTAAATAAATAAAAATTGCAAATATGATTTTTATCTAAAGGGATTTGATTCAAATGGTTTTTAATTTATTGCAATAAAATATTAGGTCGTTGCAAAAGTTCGTGCGGACGTGGATAATTTTATTGCCTCCAAAGACGAGAGCTTCTATCGCCGTGGTATACATTTGTTACCCGAAAAATGGGCAAAGGTCGTAGAAAGTAATGGAGAGTATTTTGATTAAAAATTGTCATTTGATTTGATGTATTTTTATGAAATGAAGCAATAAAAAACCGCACGAACTTTTGCAACGACCTAATATATTAAATTTTAATAAATTTTCTTTAATCGCTGTTTTCTGCCTTAATTTTGAACTTAATCAATCAACATATATTAAAAAAAAAAAAAAAAAAAGATAGAGAGAAGAGAAAATACTTTTATTTTGAGTTATTTGAAAAAAAAAAAAAAAAAAAAAAAAAAACTGTTTTACGTTGAGATTTATGAATTATAAAACCTATATTCTTGGCCAACATCATTTAGGTGATTGTCTTAATTTTTATATTAATTCATTTAGTCAAAAATTTTTGCAAAATCTGTTCACAGTTCTCTAATTTAAAAACATTTTAACTTTTATTATTAACTATATTTATCAATTATTAAGAAAATTTGTGTAATTTGTTCTTTAATTTTTTAATTAATATAGCGTAAAATTTTAGGGTATAGTTTTCATAAAGTTTTGCATCAATATTTTTCATGCTCAGGTATTTGAATTTGAAAACTTATGTAATGCATCATATGTCAAAATATTCTCTTTCCAAAACATATTTTCTTACATAAAATACTATATAAAAAGTACTATGTGTTTTATTTTGTTTTGGGTTATTTTATTAGCAAATCTGCGGGAGAAAACGCTTCAACTTTTTTTATATTCATTATTATATTTCCTGTCATGAAGTAATCTGAAGAAACTGCTATCAATTTTTTTTTTTTTTTTTTTTTTTTTTTTTTGTTATTTCTATTTCCCTACTGACGAATCTTCAAATATAAGATAAAATTCTCATTTACTCTTGCCTCTCTTCCGTTCTTTTATCTTCTCTCATTTAAGAGTGTAAATAAACCTTCCTTTTTACATTCTTATTTTTATTGTATTATTAATGAATCGTCAGATAAAAGAACTTTTTTATGAAGTTTTTCTCAGAAAATTTCTAACGCTTCTCATTAAATGGTTTAAGCAAATGCTTGTTACTAAACCTTTATTTCATATATTTAGACAATTTTTTAAACGTTACTCACTATAAATTCAGTTTTGCAGTTAAATAGATTCCAAAATTTTTGAATATTTTAATAATTTTAATGATTTTTTTCTGCATTATCTGAAATATAGATTTAATTGCTTCTTCGTAATGAATATTAAACTCAAAAACATTGTTATCATGACTATAAATTATTATTCTGATTTAAAATTTTAATTGATAAAATCATAAATGCTACTTGGAAAGTATTGCAGTGTTTTAAATGAATCTTTGTGTTACATTTTAAAAAATAAAGTTCAACATTTCATCATAAAAATGGTGAAAGTTAAGGCTAATTTTAGCTGCAACTAATTGTACTTTTAAAAGTTTGATGCTAAGTTTCATTATTAAGAAATTGCAAATGAAGGGTAATTTATTTAAAATTAAACATTTTTAAAAATTTAGTGCTAAGTTTCACCATTAAAATATTGCAAATTAAGATTAATTTAGCTGCAACTAAATGTTTTTTTTTTTTTTTTTTTTTTTTTAATGTGGTGCTAAGTTTCATCCAGTGTTGGGCATAATTGGTTAAAAAGTAATTGAATTACAATTAAATTACAATTGTAATTAATTTACTGTCAATGAATTACTTGTTAATCGATTGACAGTAAAATAATTGTAATTGTAATTTAACATTCTTAATTTTTCATTTCATTAATTTTTAAAAATATTTTAACCCATAATTTTTTTAAAGTTGTATATTATCTCTCTAAAATTATTATCATTATTATTTATTTATTATTTTTTAAGAGAAAACATTTATTTTAGAACTTAAACAACTACTTTGATATAAAATTTGGTTGTTTTTCATCTAACGAAAACACTTTTTCAAACAATAAAATTCGTGAGAAAAAAATTATAATATAGAAAAAAAAAATCATGTTAAGTATTTAGTCTGTAAATTTTAAATTCGAAACCCTTATACCTTGTTCGGGTATTTAATGTTACTCGAGAAAAAATTCGCTATTTTCCCACTTTAGTTAGGTACTTGTAAAATTTTAAATGCAGTTTCCTTTAAATTTGTTTATCTCGCTTCCTACAACAACTACGTGTGTTATTATTATTCGAAGAAAAAAATTAAAACGGTATTCGAGCAATTGCTGTGAAATCAAAGATTCTGTTATTTCTTAAAGTATAAGAAATCACTTTTTTAACAATAAAGAAAAATAAAATAAAAACTACCTAACTGGCAAATATTTTTATGCTAGAGAGTGCGTTTAGAATAGAAAATTTCACTTTCTACAAAAATAAACTTTCCGTATTCTTTTTATTTAAATAAATAAAAATTGCAAATATGATTTTTATCTAAAGGGATTTGATTCAAATGGTTTTTAATTTATTGCAATAAAATATTAGGTCGTTGCAAAAGTTCGTGCGGACGTGGATAATTTTATTGCCTCCAAAGACGAGAGCTTCTATCGCCGTGGTATACATTTGTTACCCGAAAAATGGGCAAAGGTCGTAGAAAGTAATGGAGAGTATTTTGATTAAAAATTGTCATTTGATTTGATGTATTTTTATGAAATGAAGCAATAAAAAACCGCACGAACTTTTGCAACGACCTAATATATTAAATTTTAATAAATTTTCTTTAATCGCTGTTTTCTGCCTTAATTTTGAACTTAATCAATCAAAATATATTAAAAAAAAAAAAAAAAAAAGATAGAGAGAAGAGAAAATACTTTTATTTTGAGTTATTTGAAAAAAAAAAAAAAAAAAAAAAAAAAAAAAAACTGTTTTACGTTGAGATTTATGAATTATAAAACCTATATTCTTGGCCAACATCATTTAGGTGATTGTCTTAATTTTTATATTAATTCATTTAGTCAAAAATTTTTGCAAAATCTGTTCACAGTTCTCTAATTTAAAAACATTTTAACTTTTATTATTAACTATATTTATCAATTATTAAGAAAATTTGTGTAATTTGTTCTTTAATTTTTTAATTAATATAGCATAAAATTTTAGGGTATAGTTTTCATAAAGTTTTGCATCAATATTTTTCATGCTCAGGTATTTGAATTTGAAAACTTATGTAATGCATCATATGTCAAAATATTCTCTTTCCAAAACATATTTTCTTACATAAAATACTATATAAAAAGTACTATGTGTTTTATTTTGTTTTGGGTTATTTTATTAGCAAATCTGCGGGAGAAAACGCTTCAACTTTTTTTATATTCATTATTATATTTCCTGTCATGAAGTAATCTGAAGAAACTGCTATCAATTTTTTTTTTTTTTTTTTTTTTTTTTTTTTTGTTATTTCTATTTCCCTACTGACGAATCTTCAAATATAAGATAAAATTCTCATTTACTCTTGCCTCTCTTCCGTTCTTTTATCTTCTCTCATTTAAGAGTGTAAATAAACCTTCCTTTTTACATTCTTATTTTTATTGTATTATTAATGAATCGTCAGATAAAAGAACTTTTTTATGAAGTTTTTCTCAGAAAATTTCTAACGCTTCTCATTAAATGGTTTAAGCAAATGCTTGTTACTAAACCTTTATTTCATATATTTAGACAATTTTTTAAACGTTACTCACTATAAATTCAGTTTTGCAGTTAAATAGATTCCAAAATTTTTGAATATTTTAATAATTTTAATGATTTTTTTCTGCATTATCTGAAATATAGATTTAATTGCTTCTTCGTAATGAATATTAAACTCAAAAACATTGTTATCATGACTATAAATTATTATTCTGATTTAAAATTTTAATTGATAAAATCATAAATGCTACTTGGAAAGTATTGCAGTGTTTTAAATGAATCTTTGTGTTACATTTTAAAAAATAAAGTTCAACATTTCATCATAAAAATGGTGAAAGTTAAGGCTAATTTTAGCTGCAACTAATTGTACTTTTAAAAGTTTGATGCTAAGTTTCATTATTAAGAAATTGCAAATGAAGGGTAATTTATTTAAAATTAAACATTTTTAAAAATTTAGTGCTAAGTTTCACCATTAAAATATTGCAAATTAAGATTAATTTAGCTGCAACTAAATGTTTTTTTTTTTTTTTTTTTTTTAATGTGGTGCTAAGTTTCATCCAGTGTTGGGCATAATTGGTTAAAAAGTAATTGAATTACAATTAAATTACAATTGTAATTAATTTACTGTCAATGAATTACTTGTTAATCGATTGACAGTAAAATAATTGTAATTGTAATTTAACATTCTTAATTTTTCATTTCATTAATTTTTAAAAATATTTTAACCCATAATTTTTTTAAAGTTGTATATTATCTCTCTAAAATTATTATCATTATTATTTATTTATTATTTTTTAAGAGAAAACATTTATTTTAGAACTTAAACAACTACTTTGATATAAAATTTGGTTGTTTTTCATCTAACGAAAACACTTTTTCAAACAATAAAATTCGTGAGAAAAAAATTATAATATAGAAAAAAAAAATCATGTTAAGTATTTAGTCTGTAAATTTTAAATTCGAAACCCTTATACCTTGTTCGGGTATTTAATGTTACTCGAGAAAAAATTCGCTATTTTCCCACTTTAGTTAGGTACTTGTAAAATTTTAAATGCAGTTTCCTTTAAATTTGTTTATCTCGCTTCCTACAACAACTACGTGTGTTATTATTATTCGAAGAAAAAAATTAAAACGGTATTCGAGCAATTGCTGTGAAATCAAAGATTCTGTTATTTCTTAAAGTATAAGAAATCACTTTTTTAACAATAAAGAAAAATAAAATAAAAACTACCTAACTGGCAAATATTTTTATGCTAGAGAGTGCGTTTAGAATAGAAAATTTCACTTTCTACAAAAATAAACTTTCCGTATTCTTTTTATTTAAATAAATAAAAATTGCAAATATGATTTTTATCTAAAGGGATTTGATTCAAATGGTTTTTAATTTATTGCAATAAAATATTAGGTCGTTGCAAAAGTTCGTGCGGACGTGGATAATTTTATTGCCTCCAAAGACGAGAGCTTCTATCGCCGTGGTATACATTTGTTACCCGAAAAATGGGCAAAGGTCGTAGAAAGTAATGGAGAGTATTTTGATTAAAAATTGTCATTTGATTTGATGTATTTTTATGAAATGAAGCAATAAAAAACCGCACGAACTTTTGCAACGACCTAATATATTAAATTTTAATAAATTTTCTTTAATCGCTGTTTTCTGCCTTAATTTTGAACTTAATCAATCGAAATATATTAAAAAAAAAAAAAAAAAAAAAAAGATAGAGAGAAGAGAAAATACTTTTATTTTGAGTTATTTGAAAAAAAAAAAAAAAAAAAAAAAAAAAAAAAAAAAACTGTTTTACGTTGAGATTTATGAATTATAAAACCTATATTCTTGGCCAACATCATTTAGGTGATTGTCTTAATTTTTATATTAATTCATTTAGTCAAAAATTTTTGCAAAATCTGTTCACAGTTCTCTAATTTAAAAACATTTTAACTTTTATTATTAACTATATTTATCAATTATTAAGAAAATTTGTGTAATTTGTTCTTTAATTTTTTAATTAATATAGCGTAAAATTTTAGGGTATAGTTTTCATAAAGTTTTGCATCAATATTTTTCATGCTCAGGTATTTGAATTTGAAAACTTATGTAATGCATCATATGTCAAAATATTCTCTTTCCAAAACATATTTTCTTACATAAAATACTATATAAAAAGTACTATGTGTTTTATTTTGTTTTGGGTTATTTTATTAGCAAATCTGCGGGAGAAAACGCTTCAACCTTTTTTATATTCATTATTATATCTCCTGTCATGAAGTAATCTGAAAAAACTGCTATCAATTTTTTTTTTTTTTTTTTTTTTTTGTTATTTCTATTTCCCTACTGACGAATCTTCAAATATAAGATAAAATTCTCATTTACTCTTGCCTCTCTTCCGTTCTTTTATCTTCTCTCATTTAAGAGTGTAAATAAACCTTCCTTTTTACATTCTTATTTTTATTGTATTATTAATGAATCGTCAGATAAAAGAACTTTTTTATGAAGTTTTTCTCAGAAAATTTCTAACGCTTCTCATTAAATGGTTTAAGCAAATGCTTGTTACTAAACCTTTATTTCATATATTTAGACAATTTTTTAAACGTTACTCACTATAAATTCAGTTTTGCAGTTAAATAGATTCCAAAATTTTTGAATATTTTAATAATTTTAATGATTTTTTTCTGCATTATCTGAAATATAGATTTAATTGCTTCTTCGTAATGAATATTAAACTCAAAAACATTGTTATCATGACTATAAATTATTATTCTGATTTAAAATTTTAATTGATAAAATCATAAATGCTACTTGGAAAGTATTGCAGTGTTTTAAATGAATCTTTGTGTTACATTTTAAAAAATAAAGTTCAACATTTCATCATAAAAATGGTGAAAGTTAAGGCTAATTTTAGCTGCAACTAATTGTACTTTTAAAAGTTTGATGCTAAGTTTCATTATTAAGAAATTGCAAATGAAGGGTAATTTATTTGAAATTAAACATTTTTAAAAATTTGGTGCTAAGTTTCACCATTAAAATATTGCAAATTAAGACTAATTTAGCTGCAACTAAATGTTTTTTTTTTTTTTTTTAATGTGGTGCTAAGTTTCATCCAGTGTTGGGCATAATTGGTTAAAAAGTAATTGAATTACAATTAAATTACAATTGTAATTAATTTACTGTCAATGAATTACTTGTTAATCGATTGACAGTAAAATAATTGTAATTGTAATTTAATTGTAATTCAATTACTTTTTAATCAATTACGCCCAATACTGGTTTCATCATTAAGCTAATGCAAATTAAGAGCAATTTAGCTGCAACTAAATGTATTTTTAAAAAATTTGCGCAAAGTTTCGCCACTCAGATGACGCAAATTAAAGCTAATTTTGCTGCAATCAAATATATATATTTTTTTAATTTGGTGTTAAGTTTTGTCCTTTTAGTAGTGCGTAACACTAACCGGCCTGGTGGTTCGGTCGGTAGGACGCTGCCTTCTGGACCTTCAAGTCCCAGGTTCGAATCCTGGAAGGGCATGGATGTTTGTGATGTCCTTTGTCTACAAAATATTTTGTGTGCACTTGTTTCTGTGAATTTCTGTAAAATGGATCAACCGAGACAAAAGTCATTGTAACTATAGGTCTCAAAGCTGTCAAATGTTAAACTAGAATAGTGAAATTTAATATCAAATTTCTGAAAATATTGGCTGGAGCTAGATTGACCTAAATTTGCATAATTTTTTAATGAAACGCTGGACTTTAATTTTAACAGTGCATATACAATAAATTATACATAATATATTTCTAATTCCCAAATAATTAAACTTTGGTTGTTGGCCTGTCATAATATTTATAGCATATATTTTAACATGGAAATATACTTATTTAATTTGTAAAACTATTTTCACGTACAAATAATCTTTGAGATAGTTGTCATAAAAATTTGTAGTCATATTTAGATTGCATTCTCAATCATCCATCGCTCAATTTTTTAAAGCACTGTATTAATTGATATTCTTTAACATATATATTAATTTTTTAGTAGACTATATCTGCACTTTTTAAAAACTTGTTCAAAATATCCGACTGCGTTGCAATAATTAAAATTACATTTCCGTTAATCTATTTTGTTTTGAATTTGAAAACATCGCAGTTTGAAATTAGAAAATAAGATGAGCCTAGTTGGTAATTTTAGTTATGCAGTTATCTAACAAATCTTATTTTAATGCATTAAATGGATTTTAAAAGAAGAAGATGGAAAATGCTTGTTTGTAACATTTGTTCAAAATGTACGAATGCATTGCAATAACTAACATTTTCGTTAATCTATTTTATTTTGAAATTGAAAACATCAGAATTTGAAGTTAAAGAATGGAGTGAGCGGATTTGATAATTTTAATTATGCAGTTATACAACATACGTTGTTTTAATGCATTGAATGGATTTTAAAAGAAGAAAACAGAAAATGCTCGTTTTGTCTTACGTAAAATTCAAAATATTACTGCAAAATAAGAGGTTAAATAAATGAAAAATACACTACCCTTCTTATTCCCTTAAATGTTTTCATTACAATTATTGCTTATGGTGTATGTTGAATGAATGAATGAATTATAAGTGGGTGGTTTACAAGAAACCAAGCACTGTGACCAGATGTCTATTGTACTAACCCACAAAACCTAATCTTTAAAAAGACCTGTGGCAGAAAGAAAACCCAGCAGACATCTAACCGGAATATCCTGAAGCTCCCAAGGCTCAATTATATGCCTCCCCAAGTGCTCAAACCTATAGGCAGAAAAGACTTCACATTCACATAAAATATGTATTCCAGTTTCCTCCTTGTACTTGCAACCCCTACAAAATGGATCACTAGCAATACCCATGACATAAAGATGTCTTTTTAAGCGACAGTGTCCCGTAAGGAGACCAATCACCTTGCTGATGCTATTTCTATTGAGCTTCATGAGTTCCTTACCCAAGTAGCACGGGAACGTTCTGTGAACGTCTAATAACGGTTACAGTCGTTCAAACACCGTGTTTCGTCTCAAGAGAACGTTCGATTAGACGTTCAAAAATAGTATTACTTAGAACGTTCTGAAAAGGTTTGCTTTGTACCATCTAGAAAACGTACAAGTCTAGTTCTATGTAAAACGTTCAAGTGTATCACCGTCGTAGCACGTTCTGTAACAGTGTGATTATAACGAATATGAGAAAATTCCTTTTTTTTTTTTTTTTTTTAAGTTTTTTTTCCTTATTTTCAGTTTCAAATTTTGTTGACATGTAGAATAATCATTAAAATGTAATAGAGATGCGGTGAGAAAAAATTACATAATTTTAAACTTTAATTTTATGTTACTATAATCATAATAATTATTTATAATTTTAGTTAAGTTTTATGTTGTTCAATTCTGTCAAACACATTACTCCAGATTACTTTTGCAGATATTCATTATTATTTGTTTCTTAAATTGTTAATAAATTAAGTTACGAAAAATTAATTTATTTTATTTATTTTATTTATTTATTATTATTATTATTAATATTATTTTGTATATACCAAGAAAAATGTGTTGGATAATTGGGAATTTTTGATCTCCGGTTTTCCATGGGTTTATACACTCTTGAGATGTCCAAAACACAATTCTATCATTCTTTCAAAATGCCAGTCTGTCTGTTTTTTTTTTTTTTTTTTTTTTTTTTGTGTGTGTGTGTGTGTTGTCAAAGTTTTGTGGACTCTGTATCTCACAAACCAATGGACGGAATTTAACCAAACTTGATGTTTAGTTAGACTTTAAACTAATTTGCTAAATATCAGGAATATTTAATTAGATATTGACCTAAATATCAGCTTTGGTGCTCATTAGCCTCTGGAATGTATCACCAGATAGGGTTCGCTTCTATTCTGTAAATTCTCCCTTTTATGGGGAGATTATATCTCAGCTTCTACGGTGCACAAATGCACCAAACTTAATATGTGAAACAAATATTATGTAACAGTACGCTGATTTAATTCGGGTGCATATATTGACCAACTGGTGGCGCTGCTCTCCTGTAATTTAACCCCGTTAACGTAATGGCAATAATTCAGTTTTTGTGATATAAATAATTATAAATACACTGAACTTGGTATGTAAAATTAATATCATATAAAACTTTGCAGAATAATTTTGCGTGCATATCGGACAACTGGAAGCACTGGTATGCTGCAAATTAATTTTATTCAAGGGAACGGAACACAATAGCACATTTTCTATCATTTATAAATGCTCTAAATTTGGTACGTGAAATAGATATTACGTAAATTTTACTGATTCACTTCGGGTACATATCAAATGACAGGTGGCACTGTTACGTTTCAACTTACGGGAAGCCTGTACCTCACCTTCTATAATACGAATACTTATCAAACCTTGTATGTGAGACATATATATAATGACAAAATGTCCTGCTTCAGTTTCCGTATATATCCACCGACGGATGGTGCTTCTATTGCTTTCTGCGATTTTTCAGATATCTGTATTTCAGCATTTTTTGGTGAAAAATGTACAAAATTTCATATATAAAAATGTTAATTATAAAAACCTGTGTTGATTAAATTTTTATGATTAAATTAATAAATTTTAAAATTCTATGGATGCTGTATCTCACGAACTAATGAACGTAATTTATTCAAACTTTGTTTACTTGGACTATGACCAAAACTGGTGGCGATTATATTTGTTAATAAATCGTTCAATAGGTAGCGCTGTCGTACCATTATTTTCAGAATTTTTAATATGTCATAATAGGTCAAAATTTCGTATAAATGTGCATGAGTCAGCATTGTTTTTAACTTTTCCCTGGAAAATTAAATATATATGTATATATATATACATTTATATTAGTAATATTTAATTTAAAAAAAATATGGGCAATTTGTATAGTTCATCGCTTTCGCTATTGTATTAAAATTTTCAATATTCTTGCCAGAAAAGACGTCTATACTTTTAAAGCGAAAGGATGAACCCTAAATCTGTGATAATTTAAAACAAAGTTATCGACTTTTCACATTTTTCATTATGTAAAATACATTTCTTAAGATACATATTTTGTATACCGTAAAATTGATTTTTTTGGATATTTAGTGTTATATTTGTTTGAGATGAAAATCGTATACATTTACCATGGAAAATAATTTTGATAGATTATTTTAGCAAATAATATTTATGAGATCGACCGGCGCAGGAAAATATAGAAGAAAGTTTTAGGATGGCCTCAGTATAATAATTTTTAAAAGGGTTAAGTTTTGAACAGTATGAAAAATCTTTATTAGAAACGATTGTTATTGAATAAATTGCTTGATCGACAGAAATTTTCGCCGGGCGTAAATGCCATCTGCTCTGTTTTTGCACAGGAAGTTTGTATTTCTTGGCGTGGCCTGTTGGATCCAAAGTCCTACTGCTTGCTTACTCATCAGATATTTTGTATTTACATTCAGATTTGAATTTAACTTTCGTTCGGATACACTACAACAGCAAACAGCTTCAAGATACAGACAGATATGTTCGTTCACTTACTTTTCCTTTTTATAAAATTTTCATACTTATGCATTGAAATCTTACAAAATTTATTAAAATTTATCAAAAAAACATATAATATTTTAAAATTAAATTTGAAATTTTTTAATTTTTCACATCTTTCACGCTAACTCCTAAATTTATTTCGTTCGATATTTTATTATTACAGTTCAACGTTGTAGTTTAAACAAACCCATGCGAATTTTTCGAACTTTTCTTTTCTTGTTTACTTTTAAAATTTGAAACTCATAAATATTATACCGAATTCCCCATCGAATTAAAATATTAATTTACCAGACGCCAAATTATTATTAGTACCAAATTAATATTGTGCAATTGTGAGACCAAGATCATTCAAAGAAAGGTTTTAAAATAAAATTCATGGTTGAAGTCCCAGTTTCATACTTCCGCAGGCAGTACAGTTATAGTATAGGATTTCCATGATGCCTTTTAAATTTTTGTCGCGATGTTGGTGATGACTTTTTATTTATTTTGGTGTATTTTGTTTAAAAAATAATAATAATAATAATTCTTATTTTGATTATATTTTTATGTTTATGATTTTTAGTCAATTTATGACAATTATTCATATTCTGTATAATCTTTAAAGTATTTCTATGTTTAAAATGACGCTTATAAAGATTGAAGAAGCAATTTTTAAAAATACAGTTTTCCATAAAATAATGTAAGCAGACAAATTTCGTAATTTTTTCTTATTAGTTCATTGAGTTGAGTACGCATGCTTAAATATTGTTCATTTTTAATTATTATTTTTTATCCTCGCATATTTCAATAATTACACTACTATATCGTTTCGGCAAAAATTAATTGCAACTGATCCACGTTAAAGAAATATATAGATAGATTTTATCATGTTTAATCGTTTTACATTACACTGTAGAAATGTAAAAGCAGGGAGAAGTATTAAAAAAGAAATAGTTACTAAGGTGAATCTTAATATTGCTAAATATTTTAAATTTTGAAGTTTATTTATTTAATTTTTATTTATTTATTTGTTTACAGAATAAAATTTTAATTATTTATTTATTTGTTTTTCAAAATGTTTCACCATATTTTATACTGTCATATTTCACTGCATGTGTACGTAAAATTTATAAACTCAAAATCAATAATTTAAATAAATTTCGCATACGCATGATTTGAAATATGAAAATATTAAGTAAATTTCACGTAATCTATTTAAATAAAAAAACAAAATAATAATAATATATATATATGTGTATTTTTTTTTAAACGTATTTAAAATACACCGCTGTTCAAAATTAAAGGAACAAACCTGCTTTTTCATTTTCTTCTTTTATGCATAACTTTTAAACAAATAAACACATGGACATAAAATTTGGATGTCATGTTCGTTATCATATCATTAATCGAATTTTACATAATTTTAGAATAAGTGATAATTTAAAACTAATAATTATTAATTTTTCTCAAAAGTAAGCTTTGAAAAAAATTAAAAATTTCAACAATTTTAGCGAAGAAAACTTAATGAAAAATTGTGTTAATGATGCATTATAGACAAGTGAAGACGCACATGCCCTCACATGTTAAACAAAATCCTAGTTTTACTTTCTGTGTTCACTTTTCTTTTACTTTAATAACGGAATTTTTGAAAAAAAAAAAATAATAATAATTACTAATTTGTATAAACTGTGATCATCACCAGAATAATAAAAATGTCGATAAATAATTTAATAATGAACGCCTTATCCGATTTTCATATTTCTATGTAAAATTTAAAAAAAAATATTCACACGCGAAAAAATGAAGAAAGAAGAAGAAACAAAAAAGTGACTACATGAAGAAATATACGGTTTTAATTTAACGCATGGATGAGCCTACATTTTTAACCTATCTGTAATGCGTCTTCATGACCATTTTTCATTAAGTTTTCTTTTCTAAAATTGCTGAAATTTTTCATTTTTTCAATGTTTACTTTTGAGAAAAATTTACTGATATTTAGTTTAACAATTATTACTTATGCTAAAGTTATATAAAATTCGATTTATGGTAGTTTAAAAAACATACTATCCAAATTTTATACTTCTGTGTTTATTTGTTTAAGAATTATGTGGAAAAAAGAAAAAGAAAACGAGAAAACAGTTTATTGTTTAAATTTTGTACACTTGTGTACTTCTTTTAACTAATTTTTATTTTTTGTTTTCCATTGATTGTGCATTATTATAGTTTAAAAATAGAATATGTAACATATCTGGGCATTAATTTGAGATTTCATTGATAATTTAAAATTTAATAAAATACTTTTGTGTTTGAATGCCAAAAGTTTGCAGTAAGTTTCAAAATTTAGACATAAATATTTTTAAATTTTTTTGCTTAAGATCCCTCTTCACTCACCGCCGCTGGAAGCCGAAGCTAATGTTATTCAATGGGAAATTTTTCTTTACAAATAACTTATTAAGTAATACATATTTTTAAATTCTGTTTTCACATTATGAAAATTCACAGCTGTTAAATTGACGGACCTTTTTTAAAAAATTATTTTTTTAATTTTTTATATTTTACTTCGAAGCTGCAAAATACGAATTTACAATATGTTATTTTTTTTTCATTTTGCAATTTCAAAATAAAATATTAAAAATTAAAAAAATACTTTTTCAAAAAAGGTCCGTCAATTTAACAGCTGGGAATTTTCTGAATGTGAAAATAGAATTTAAAAATATGTATTAGTTAATAAGTTACTTGTAAAGAAAATTTCCCCATAGAATATCATTGGCTCGGTCTACCGGCGACGGTAAGTGAAGAGGGCCGTTAACTTATTAAATTAATATCCAAATATGGTTATATTCTATTGTTAAATTATAATGATGCAAAATCTAGGGGGGGGGGAATAACAATTAGTTAGCAGGGGGCATATTATCTTAAAAATTTTCAAAATATTCCAGAACTTGAATTTATTTATTTGTTTGTTTTTGAATTCAAATATTTATCTAGAACATTCAAAATACTTGATCTTTTGTTATACAATATTTCAATGCATGTATGCAAAATTTTATATTACTAAGACAATTATTTATGAAAAATAATAATAATAATAAAAAGATAAAATAAAAACTACACAAAAAATAAAAAAGGAAAGAAAAGATAAATAAAGGAAAGGAAAAAAAAAAAGAAAAAAAATAAGTAAATAAAATAAACAGACACTATAAAATTCAAGAACTCGAAGCAATTGTTCCGGGTCGAGAAAAAACACAACCCTTCATCAACCGAACAAAGTAGGCACGAGTGCTGCAAAAAATCTGCAACGTAGCTCTTGTATTTGCAGCACTCGTGCCTATTATGTTCGTCTGACGAAGGGTCGTGTCTTCTTTCGACCCGAAACAATTGTTGCGAGTTCTTCCATTTTATTATACATTAAATACATTTTTAGCACGTTCAAAGAACGTTCAAAAATTGTTTACATAACGTTGTGAGAACGTCTGTATAGAACGTTCTGAAAATGTGTATAACGTTTTGAAAACGTTCTAAAAACGTTTAGAACGTTCTGAGACCGTATACATAGAACGTTCTCTGAACGCTTCTATAACACAGATGGTGATAGCTACACGTTCATTGAACGTTCCCTGAACCGTACTATTGTACTTTTTCAAGATGGACAAATAGACGTCTATAACACGTTCAAAGGGAACGTTCTTAGAACGTGTTTGCAGAACAATATTTGAACGTTCAGAGAACGTTTCGGTGCTGCTTGGGTAGCCCTTGCACTAGGATTACCACAGTTAAGCTCTTTAGCTTGCCTGCTCCCCTCAGTCTTGAGCCAAGTAGAGTACAGCAAGTTTCTCATGATGGAGAAAATAGTACCCCTCAACAAACTACCAGAAATACTCAGGACAGGTTCAGGACCAATAAAAGGTGTATCAGAACCCTTCCTAGCCAGCTCATCAGCTAACTCATTTCCCAGGATACCAGTATGACCTGGTACCCAATACAGGAAGATTTGGATGGTGTATGTTAAAAATTAAATAAAAATTTAAAAATACATTTGTTATTTTTATTCATTTTATTTTTACTTAAATATTTAATTTATGTTAAATGTAATCTAATTTATATTTTATGATAATATCATTTATCGTTCAATATGTAGACTTTTGAAGTGTCTCATAAATAAAAATGTCCTTACTTTTATTCGACTATTTTCAGTATTCAATATTTTACTTCTCCTACGAATTTTAAATAAACAGGAATCATATAAACATTTTCCATCTTTTATAAAGTAAGCTACAAAAGCGTCAAACACAATGCGAAAATGTATTTTCTCCAATGTCCCAAATGTAAGTAATATACGCAATCTATTTAAAAACTTAATGACACGTTAGAAAATGATCAATAACTATTTATATTACTGATAATTTTATGGTCTGTAAAGAAGCTTTTCAGTATTGTTAATGATTTTATGGTATGTAAAATAGTTTTCTGTATTGTTATAAATTCTCAGTTGAGCCAAGAAGTTTTGAATAAATTAGGTCCATACACCAGTTTTAGAAAATATATTTGCAAAAGGCTCAATGTCGTAAACATGTAAAGTTTCAAAAATAGGGTTAAAATGATGAGAAAAGTAATGAAATATTGTAAACATAATTTGCATTTGTGTAATTTGCAGTATAAACTTACAAGCTTCACTTTTAAAGATTGTAATATTCTGTCCTTTGCAATGAACACTGCAGCTCACTATAAACCTCAACTAGTTTTCTGTATTGTTACAAATTTTCAGGTGAGCCAAGAAGTTTTGAATAAATTAGGTCCATACACCAGTTTTAGAAAATATATTTGCAAAATGCTCAATGTCGTAAACATGTAACGTTTCAAAAATAGGGTTAAAATGATGAGAAAAGTAATGAAATATTGTAAACATAATTTGCATTTGTGTAATTTGCAGTATAAACTTACAAGCTTCACTTTTAAAGATTGTAATATTCTGTCCTTTGCAATGAACATTGCAGCTCACTATAAACCTCAACTAGTTCCTAACAGGAAGAGGATCGAGCCGACTTAAACAACAGAATGATTTAACGGTATTAAAAACCTAATCACTTATATTAGTTACTTTTTTCCTGTCAAAAAAAAAAAAAAAAAAAAAAAAAAAAAATGCAGAATCAACATATTTTTTTTTTTTTTTTTTTTTAGTGGAAAGTATTAAAATATTTTTTAAATAATTAAAAATATTAAATTTGACTGTAAAATACAGAAAAATTAATAAAATAATATGAATCGTCTATGCCTCTGCTGCGAAATCATGAAAAATGTTTTCTTCATTCATTCTGATATATTATAACATTTCGTATCTGAAACATAGCTTTAATGTGAGTCTTTTTCTCTCCACCCCCTCCACCTTCTTTTTACATATTTTAATTTCAGAAGGTGACTTTAAATAAAAAAAAATTAAAAAAAAAAAAAAAAAAAAAATGTTTTGTGTATTTTTTCTGTATTTAACAGGTATTATATTAAAAAAAAAAAAAAAAGAATTTCATAAAAATACCCTAAAAATAACAATAATAATAACAATAAGCAATTGAAAATTATTTTATACAACTCTTTAGTTTTAAATTTTCAAAATTCCATTTTAGAGTTACTAACGACATAAATAATAAATTTATTTTTTGACAAAATCTGTTACTATTTCAACTAGCGGTATTAGTAAAACTGCAGTTAAAAGTCTTTTTCCACTCATTTATTTTAATATTTATCATTATTCTAATATTCTAATTATAGTCAGTCCTTTCTTTTTCCTTTGAATTCCACTGCATTTCATTTGTGGTTATTTTTAAGCTAACTGTTTCTCAAAAATTTCCTGCGAGATTCGATTCCATATAAAAAGGTTTCTGTTCATCGCACGTACGCTGGTTCTTGTTAAAGCATTTTTTATTTTATTTTATTTTATTTTATTTTTTTAACTTCTATTCTACAAAATACAAATGGATTCCTCTCCCAATTATTTTGCGGTTTTTTATGATTTCGTTTTTCCTGAGAAATTTGTTGCGGGTTTAAGCTAAAAAAGTTTCATGCGTATCCTTAATTCTATATATTGTTAAATGGGTATTACTTAGAAAACTTTAAGATTTCTGACGACAGTTTTGCATCATTTTTCAGTTAATGCTATTTAGTAAGGCTATAAAAAATAATACCTATGCAGACGCAGTTTGAAAAATTTATTTATTTATTTATTTATTTTTAAGTATTATATTCCTTTAACTGCAAGCCTTTTATATTATATTAAAGTCTAGTAAAATTAAGTAACCTATAAAAATATATTTTTTAAATGCTTATAACATGATTATTATTATTATTATTATTGTTATTGTTATTATTTGTATGCATGTGTGAGACAAAGGACAGAATCATACTTTATTGCTTTAAAGTGCTACAGCAAAAGGGAAATGTTTTAAGTTATGATAGGTATATGAAATATAATTTGTTTAACCCTTGATTCTGGAAATTTTAAACAGACTTGTTTACTTGAATTATCAGAAATTTAAAATACTTGCAAAGAAATACATATATAGTATATCAATTATTCAGTAACTTCCTCATCCACACTTTTTGTATATCAGTGAGAGACTAAGAATCCAATCATACTTTGTTGTTTTAAAGTGATACAACTAAAGTAATAATATGTATATGAAATATAACGTATTCCCTCCGTGGTTCCAGAAGAAATTCTACACAGTCTTGAGTTAACAGAAATTTGAAATACAAACACAACAACAATAACAATAATAATAATAATGAAAATATGCATAGTAGAGAAGTTATTTACATGCATTAAGTTTCGTAACCATATTGTTTGTACATAAGTGTATGAGACCGGGAAAGGAAATATACGCATTATTTTTAAAGTGTTACAACAAAAGTAATTAGTTTTTTTAGGTATAATATGTATACTAATCTACAGTGGGTGATCAAATTATCCGATTTTTTTTTCTCGATTTTCTAAAAAATACTTGACGAAATGGCCTGGAACTTCACACATGCAAAGGACATTTTAAAACTCATTGTTTCCAGTATCGATTTAGTCCAGAGTGCAATTAGGGAATCAACCACAAATCGAAGAAGAGCGAAAATACTTTGGATCACCCTGTATCAGAAAAAGCTCAAATGACTTGTAACTTTGATACATTATATTGTACATGCTATGTACAATAATTTTGTGTTTTGTTACGGGAATTGCGCAATTATTTAGGCGGATATATATATATATATATATATATATGTATATATTAATTTACTAACTTTTCGATAAGTTTTTTGCTTATAACTAGAACGGATTGCCATAAAATTTTACAAAATTTGCAGAAAAATTGACAAAACATTAGAGAAACATTATTCTGAAATATAAAGTTCACACGTGAAATATTCGTTGAGATGTGAGCACTTTTACTAAATGTTATTTTACTGCACATGGGCAAAAGATAGAAAATATTTTATTGCATAGGTTGAAAGCTAGGTATATTGAGCAGCTTTTGTCAAAAGCTCATTTGGATAGAGTAAAAATTAAGCAAATTATCGTTAAAAGAACGCGCTAGATTTTAGGTATTTTCCAGAGTTGAAATTTCATAAGAGGTTTTTCACATGCTGCGTATTTAATTTGAAGAATCAATTATTTCAACCTCATTGCAAAAGTCCTTTTTTGTGAAAACCTTTTTTGTGGCTTGTAACTCTAACATATTTTCATTTATTTACTAAGATTTATGAGTTCATAAGGGGTTTTTTACGAAAAAGAACTTTTGCAGCATGATTGGAATAATTGGATGTTCAAATTAAATACGCAGCATGTGAAAAACCCCTTATGAAATTTCAACTCTGGAAAATACCTAAAATATAAATTTTTCTTTTGCCAACAATTTGCTTAATGTTTACTCTATTCAAATGAACTTTTGACAAAAATTGTTCAATATATTTCGCTTTTAAACTATGCAATAATTTTTTTTCTATCTTTCGCGCATGCGCAGTAAAATAATATTTGCTAAAAATGCTCATATCTCAACGAATATTACACGTGTAAATTTTATGTTTCAGAATATAGTTTCTCTAATTTTTTGTCAATTTTTCAGCAATATTTGTAAAATTTTATGGAAAATCCGTTCTAATTATAGGCAAAAAAATTGTCAAAAAAATTAATAATTTTTGAAAAAGGAAAGAAAAAAATTATATATCTGCTTAAATAATTGCGCAATTCCCACACCAAAACATTCAAATATTGTACATAGTATGTGCAACAATGTATGAACGTTACAAGTCATTTTTCTGACACAGGGTAATCCAAAGTATTTTTGCTCTTCTTCAATTTGTGGTTGATCCCCTAACTGCACTCTGAACTAAATCGATAGTAGAAAATGTGAGTTTTTAAATGTTCTTTGCATGTATGAAATTTCAGGCCATTTCGAAAAAAAAAAAAAAGTCTAATAATTTAATCACCCGCTGTGCCTTTAATGACCGGACACTTTCGATTTAAGACGTTTTGTCAATTCCCAAGCAGCACCGAAACGTTCTCTGAACGTTCAAAAATTGTTCTGCAAACACGTTCTAAGAACTTTCCCTTTGAACGTGCTATAGACGTCTATTTGTCCATCTTGAAGATGGACAATAGTACGGTTCAGGGAACGTTCAATGAACGTGTAGCTATCACCATCGGTGTTATAGAAGCGTTCAGAGAACGTTCTATATATACACTGTAAAAAAATAACTATTACCAGCTGCAAGAAACTCTCTGTGATTGGAGAAAATAATTATTTTCTCCAATCAAAGAGAGTTTTTTGCAGCTGGTAATAGTTATTTTTTTACAGTGTACGGTCTCAGAACGTTCTAAACGTTTTTAGAACGTTTTCAAAACGTTATACACATTTTCAGAACGTTCTAGAAAACGTACTGTAAACGTTCTAAAATAGTGTAGAAACGTTCTGAAAACATTCTATACACACGTTCTCACAACGTTATGTAAACAATTTTTGAACGTTCTTTGAACGTGCTAAAAATTTGTTTCATGTATAATAAAACAGAAGAACTCGCAACAGTTGTTCCGGGTCGAAAGAAGACACGACCCTTCGTCAGACGAACATAATAGACACGAGTGCTGCAAATACAAGAGCTACGTTGGAGATTTTTTGCAGTACTCGTGCCTACTTTGTTCGGTTGATGAAGGGTTGTGTCTTTTCTCGACCCGGAACAATTGCTTCGAGTTCTTGAATTTTATAGTGTGTATTCAAAGTTTTGTATTTGTTATTTACTTCTTTTTTTTTTTTTTCTTTTTTTTTCTTCATTTTCTTATTTATCTTTGCTTTTCTTTTTTCCTTTTTGTGTAGGTCATTATGAGATTTTTCATAAATAATTGTCTTAATATTCTAAAATTTTACATACATGCATTGAAATATGGTATAACAACAGATCAAGTATTTTGAATATTCTAGATAAATAATTGAATTAAAAAACAAATAAATAAATAAATTCAAGTTCTGGAATATTTTGAAAATTTTTAAGATAATATGCCCCCTGCTAACTAATTATAATCCCCCCCCCCTAGATTTTGCATCATTATAATTTAACAATAGAATATAACCATATTTGGATATTAATTTTAATAAGTTAACGGCCCTCTTCACTTACCGTCGCCGGTAGCCCGAGCCAATGTTATTCTATGGGGAAATTTTCTTTACAAATAACTTATTAACTAATACATATTTTTAAATTCTGTTTTCACATTCAGAAAATTCCCAACTGTTAAATTGACGGACTTTTTTGAAAAAGTATTTTTCTATTTTTTAACATTTTATTTTGAAATTGCAAAATGAAAAAAATTCACATATTGAAAATTCGTATTTTGCAGCTTCGAAGTAAAATATAAAAAATTAAAAAAATTATTTTTTAAAAAAGTTCCGTCAATTTAACAGCTGGGAATTTTCATAATGTGAAAACAGAATTTTAAAATATGTACTACTTAATAAGTTATTTGTAAAGAAAAATTTCCCATTGAATAACATTAGCTTCGGCTTCCAGCGGCGGTGAGTGAAGAGGGCCCTTAAGCAAAAAAATTTAAAAATATTTATGTCTAAATTTTGAAACTTACTGCAAACTTTTAGTATTCAAACACAAAAGTATTTTATTAAATTTTAAATTATCAATGAAATCTCAAATTAATGCCCAGATATGTTACATATTCTATTTTTAAACTATAATAATGCACAATCAATGGAAAACAAAAAATAAAAATTAGTTAAAAGAAGTACACAAGTGTACAAAATTTAAACAATAAACTGTTTTATCGTTTTTTTTTTCCACATAATTCGAACAAAGAAACACCGAAGTATAAAATTTGGATAGTATGTTTTTTAAAATACCATAAATCGAATTTTATATAACTTTAGCATAAGTAATAATTTTTAAAGTAAATATCAGTAAATGTTTCTCAAAAGTAAACATTGAAAAAATGAAAAATTTCAGCAATTTTAGAAAAGAAAACTTAATGAAAAATGGTCATGAAGATGCATTACAGATAGGTTAAAGATGTACGCGCATGCATGCGTTAGATTAAAACCGTATATTTCTTCATGTAGTCACTTTTTTGTTTCTTCTTTTTTTCTTCATTTTTTCGCGTGTGAATATTTTTTTTTTAATTTTACATAGAAACATGAAAATCGGATAAGGCGTTCATTATTAAATTATTTATCGACGTTTTTATTATTCTGGTGATGATCACAGTTTATACAAATTAGTAATTATTATTATTATTATTATTATTTCAAAAATTCCGTTGTTAAAGTAAAAGAAAAGTGAACACAGAAAGTAAAACCTGGATTTTGTTTAACATTTGAGGGCTGTGCGTCTTCACTTGTTTATAATGCATCATTAACACAATTTTTTATTAAGTTTTCTTTGCTAAAATTGTTGACATTTTTCATTTTTTCCAAAGCTTACTTTTGAGAAAAATTAATAATTATTAGTTTAAAATTATTACTTATTCTGAAGTTATGTAAAATTCGATTAATGATATGATAACGAACATGACATCCAAATTTTATGTCCATGTGTTTATTTGTTTAAAAGTTATGCATAAAAGAAGAAAATGGGAAAGCAGGATTGTTCCTTTAATTTTGATCAGCGGTGTATTTTAAATACGTTTAAAAATATGAAAAATAAAAATTATTATTATTATTTTGTTTTTTTATTTAAATAGATTACGTGAAATTTACTTAATATTTTCATATTTCAAATCATGCGTATGCGAAATTTATTTAAATTATTGATTTTGACTTTATAAATTTTACATACACATGCAGTGAAATATAACAGTATAAAATGTGGTGAAACATTTTGGAAAGTAAATAAAAAAATAATTAAAAGTATATTCTGTAAACAAATAAATAAATAAAAATAAAATAAATAAACTTCAAAATTTAAAACATTTAGCAATATTAAGATTCACCTTAGTAACTATTTCTTTTTTAACACTTCTCCCTGCTTTTACATTTCTACAGTGTATTGTGAAATGTAAACATACATGATGAAATCTATCTATATATTTCTTTAACGTGGATTAGTTGCAATTAATTTTTGCCGAAACGATATAGTAGTGTAATTCTTGAAATACGCGAGGATAAAAAAAAAAAAAATATTTAAAAATGAACAATATTTAAGCATGCGGACTCAACTCAATGAACTAATAAGAAAAAATTAAGACATTTGTCTGATTACATTATTTTATGGAAAACTGTATTTTTAAAAATTACTTATTCAATCTTTATAAGCGTCATTTTAAACATAGAAATACTTTAAAGATTATACAGAATATGAATAATTGTCATAAATTGACTAAAAATCATAAACATAAAATTATAATCAAAATAAGAATTATTATTATTATTATTTTTTTTTTTTACAAAATATTATACCAAAATAAATAAAAAAGTCATCACCAACATCGCGACAAAAATTTAAAAGGCATCATGGAAATCCTATACTATAACTGTACTGCCTGCGAAAGTATGAAACTGGGCCTTCAACCATGAATTTTATTTTGAAACCTTTCTTTGAATGATCTTGGTCTCACTATTGCACAATATTAATTTGGTACTAATAATAATTTGGCTTCTGGCGAATTAAAATTTTAATTAGATGGGGAATTCGGTATAATATTTATGAGTTTCAAATTTTAAAAGTAAATAAGAAAAGTGCGAAAAATTCGCATGGGTTTGCTAGCAACGTTGAACTGTAATATTAAAATATCGAACGAAATAAATTTAGGAGTTAGCGTGAAAAATGTAAAAAATTTAAAAAATTTAAAATTTTCAAATTTAATTTTAAAATATTATATGTTTTTTTTTGATAAATTTTAATAAATTTTGTAAGATTTCAATGCACATGTATGAAAATTTTATAAAAAGGAAAAGTAAGTAAGAAAACTTATCTGTCTGTATCTTGAAGCTGTTGTAGTGTATCCGAACGAAATTTAAATTTAAATCTGAATGTAATTACAAAATATGTGATGAGTAAGCAAGCAGTAGGACTTTGGATTCAACAGGCCACGCCAAGAAATACAAACTTCCTGTGCAAAAACAGAGCAGATGGCATTTACGCCCGGCGAAAATTTCTGTCGATCAAGGAATTTATTCAATAACAATCGTTTCTAATAAAGATTTTTCATACTGTTCAAAACTTAACCTTTTTAAAAATTATTATACTGAGGCCATCCTAAAACTTTCTTCTATATTTTCCTGCGCAGGTCGATCTCATAAATATTATTTGCTAAAATAATCTATCAAAATTATTTTCCATAGTAAATGTATACGATTTTCATCTCAAACAAATATAACACTAAATATTAAAAAAAATCTATTTTATAGTATACAAAATATGTATCTTAAGAAGTGTATTTTACATAATGAAAAATGTGAAAAGTCGATAACTTTGTTTTAAATTATCACAGATTTAGGGTTCATCCTTTCGCTTTAAAAGTAAAGACGACTTTTCTGGCAAGAACATTGAAAATTTTAATACAACAGCGAAAGCGATGAACTATACAAATTGCCCATACTTTTTTTTATTTATTAAATATTACTAATATAAATATATAAATATATATATATATATATATATATATATATATACATATTTAATTTTCCAGGGAAAAGTTAAAAACAATGCTCACTCATGTACATTTATACGAAATTTTGACCTATTATGACATATTAAAAATTCTGAAAATAATGGTATGATAGCGCCACCTATTGAACGATTCATTAACAAATATAATCGCCACCAGTTTAGGTCATAGTCCAAGTAAACCAAGTTTGAATAAATTACGTTCATTAGTTCGTGAGATACAGCCTCCATAAAATTTTAAAATTTATTAATTTAATCATAAAAATTTAATCAACACAGGTTTTTATAATTAACATTTTTATATATGAAATTTTGTACATTTTTCACCAAAAAATGCTGAAATACAGATATCTGAAAAATCGCAGAAAGCAATAGCAGCACCATCCGTCGGTGGATATATACGGAAACTAAAGCAGCACATTTTGTCATTATATATATGCCTCACATACAAGGTTTGATAAGTGTTCGTATTATAGAAGGTGAGGTACAGGCTTCCCGTAAGTTGAAACGTAACAGTGCCACCTGTCATTTGATATGTACCCGAAGTGAATCAGTAAAATTTACGTAATATCTATTTCACGTACCAAATTTAGATAAATCATAGAAAATGAGCTATTGCGTTCCGTTCCCTTGAATAAAATTAAATTGCAGCATACCAGTGCCTCCAGTTGTCCGATATGCACGCAAAATTATTCTGCAAAGTTTTATATGATATTAATTTTACATACCAAGTTCAGTGTATTTATAATTATTTATATCACAAAAACTGAATTATTGCCATTACGTTAACGGGATTAAATTGCAGGAGAGCAGCGCCACCAGTTGGTCAATATATGCACCCGAATTAAATCAGCGTAGTGTTACATAATATCTGTTTCACATATTAAGTTTGGAGCATTTGTGCACTGTAGAAGCTGAGATATAATCTCCCCATAAAAGGGAGAATTTACAGAATAGAAGCGAACCCTATCTGGTGATACATTCCAGAGGCTAATGTGCACCAAAGCTGATATTTAGGTCAATATCTAATTAAATATTCCGGATATTTAGCAAATTAGTTTAAAGTCTAACTAAACATCAAGTTAGGTTAAATTCCGTCCATTGGTTTGTGAGATACAGAGTGCACAAAACTTTGATAACACACAAAAAAAAAAAAAAAAAAAAAAAAAAAAACAGACAGACTGGCATTTTGAAAGAATGATAGAATTGTGTTTTGGACATCTCAAGAGTGTATAAACCCATGGAAAACCGGAGATCAAAAATTCCCAATTATCCAACTCATTTTTCTTGGTATATACAAAATAATATTAATAATAATAATAAATAAATAAATAAAATAAATAAAATAAATTAATTTTTCGTAACTTAATTTATTAACAATTTAAGAAACAAATAATAATGAATATCTGCAAAAGTAATCTGGAGTAATGTGTTTGACAGAATTCAACAACATAAAACTTAAATAAAATTATAAATAAGTATAATGATTATAATAACATATAATTAAAGTTTAAAATTTTGTAATTTTTTCTCACCGTATCTCTATTACATTTCAATGATTATTCTACATGTCAACAAAATTTGAAACTGAAAATAAGGGGAAAAAAACTGAGAAAAAAAAAAAAAAAAAAAGGCGTTTTCTCATATTTGTTATAATCACACTGTGACAGAACGTGCTACGACGGTGATACACTTGAACGTTTTTCATAGAACTAGAGTTGTACGTTTTTTAGATGGTACAAAGCAAACCTTTTCAGAACGTTCTAAGTAATACTATTTTTGAACGTCTAATCGAACGTTCTCTTGACCCGAAACACGGTGTTTGAACGACTGTAACCGTTATTAGACGTTCACAGAACGTTCCCGTGCTACTTGGGTTGTTTCAAAAAGTACAGGAAGAATTTTCTTGAAACTTCCAGAGTGGAAGAACGTGTTATATCTCATATATTTCAACTGAAGTTTTGTCCCAAAAGTAAAATGGGATCAGTAAATAATTAAAGAAAAAAAGGACATTTGAGATCACTCTGTAAAATGTAATACTTGAAATGCTTTCATGCTACATTTATTGAGATTAAAAAAAAAGAAAAATGCCTCCTTTCTTAATTGTAACTTTCAGGGTATTAATTCACTGAAAAGCCATTTTTAGGAAATTGACACTTGACTTACTGCATCAGAAACAATGTATTGCAATCCGAATATAAAAATATATAATACCTAATAAAATATGAGAAATTTTACTAAATAATTTTTGTGCAACTGTTAACAAAATTTTTCATTTGTTTAATTTAATTTTCAGCCAAATCTATTCAGCTACTCATATAAAAAAACCAAGAAAATTTTGCGAAAATTAAGGAAGTTATCATTGGTAAAATGAACTGGATTTTAAATATTTTTAAAAAAAGAAAAGAAAAGAAAAAAAGAAACAGGAAAACTATAAAAGGTTTTATTTAAATTTTTATCTTGATTCAGTCAATAGTAATATAGTTTTCGCTGATTGTAAATAAATATTAATAAAACATCCTATCGTTTTTCCTCCCCCCCCCCTTTTTTTTATTTTTTTAAGAGAGACGGGAAGGGAGAGACAACAATTTAGTTCACTTTATCAAGGATAAGTTATTGATTTTTTTCCGATATTTGCTTGGGGTTTTTAATTGAGCTACTTACGGGAAAATAAAAGTGGCTCAATACATTTAAATAATAAATTATACAAACGAAGTTCCGTTAACGTTTGCGCATGCGCAGTAAAAATTACTTAGTACAAATACGCATGTTGTATTAGATATTTAATATTTTTTTATATTCTGATTGTAGCCTGTTTTATTTTATATAGTATGGTCCCAAAATTGGCTTTCCATTGCGTTTAAGACCTACATCTTATAATAAAAAAGGGAGCTTATTTATTTATTTATTTATTTAAGAAACCGTCATATCTCCATGGATATATGCGTTAATCATGTACAAATGAATACAGCTCATTAAACAAGCCTCATAATCACTTGCACAGCATTACCTTTTGAAGCAGGGTGATCCCAAACATTATGTTTTATATTTAGTTTTTTACCACTTTTTTTTGGGGGGGGGGGAGGAGGGCAAAACTTATTCTGAAGTGTATGACGTGTAACATGTTCTTTACACTCCTGAAGTTTCAAGATAATTCGTCAGGTAGAGATATTTGGCAAAACGTCTGAAATCAAAAGTGTACGGTCAATTATGGTAGAGTAGTTAATAGAATTTTATTTAACGTGGTTTTCGAAGAAATTTTAAACCGTCTTGAATTAACAGAAATCTGAAATACAAATATAGAAATACATACATAGTAGATCCGTTATTTACATGTAACTTCCGTAACCATATTTTTCATACATTGAGGTCCGAGAAACATGACAGAAAGTAAGCGATCTTTGTGGAAAAAAGACAACATTCAAGAACATGAAACCTATTTTATTGAATAAAGATATGAATAACATTTAATATACAAGATGCATGAAATGGCTACCGTCACCGACAATGGTGTTATAAAGCCGGTTCCGAAACTCTGTCATAACGTGCTGGAGTGTATCCGAATCAAGTGCATCAATCTCATTTCTGATAGCCGATTTCAGGTCCTCCAGTGAATCAGAAGGGACTCCTATAGATTATGTCCTTGATGTAACCCCATAAGAAGAAGTCGCATGGATTTAGGTCCGGACTGTATGGGGGCCACTCTATTCTGTGCCCCATGAATTTCTCTGCATCCAGTGCAATCAAACGCTCACCAAACGTCGTTTCAAGCCACGTCAAGACGTCAGCAGTTCTATGGGGACGAGCCCCACCCTGCATGAACCAGTACCGGCGTGTCATGTTGAGACGGCCCGCTTCAGGACCAAAGTGACGCTCTAGCAATTCTCGATACTTCACTCCTGTGACCATACTGTCAAGGAATATCGGACCAACTATCCGCTTCGACGATATGGCACACCACACAGTGACCCTTTGTGGATGCAGTGGCGAGACAACATTGAGATGAGGATTTACCGTACCCCAATGGCGCCAGTTTTGCTTGTTCATGTAACCATTCAACTGAAAATGGGCCTCATCACTGAAACAGATCTTGTGTTCACTGATGAACCATTTTCAAGTTCCTCAATCACGTGGTTTGCGAAATCTCTCCGCCGCATAGTGTCCCCATCCTTTAGTGGCTGGCACGTTTGTATCTTGTATGGACACAACACTGTTTTCGTGAGCCTTTGTAATGATGTTTTGGATATACTTAATTGTTCGGCCGTCTGTAGAATGGAAGTGGTCTGCTGATGCTCAAAGAATGCGCGTACACGCTCCCTGTTGTCATCAGTAACAACTGTAGATTTTCACCACGACGGTTTGCTTCTTGTATCCCAAACACTCCCGGTAGATTCAAATCTGTTCATCAACATCTAAATCATGAAAACCAGTGTGAGATTAGGACCAAAATATCAGCCATCTGATGGCTTCAAAATCACTGCGACTTTCGAGTGCTATAGCTTACGGCACGATTACCACTTTACTAGGTGTCATTTTCTTTCCGAACTATGAACGACATGCCCGTCGAACGGTGACATTACTTCGGTTATTCTCATAAAATTTTCTTACGATAAATAATCGTTCTTCCAAGGGCAGTGGTTCCATATTGTTTATTCTTTATTTCTGGTAATCAAGCATTTACCTGAAATGTCAATATATGTGCTATTACAATATGGAAGAATTATACTTATATCAATACATTTGAAAACAGGAACTTAAAATACTTTCTATCATGTTTTTTGGACCACCTTGTATCTATCAGTGTGAGGCTGAGTCATACTTGTTGTTTCAATGTGCTACATCAAAAAGTAATATAATATGTATATGAAATACAACATTTTCGTTCTTGGGTTCTAGAAGAAATTTTAAACAGTCGTGAGTTAAAAGAAATTTGAATTATAGAAATCGAAATACAAACATAGTACATTAGTTATTTACATGCAGTAACATCCGAATCTTGTCACGCTAAAGAGACATTAAAATTTGGTAAATGTGCGAATTTCGAAGTATACAAAACTACTAAAAAAGTTCTTTTTTTTTTTTTTCAAGGTGACCATGTTCTAAAGCTTAGAAATACCAAGAATTTGTTCCTATAAAGTTTTTGAACTATACAAGTTTAATTGTATAGAGATAGTTATGTAACAGAAGGAATGCAAGTTGGTTCTTAAATTTATTTTATTTTATATGATTATTACCATTTTAAATTCCAGAAAATACCTGCTGGTGCAGGTGATATGTATCACTGACATCGTTCAATAGAAGAGCATTCTTGACAAAATCATTATTATTATTATTTTGTTGTTGTTGTTTAAGAAGATATAAAATTTTAACGCTTGATTATTAACGTACTATAATATATGGTTAAATATAGCTGTTGCTTTGTAGTTTTTTACTGCGTAATTATACTGTAAGTTACTGCATTGCACCTTCCTGTTAATTAGTAGCCATGGAAAATATTAATCTGTTATTGTCGTTAACAGATGATTTTTTTTTTCAGTATTATCCTCGCTCCAAAAGTCATATGCGGTTAAGGAGAAAATTAAACGCAGGGTTTTCAGTCTTTAACATCAGATCACGGGCTGTTTTAGTAATCACTGATATCATCACAAACCGCCATCGAATGGGCGATCACTGGATGAACTGGCAGCGACCTAATAGAGTCTAAAGAAATAACAGTACATATTGTAATATTGCTGAAAAATGCAGGAGCCTGTATTATCAAGCTTTTCTCGTATTCCAACGGTAAAATTTTTATCAGTGTAGATATAGTATATTTTTAGGGTTCAAATACTTTAAATTTAATTAAATTGTTTTGGAAATATTTTGGCATTTGTTCAAACAGTTGTGTAAATAAGGATTTCTGAACAGAATTTATAGCGTTTAGCTTTTAAATTTATCTAAGAAATGCACAGTAATATTTACTATTCTGAACATTTAAAAATCTAATATTTGACTTTAATTAAGCATTTTTGAAATTTTGAGAAGTAAACACTTTGTTTGTGATTTTTTTTTTACTGGTTAATATAAAGTTGTTTTAAACGAACAATATAGATTTAGAAGATATCATGAATAGTTTGTTTTTCATATGAACCCCATGCTTTATAGAGTACATAATTTTTCTTCTGTTTATAAAGAATCCACATTTTATAAAAAGTACAATAGTGGGGAAAAAAAAAAGTTTCAATCGTTTTACCTTTATGACTAAATTGACGAAGAAAGTATAATATAATTTGTTTGTTTATTGATAACATATACATCAGACTTGTAAGCTCACTCGAAGCCCGCTTGTAAATCTTTGTACAGATGAGAACAGACAACGCATGACAAAATTACAATACGAAGCATTATAAAAGCACCCAGTGTTAGCACGGGAATTGAACCCACTGTCGTACGCTCGGAGGCAATTAGCGGTGGGATGAGATAAACACTGAACCACGGAGGACCCAAAAAATATGACAAAATATCAGTCAAAAAATAATTTTCTTTACTCTTCAGACATGGATAAAATTTTGTAACAGCGTTCATCTACACATAAAAAGTTACATCAACATTTATTTTTATAATATTCATCCCTTTCTTAACACCACATTTGAGTTTTTTAGATCAATGCTGATCGTATAAAGGTAAAGTTTTTATATATTTTCTTAAATATTCTAAGAAAGGGCTACAAATGTAAAGATACTACATCAAAATTAAAAATGAAAATAACAATGAGATGGTACAGGAAAAAGTAACTGGATCGTTCTGTTAGTCACTAGAATAATTTTTAAAAATGAGTACGATGTAAAATACTCTGTATTGCAGCTACGTCTTAGTAATGTGAATGGTATGCAAGTGACTGCTACTTTTCCGTCGAAAATTTTTAATACTGGCGCTGAAAAAGGAACCACGAGCTCGAGAGAACCCTATGGAACTTAAGGGGGCCTTCGACAGTGGACCAAAAGTAAGATTTTTCTCAGTGTATTAAACTGGACAAATATATAGTTAACTTCTCCAAAAAATTAGATTCTCCATCTCCTTGCCAAAATTTTTCTTCAGCGATGCTAATATTCCCTGGAATAATAATGCTGAAATCTCGATAGTCATTTTCTCTAAAACATTACATTCATATACAATTTTTAGTACGTGCTATGAAAATGAATTAAGCATCTGAATCATTTAAAGGACATTTTTTCCCATAGTTATGGTACAAACGCATTACATGTACAAAAAATTTTCAGTGTTGTCGTTCGTGGAACAATTTAAATAATGTTGCTCTGTTTGCAAAAATGCTGCGAAATCCTTTATTAAACGCAGTTTATAATTCTGTTCTCTAGGAAAGTCTTCAAAATTTAATTACCATTCAGAAACTTTTCGTAAGGATAATCAATGTTTTCCCCTTCAGACTTGAATTTTTAACCATTTATTTGTCGAAGCTTCAATGACTTAAACTTTTACCTACCTTTAGATTACCCCCATGCTAGTGAACCTGAATAGGTTTTTCAGATGTTTTTATTGGCTCCGAATATGCTAATTTCGAATTCTTAGCCTTGCTAGCATATTACTGTGTAATGTGATGTTGTTATTAATCAGCTTCCTTTCTAGACCAAATGCTCTTCTCCCCAGGCCAATTTGAAGCTTATTTTACTTCTACACCAATTGGTATTTTAAAGATTTTAGTTACTCTCTACGGATGCATTTAACATAATCCTAAAACGTCGATAACACCTATCAATGTTTATCACTTCACTTATCAATGTTTATCACTTTATCTCCTTGTTCTCCATATTAATCCTATTTTTACTACTGTGGCCTTGTTCCAATCTTAAGCGTACGATATTTCATTTCTTCCGTACAATATTTCATTTTTTCAAGTAACTGGTTAATTTTCACGAACAGTAAAGTTGTACTACAAATCTCTTGAACCCTACAGCTATTTGCCCAGATTAAAATTGCCAAATTCCCGGTAAAGAATCATTTTTATCTGAATTCAGCATCGACACTTGGATATTTATGTGTTAATGAACGGGTTGATCGATTTGCCGAAACTAGTCCTTATATTGATGTATCGTATGACGGAATACCTACAGAAGATTTTGAAGTCGTATATATGAATGTACTGATAACTAATTGCAAAGCAACAAATACGCCAATGGATTTTGAATTTAGGCGATTGCATCCATAAATGAGTTAGAAATAAAATGGAAAAATGTATTACGCGTTACTCGCAATATTTCGTAGACTAACTTAACGAAGAGAAAATTTGCTTTATAAATGTTACTTACGAAGCTAGGAAGGTAACATTACAAAGTTTGAGTTACTTCAAAATGTTACTTACGTCTTTATTACTTTTGAATAGAGGTTACATTAGCACGGTATTTTTTTATCATTGGTAAACCTCGGCTAATGAATGGTGTTTACTACTGGAAAAGATTAATATTACCTACTCCACTATACGTGATAATCTCTGAACATTCTAAGAGATAATTTGACTAATTTTTGTCTCTTTTGTACAATTTTTCCTGAACAGCTGATGCCTTTCAGTCATGTTTACGCACAACCGTAGCTGATGCTGAGCAATTCCGGACTAGTTCATTGCAGAATTCATCGTTTATTTCGCCGAAACTTGTCTTTAATACATTTTAAAGTGCTATTCCAAGTTAAATTTCTCGGGGATAAATATTCTGTAATTTACGGTACATATTATGTGACAATACTTTTAACTTTATTTCATAATTTACTGGTTTCTTTGAGGCTTTTTACTGCTTTCTTTTTTCTTTCCTAATTTACTGGTTCACTTGAGATCATCCTAGTCTCGTTTTCTTATCTTTACTTTATCAACATATATAACAATGAACTACTGCGCTACTGTTTGTTTTTCTATTGGAGTCGGATCAGTGTTGTTGCACATATGTCAGATCTGCTGTGATATTATAAAAATAAGTGAGACGATATTATGTTTCTTTTTGTCTTAATCTCTAGCACTAGTCTTATGTCTCCAGCACTTGCGTATCCTCAACTGCCACACTTTTTACGAGTCGAATCGTGTGTATTATTTTTTTACAACTCCCACTGGAAAATATACTGTATAACTGGAGGAATGTCGACTCAAGTTCGCTACCGCTATAGTAGCGCTACCGAAGGTTCCATATTGAGTCTACCAAACCATTAGCTAACGGTATGTTACTTAATGACTTTTGTAGTTACGATTTTGACTTCATGTTTTTCCGGACAGGTCAACTCTTCTTATATCATTCTCCAAGGTATAACTGGAGAGCTACAACTTTTTTGTTTTTTATTTATGTAAACAATAAGATAACTGCATAACTCAGATCAGGGCTCTCCGTGGCCGAGTGGTTATGTCCCCACACTGCTAATCGCCTTCGAGCGTAGGAGAGCGGGTTCGATTCCCGCGCTGGTCCTGGGTGTTTTTCCATTTCTTCGTATTGTAATTCTATCGTGTTCTATCTGTAATTATTGGACGAAGATTTACAAGTGGACTACGAGTCAAGCATAGAAATCTGATGTATATGTGTTTCAATAAACAATACCTCAGATCAACATTAGAACAGTGAATCAGTTGTTTTAAAACATATCCGTTTACTTTATATGAAATTTAATCGATTATCATTCATTGTGGAGGATATAAACTGAGATAGTTCATTTAAAATGTAAAAAGGGTGTTCTTAAGTTTGCTAATATAAAAAAATTAATCTGTTAAAAAAAAAAAAAAAAAAAAAAAAGTTAGTGACTGAAAATGCTTAGCTTATCGTTTGTTTATATAAATATTTCAACTACTTTTTTAAAAACATAATACTTTTTCAATTTTACACAGTTTAGTAAAAGAGAGATTTCATTTTTTTTTAATCTTCCCAAATTTTAATTGCTATGATCGTGCACTTTTTTTTTGATGCTTTATAATATGCTTGATATTGTTAAACAACAAAAAATACTTTCAATATATTGAAATACTTTTACCAAAATAGCTGTTCTGAAAATTCTTTTATGGATGTAACAAACAAAAGCTCGACGCACATTCTTTCAGAAGAAGGGAAAAAAAATACATTATCTAAGTAACGCATTTTTTATTATTTCATCGTCGATACTTCTGAAGATAAAATATTCGCTTAAGTAAAAGCAAAAAAAAAAAAAGCAAGAAAACAATAGCTTACAATATCCATCATTTTTATTAATTTTACGTGGCACAGGAACATGCTTTATTTTTCATCATTTTCTTTCGATGTAAATAAATTGTATGTTTAAAGTGAAAAGTTTTCTACTTTTTTATTAATATGAAAACTTTCTTAGAAATTTCCTTCTTGAAAGAGAAACTAACTTTTCAGCGATATTTACTGATAAAAAAGTCTTAAAAGTTAAAGAGAAGCAATTTTAATAATTTAAATCATTTATGCTGTAAGCTATAACCAGTTTTTACGAAGATATTAGCAAATTTTTCATCTTTGAAGTTAATATATTTAAAATATCGTAATGAAATAAGCAAGTGACCGTAAAATAAAGAAAGGAGTAGAACCTTCTTTTGACGATTCCAGTATGACTGGAATAATAAGATAATAATAATGGGAAAACTTAACTGGGGATAACAAGGAAAGAGCTTAACAAACTTGTTTATGTGACTAATTCTTACAATGTACTTTAAATAAAATTTATATAAAAAAAAATTCTCTGTGCGCTAATGAAATAAATTAGCGTAGGGATTGATTAAAGCAATAGAAAAAAAAAAAAAAAAGGTATTATGAACGTTGTTGATAAGAAGCCAAAGAAAACCGTTTCAAACTATATGAGATTTGTTTTTTGTACAAAAAAAGGATTTGATTGTCAAAGAGCTCATTTTTTGTGTATATAAGTATAATATGACAGGCCTACCCCGCTTCCAATGCAACTAAATTGTTGACGCGCTTCTGTACGTACTGAGATTTTCGCATTTGTTAGATCATTGAATTTAGAGATACAGTCTTGAAAATCATGACGATAAGTTAAATAAAAGCGAAAACATGTTCTTCGAAACACAGGAGAAGATGAGAGTCTAAGTTTAGTGAAACTGGTCATTAGATATTCAGGTATTTGTAATATTTAGAAAAGAGACCAACGCAGCGAAAGCAACTACAGAGTCAATTAACACCGAGAATATTTAGTTATCACTATTTCATTTTATCGCTGAGGTAAGAAATTGCTCACAACAGCAGAGTGCGTGCAAGATCAGTGTTACCTTCCCGGAATACCCCAGTACGTGGGGACTCGATAAAATAAATCTCCCAGGAAAACTATTCATCGCGTAACACAGGGTCAGGAACGAAAGACTTCGGAGTCAAAAGTGACCTCTATGCGAGCAGGGAGCGTCTTTCCTGCCGAGGAGTTACCAAACACGAAAAAGGACGAACGAAAAAACTAAGGGGAAATAGTCAGGAGAATTTCCCCTCACGAGACTGTGGACAGGTAATGAAGACGCTAGGCGCACAGACGGACACCATGCGAGCAGTGAGAGTCTTTTCTGACGGGGAAATTCTAAACGCTACAAGGAGCAATAGAAAAACATAAAACACCAGAAGAAAGAGAATAAAAGGAGGGGCTGCAGGGACCCAAACACGAGTAGACAGAAGGGAGCAGATGCAGAGAAAAAAAAATTCCCATGGGAGCACTGGGTAGCCCACTACGCCAAGGTGAAAACAGCTACGGAAACCTTTTTTTTGGCTGGATACTCGTGGAACAATCCTTTTTTTTTCTTTTTTAAAAGCTGAACACTCATGAAAACAGCCAATTATTTTTTATTAAAATAAATGGGAATGGTCAAATCTACTACAGGGTAAGCCATTCCAAAATCACTGTGAAGCTGCTCCCACTTGAACTTGGCCAGTTCAGCGCGTGTGACCCTGGAGACGTGTGGACGAGCGTTATCATGGTGCAGAACCACACCCTCCGTGAACAGTCCCGGCCTTTTGATCTTGGTGGACCTGAGTAGGCTTCGGAATGTCTCACAGGACACATCGGCGTTAATGGTTCTTCTGTGCTCGAGGAATTGGACAAGTAGCGGACATTGGACGTCGAAAAAGAGGGTGAGCGACACCTTGCCTGCTGACGCTACGGCTTTGAACTTTTTAAGGGGAGATGACTACGCCTGCTTCCACTGCATGCTGTCCCGTTTTGTTTCTGGCTCGTTGTGAGGGCACCAGCTCTCATCACATGTGACGATCCGCTCCAGGAAAGCGGGAACTTCATGATACCGAAACAGATGTTGAAATGCTAGCCGCATACACAGTTCCTTTTGCTGGTCGGTGAGCTGCTTCGGAACCCACTGCGCGTGCACTTTCTGGTAACGCAACCTGTCGTGAAAAATTGTCCACACTGTTCCAACGCTGGCATCCACCATCACCGCCAATAGTCGCATCGTGACACGCCGATCACTTTTCACTAGGCCGTCCATCTTGTCGATGAGATCGGCCGTGATGACTGTTTTTGCCTGTTCTGGTCTCGGGTCATCAACCAAACTCTCATGGCCTGAACGAAAACGGGCACTCCATTTTATCACTGACTTGTCGGACACACAGTCTTCCCCGTATACGGTCACCATCCGGCTATGAATAGTGGTCGGTTTAACAACTTCCGCTGTCAGAAATCGGACAACGCCTCGCTGCTCTTCAATCGTCGAATTTTGCAATGTGAACACCATGCTGTCTTCACACGCACTATCGCGTCAATTGAACGGCGCTCTTTATAAGAGCCTCTGCTCTCCTGCGCATGCAGGCGCCAGCGCATGCCCCGATCAGCGCCGGAGACTCCAATCGCTTCCCTAGATGTCTCGCTACGTTCTTCCATTGCGGTACTGGCAAATATGTTAACGGTTACGTTGTTACCACGTTTCGTACCTTTTCATTTGAACACCCCTTGTAAAACGCAAATAGCCAATAAACGTTTTATAAAATTTGTAGAAAATGGACGTATACTTATATCTATTAAGAACTTAGAGTTTCAGAATATAAAACTGAAGTTTTGCATCATTAATTTTTTACAGATTTTTTCTTAAATAATAGTAATCTACAAAATCAGATTGCATTCCATACGGCAACTTGACATCTAATTTTTTATTATAACAAGTGCAAATAAATTAGAATATGTATATATATATATATATATATATATACTAACAGACCCGGCCACGCGTTGCTATGGCTAAGTTATACGTTGAATTATATTGGAGTAAACTATTCAATACAGTCAAATTATTATTTACAAACAAAGACGAAAACGTTGTAGCCGATGTAAAAACCCACAAGGATTGAGATTTGAACCTTAGGTCAAAATTTGGTAGTGATTGGTAAAAATTTTCGTAAAGTTGATACTAAGCACAAATTAATTTTATTGTAGGGACTTATAAGTTTTAATGGAGAAGTGAAATATATTATTTCTAATACTAAGAGGGCAGCAGATGTAGTTATAAGAAGGACAATATGAATAAGACCGAAAAATAAGTAAATTTGATATATATTTTAAAACTTTAAAATAGGATATCTTATGAAATATTATTATTAATAACGAATTTATTTGTAGTAAATACAGGTATCATTTTAAACAGAAAAAGATCTTGGAGAAGATTAATATATTTTAACAAAGTGATGAGAAGATTTTGAGTAAGTTAAAATTTTAATAGTAAATTCAAGTTAATCAAGATGGGAAACATTGAGAATTTAGACAAGAATAATTATAAGATTAAAAGAAAACTTTTTATATACCATGTTTTTTAAATTTTCTGTGAAGTGGTGACGTCACTGACCGTCTGTGGAGCCAAGAAAAAGATTTCCTATCTTAATAGCTCTTTAGATTTTTTGTAAAAAATTATTAAAAATCGAGGAAAGTTATTTCACGATTTTAATCCTCATATTTTTTTTATAGATATGTTATCGTGTGCATGCGTTAGATTAAGCTGTTTTTGATGTAAAATTGATAAAATTTGAATTTTAAATTTCAAAACTCTAGAAAAAAAAATGTCAAACTTCCATATTTAATTGTAAACACAAACATTTCATTTCAAAGGATGATATTTACACAATAAATATCCAACTAATATAGTAATTAAAAGGCAAATGATAAATATTCTACCACAATTTGAAGTCAAATTTGTTTTCAAATGTCCAAATAAAGTATCTGATATAAGATACTAATATGTTGCATCGGAAAAGATTACATATCTGTCATACTTGGTGGAAAAAATATATCGCCAAATTATCTGGCGAACATATTTAATTCCTTTATAAATCATGGTTATTTTAACAACTTATATTAAGAGAGTAATGAATAAATGAAACAATATTTCGTACAATACATATTAAGAAAATATACATCTGGCATGCATATTTTCGTGTTAAGTTTTTGATCACCAAATACAAAAATAAATAAATAAATAAATAACGAATAACGCCAAGGACGACAGAGTTTTGAAATTTAAAATTAAAATTTTGTCAATTTGACAGTAAAATAATTCAATCTAACGCATGTACACGATAACTAATACATATCTATACCCAAATATGGGGATTAAAATCGGGAAATAATTTTTCTCGATTTTTAATAATTTTTTACAAAAAATCCAATGGGCGATTAACATAGAAAATCTTTTTCTTGGCTCCACAAACGGTCAGCAACGTCACACTTCGCTTGTGTATAGAACTACATTAGCACTTTATTAATGTGTATAAATTTTTTAAAGGGATTATGACGTCAGTTTTTGTGAGATGCGCAATTTAAATTTTTATAATTTTTTAAAGTTCACGTTTGATTAAATGTATTTATTTTTATGTCGAAAAAAAATGAACTCGTACTTTTTTTTTTTTTTTTTTTTTTTGGCAACAATCAGTGTTGTGCACGAACGCGTTCATTTGAACGCGTTCATGAGTTTAGCTCAAAAATTTTGAGTTTTGAGTTGAACTTCGCTCGTTTTTTAAATTATGAACTTGAGTTGAGCGTAGTTCGTTTTTTACACGAACTTGAGCGTGAAAAAGCAATTCAAGCTCAAACTCATTTTAAATATTTCTGTCTGAAATAGGAAAAGGAAAGTGGACCACAGATAGAACTTTTTACAATTAATCTTATCCCCTTAGGGCTCACACACATCTCCCAGCCCACCCTACAAGCGAAGCAAATGGCTTTTGGGAATAGCGGAAGTACCATTCTTTTAAAGAAAAAGATGGACTATGGGCAGTTTCAGTGGGGCTTTCAGTTTTCTCACTTCATCCTTTTATCAGTGAAAGGAAATGCTCGGAAAGTTTTATGAGGGTGGTTCAATTCGTCGCGGGTGTATAAGTTTTTTCTTTTTTGTTGTTGTTGTTCTCCTATATTTGTAGAAAACGGTTTCGGTAACAAAATCTCTGCAATCTGCTGCCCTTAGGCTGCACCACCCCCTTGTTGTGTATACATTGCACCCTTTTACGGCGGCCTTGGAAAAAAAGAAGCTTTTAGATTTGGACAATCAGGCACCAAGTCTTTCCAGAATTAATGAGAAGAAAAAAACACACACAAAACACGATGAAATCATTATATTATTTATAATCAGTTTCACTGCATGCGAAAGACGCACCACATCTCATTTTCTGAAATTCGAATATTGATGTACACATTAACAAGACTAAGAGGTAAATACTAATTTTATATTTGAATTATATTATACATTATTATTATTGCCTTGTTTTAAAACTCACTCATGTTTGAAAAGATTTTTAATTTTTTTTATCATTGTAATGATAAATATTTGCATATTCAATATATTCGGAGAATTAATGCGAATTCTATCACTTTTATTTGTCTTTGCACCCGAGGTTTAACTTCAGTATATATGCTTGAAATGAAATGTCCTGTCATTTTAATGCTTTCATTAAGTTGCAATAGCAAATGACTGTCCCTTTAGTTAAATTTCTAAAAATTAAAAAAATATGTATATATTTAATATTTCAAATATAAATTATTAATATTTAAATTATCAAAGCTGATAAACAGAAGTGTTGGGTTCGATCCCAGGTCGCGCTCGTCGACTTAACTGTTCGGAGCTTTTTGTGGTTTTCTCCAAAACTCGCGTAAATACGGACTAAAAACCCTTAGAAAGACGCCCAATGAGGGCATTCCCCCTATAAGCTAGGACCTGGTATAGTCAATCGGTCTTATGCTATACAACCAACCTAATATATAAATTTCAAAACTATCTGAAATAATCGTAATAATAAAAAATAAATTTTGTGCGTGATAACCATAAATATATATATATATATACATACTTACATTAATATCATTATTGCTGTTATTATACTTACAAAGCTTAAAATCCAAACTTCCGAATAGAAATACTGTATTCATGATTTTGTGATTCTAGCCAATCTAAAAATGTCCAGCAAAAAGGAAAATTGAGAATGATTTTTTCAAAATTGTTTTTCAATATTTTAAATACACTTTAACACTTGTTTATTTTAGCTTATTCATTTTCATTTAAGAATTTTTCTTAGTCTGATTTGATTTCTTGTTAACTTATAATATAGTTTAGTTGGAGGATTTAAGGCTGATTGACTCCGCATGTGTCCTAGGCCTATAGGGGAAATGTCCTCCGTGATATTCTTTCTAAGGGGTCCTAGCCCATATTTATGCGAGTTTCGGAGGAAACCACGGAAAACTCCGAACGGCTAGGCCGATGAGCGCTACCTGGAATCGAACCCGGCACCTCCCATCTACCAGCATTGAGCGCAGAACCATTCAGCCGCTGGTGGGCCCTTATAATATTATAAGAAAATGTATATTTATTAAAAAATATTAAGTTGTTTATCATTAATTTTTAAGAGGGAAAGAGCTGATTATTTTTGATGAATATAGTATTAAAAAATTATCTAATTCTGTAATTTAAATAAGTAGTAGTTAAGAGAAAAAATAATTCGTATTCGGATTAGTATGTCCCGTACAGATTTAGCTTACAGAATACCAAAAATCTGTATTTAGAAAATTAAACTTATTTCTCAATCAAGAATATATTCATCCAACGTTGGCAATAATTCTCTGTCTTACGGCTTTTTCTGAACATAGAATTTTTCCCTATTTAATCGTAAAAAAATTATTCAAAATCTTGTTAAACGACGTTATATAAAAATTACTGAAGATTAAGATAGGAAACATTCACAGTTTGAACAGCGGGATTTTAGAAGAATTGGACAGAAAAATGTTCTTTTTTTCTAATCCATTTACTAAAGTATTTTATAAGCAATACTAATAAAGGGAAAAGGAGGCTCTTCAGCTGTTGTCGCTGATAGCGAAACCCCGTGATATTATATGGGGAAACCTGTAATGTAAATTACTTATTACCTAATGTATTTTTTAAAATAATGTTTAGATATTTCACAATCGTTAAAATAATTCATCCTTTCAACAAATTGATTTTTTTTTTTTTTTTTTTTTTTCCTAATGTTCTGTTCTAAAACTTTAAAATGCGGATAATTAACTAAAATTATTTTTCGCCCTTTACAGCTTCAAAACAAAATGTTAAAAATTTAAGAAATCCGTTTTAGGAAAACAAAAATCAGTTTAATGATATTACGAGTTTGGCTGTCAGCGTCGACTGGTAAAGCATCCCCTTAAAATTAAAAACTCAGCAAAATAATAACTCACGCTAAGACATTGATTGATTTTATGTAATGATGATGTATGTAAATTTGGAAGATAATAAATGAAGCTACGTCGTAATCTCCCCCCCCCCCCCCCAAAAAAAAAAAAAAAAAAAAAAAAAAAAAAAAACTTTAAAAATGCTCTGTGTTCATCACTAGCTGTATTCATAATATTTGAAATTTTAAAATAAAATAAGTATTTTGCCAAAATATATATATATAAATTTATTCTGTCGAAAAATTATTCTATGGAAGTCAGTTAAGATCTTACTTTTATTTATTTATTTATTTATTGGATATAATGGACTCTTCCCACCTGACGTCAGAGGTCACATGATAGAGGAAAAACAAATAGCAGACGAAGTCTTGTTTATCTAGAGCGATTGCTGAAATAACATATTTTCTATTCTTATTTTTGATCAATCGTATTTAATCTGTGTTATTTTTTATACATCATCATTTTTAATCCATTTATATCATTATTCATCATCTTTTGTTTGCTGTATACATTTACAATCATCATTTAGTTTATACCTGTTATTGATGTTCATGAAGACCATGTTTAAATACTCTGATTTTTCGTACTTAAATCAGTGACAGTGCAATATCGTACTGCGTAAATCCATTTAGACCAGTAACTAAGTTAATTAACTTGTTGTAACACCTTTATGCAATTAAAATAAATGAAAACATTTTAAAACTTCAATTTATAATCCGTAAACATTCCACAAGAAGCTATTATTTATTGTTAGATCAGTTAATGTTACAGTTACACTACAATATACAAAAATCGATTCTTATAGGTAAAAATAAATAAACACATAAAATATTTTTTTAAAAATATTAAATTTACAAATACAATTATTCTAATGTTTACAAATGCACAATATTACTTTTATTTTATTTTCTATTAAATATTAAAATTTTTGTTCTTAAGAACAATATTTAATTGAATTCGATTCTCAGAATTCGACTATTCGTTTTCCTCTATCACGTGATTGAGCAGACGACGCTGGGAAGAGCCCATTGAGGAAATTGCCAAAATTTACCTTGTCAAAGGAAATTGCTTGAGAATGATAATTATTTTCGCTTACTTATATGTTACACAAAACTTTGTTTAGAGTTCTATACTTCACGTTGCCTTTATAGGATAATTTCGCATTTTGAGTTGCCTTGAATATAGAAATAAAACTTTTAACAGCTCCTCTATGGTTATATTATCGCAATAAATGAAAAGAAATAAATGGAAGAAATTTAAATTTAGAATGCTAAAGATTATTTGGAAATGTTACTTGAAATTTTTGTCTAAGATCAGTAAGTTACTGATACAAGTTCTCTAAAGAACTTGAAATGCATATTTTAAAATTTCCTTACAACTTTAAGTTTTTTTTTATGAATATGTAAATAACTGAATGGGGCATTGGGGGGAAGAGGGGGAATCCCGTCACTCAGAAATATAATATATATAAAACAATTTATACGAATTCAGATTTCTATTTTTAATTTCATTAACTTTATATACTAAAGAAAGTATTGCTGTTTGCTGAATTTTCGAAAATAAGATTTCACTACCTTTTCAAGTTTTAAGTCATAAATGATATTTTTACTTTCTTCTATATTCAATAGAAGAAAATATTGGATTCGTAAAAATTTTCGACCTCGGGTTTTTGATGGGTTTACACGTTTTGAGAGCTGTAGAACACGATTTGACAATTTTTAGAAAATGTCTTTCTGTCTGTCTGTCTGTCTGTGTGTGTGTGTGTGTGACAAAATTTTATGGCAACTGTATCTCAGGAACTACTGCACATAATTTCATACAAATTGGTATGTAGTTGCACCTTGACATAAATTAGTGCCTATCAACTTTCGGTAAAAATTGTCTGACAGGTTGCGTTTCCATCCCACTTTTTCTAAATTTTTAACATGGTGATATAGGACAAAATTTTGTATAAATGTACATAAAGAGAATTATTTTTTAGTAATCATTATGAAATTTTTAAGAATTATTTATGATAGAGATAGTCAACTAGAAAAATTTTTTTGTATGTGTAGGAACCTCGCCACCCCCCCTGGGGGGGGAAGTTCCCCCTCGAGGGAAGTAAATTTTCAAGATGGGTATCTTTCGAAAGGTATCGTCAATACCTTTAAAACGAATGGTTGAACTATAAATCTGTGATAATTTAAAACAAAGTTATCGATTCTTTAAAATTTTAACGAAAAAAAACTTAGAAAAAAAAATCGTTTTTTTTTTTTTTTTTTTTTTTTTTTTTTGCGAAACTTAACCAAACTTGGTATTTAGTTGGTCCCTGACATAAACTAGTGCTTATTACATCTGGGGATCAATCGCTCAACAGGTGGCGCTATGATTGCATTTTTTCTAAATTCCTAACATGGCAGTATAGGACAAAATTTCGCAAGGCCGTATCCAGAAAAAAATTTCGGAGGGGGCCCAACTTTCACTCAGATGTTGGTCGTGTACCCGCACATATGTATACCAAGAGCGTGTGCATTAAAGTTTGTCCCCCCCCCCCAATCACCTTAACTTAAAAACAATATGTTATTGCCTTAAAATTCGTATCTAGGCATAGTAAAATGGTTATGCGCTATAAATAAGATCGGTTACAACGCCGCATGGCGGCAAACAATGGAATTAATATTCCTAAAATCTGAAATGGCAAGAAAAGATTTAATAATATTAATAATTCTAAAAAGTGCCTTGGGCTTAAAACTGATGGAACTAGTCCTTTAAAATGCACAAGTCTCTGCCAGAGAGTTCTTTAATCTGTGATGTTATAAACAGCTGACAAACGGAGAAAATCCCCAAAAACTGGACTCACGGTAGTCCGGTTAATAAGGAGTCGAGCTCATAATTGAAGGATTGAGCGATCGATGCTGGAGCCATCCAAAGACTGTCATGTAGATTAATGGTATTTGGTGCACGTAAAATCCGTTGTGTCCTCCATGTTTTGTAAATGTAATAGCTCAGATATACTGAAGTTGGGAAAACATCTCCAAAAAATTAAATTGTGATGGTACGATTACTCTAGAAATAAATTCTAGACCGTTAATATGCTGTCTGTCTAGCTTTAGTGCAATGTTAAGTCCATTCAAATTCAACATAACAAAAACTGGCTGACGTCGTAAATCAATGGTATGGCGCATGATTTATTTTCGAAACAACCATGTTTCAAAAACATTTTTTTTTTTTTTTGAGATATAGCTTCTTTTTTATACAGCCGAGATATATCTTTCCCATAAAAGGGAAATCTAGTGCAGCTACTCTACCTGCTGGGCGATATGCACAAAAATCTAATAATATATATATATATAAGTTTCCAAAAATAGTCTAATGGTGATCAATGCATCTAAAAACATGTAAATACATTGAAAACTGGAAGTCTAAATGTTTCCGAATCCAATACTTTTTTCTCTTGTTATGTGTGTAGAAGAAAATAATATATATATATGTGGTTTTCTAATTAGATAATAATGCTTGCTTTAGATCATATTACCAGAAACATAAGGACCTGTGTGCTGGCGTCCACTAAACCTAGACGTATTACATGTCTAGGTTTAGTGAACACATAACACATTGAGGTCTTCTCATATGGCTTACTGTTTAGCGTGGGTAGACGTGTCTTCTACAGACCCTGGGATCATGCTTATACGCATTGTAGTTGCTGAAAATCTTCTGGATGGCGTACGTATCGAACTATCTAGCGTTTATATATGTAACCAGGATGTGTTTCAACCAGGTGTCTCATATGACACAGAGTATCTTCAACTGTGGATGCACGTCATTAGTGATTATCGTTTGGAAATTGAACTGTGAAGCTGTGGCCCATCATCGCGTTCTACATCAGACTCAGATATGTCTGCTTTGTGACGATAGTAACGAAGATATTTACATAATGTGTTGGTTTTTTAAGGCCTGTCAGGGCAGTATATAGCAGAGTCACTTATTCTACTGGCATCGCAGCTCACACCTACTTTCGTTTTAGGACCGTCTTAGATCTCTTCAGAGGTTTGTCGAACTCAGGAGCCTTAACTCCAACATTATGTATATATATATATATATATATATATATATATATATATATATATATATATATATATATATATTAAGTTTTCCCTCTTCCCTTTCACTCTGCCTATAGTGTGAGCTGTGATTCATACCAATGTAGGTACAATCATTTACTTCTTCTTTCGAGCGCAGGGAGCTACAATACTTTTCTGACTTTGTGTTGACCAATAATTGTTTTAATGCTTGAGATTATACAATCGCATGCGATTGATTTTTCTCCCTGAGAGATTCGTTGTGGTAATCCTTATGATTCCTTATGCGAATGTTATTTAGTTATAGGTGCATGGCGACGGATGACGGTAGTAGTGTAATAGTTTGAACGATACTGATGACGCATAGCCACATATGGTGGCTTTTTACGCAAGTGGGTTTAACACTTCGGTTTCCTTTTGGAAAACAAGGAAAATTGATACGGAATTTCTGTGACAGAACCTGTGGACTGCATGTACCCACTAGAGTCTGGTCCAGTCAAAGCTCAGTCTGGTTTGGGAATTTTGACATTCGTTTGAAAATCTGCCTCGCTGCAAATATGAATACTGAATGCTATACTCTATGATGTGACTAGCGGCAATTTTGCTTGAAGTAGGATTAGATAGTGCCATCTTTCATCACATGTCTTTCTGTAAAGTAGACTTTATATTGGCTGTTTTGTTTTTGGTTAGAATTTATGGAAGGTATACTACTTTATGGAAGGTATACTACGTGCATGACTAACAAAACTAGAAGTTCCATATGCAACTGTGATCTTTGTTAATGACGAATCTTTTGTCTCACATGGAATTAAAATGCTATTTCTGGCAAGAGAAGTGTTTAAAAAAAAGGAGACACATTACAGTGTTCAACAATAAGTACCATAAAGATCTCTTTTTAGTGGTTTTTACAAAGAGCTAATATTCATTTCAGTAATTTGGACTTTAGAAGACAGAAAATTGCTAATAAATAAGGTTTCACAAGCAAACAAACTAACAACAAAAAGAAAGATATTGTGGAGAAAAAATTCATTTTTTTTACAGTTTTTTTTTTTTTTTTTTTTTTGGTCAGTAGAACATGAAAAAAATTGTCTCAGACAATTTCGGGGGGGGGCTCGAGCCCCCAGAGCCCCCCCTCTGGATACGTCCCTGAAATTTCGTATAAATGTACATAATGAGAATTATTCTTAACCTGTGATTGTAAAGTTAATATGAATTATTGATAATAGTGGTAGTTAATTAGGAAAAAAAAGTTTGTGCATGTGGGGGCATCGCTCCCCCCCCCCCCGGCGAGAAGTACCCCACGGGGGGGGGGAATCTTCCGAAAGGTTTCGTCAATACTTTTAAAACGAATGGTTGAGCTATAAATATGTGATAATTTACAACAAAGTTATCGATTTTTTTTTTTTTTTTACCTTTAACGGAAAAAAAACTTGGAAAAAATCGTTTTTTTTTTTTTTTTTTTTTTTTTTTTTTAATATTCTTACTGAGTGAATTTGTATAGGGAAAATATAGAAGAAAGTCTTGTGGTGGCCACAACATACTAGTTTAAAACTGGATTGACCTCTGAGATAATTTGTTCTTGAGACAATTTGTACGCAAACTAACAAGTTGACACACATGCTTATTTCTGTATAGTAAGCTAAATAGCAAGGAAATTTTTTAATGATTTATCCAAGAACACAAAACCAACATTGACTGTGGCGCAATCAAACAAAGATTAATTAAATCAAACCATTACACTATTTTTAAAATAGTATTATACTTCAAAACAACGGAACCTGAACCTGCAAATGATGGAATTTGTCTCCTATTAATAAGTTTTCTCATGTGAATAATCAAACGTATTGGAAATTTGAGAATAAAAACCACGCAAAAACAGTGGGTCCACTATTCAGAAGTGTCCGCTAAATAATTTTTACTACACTTAAATTAATAAGTTATAATTAAGAATTATAAGTTTAAAATTTAATTAAGCATTAAATTAAAAGAAATCTTAATGGTAATTGGTAATTTTAAAAAAAATGTAAATTACCTATGAAGGTGTTCACAGAGGAGATCTACTTAGAAAAGAAAAGACAAAAAAAAAAAAAAAAAAAGCACCTAAAAATGAACTTCTAATGAGTTTCGCTCCTTTTTAAAAATGAACTTGAGTTGAGCGCGTTCATTTTTTCAGACATGAGTTTGAACGCGAACTAACTCGTTTTTTGCACGATGAACTTGAGTTTGAACTAGTTCGTTTTTTTTCGTGAACTTGCACAACACTGGCAACAATTAAACTTATTGAACTCACAGATAATTATAACCCTTTGTCATATAATAAACAAATAATTTGCAATAAAAAAATATTGTGGCTATAAATTGAGATAAAATTTATCCTATCTCTCAAGTTGGATCAAACTGCACGCAGTGTGCAAAATTTCATTAAAATCGGTTCATTAGTTTAGGAGTTCATTGCGGACAAACATCGTGACACGAAACTTTTATATATAAAGATATATATCTATATATGTGTGTGTGTGCGTGTTACACTTTAATATAATAATAAATTATAAATTCAAGATTTATTCAATTAATAAATACTTTTAATATAAAAAAATATTTAACCAAAACCACTTTATAGATGATTGTTGAAAATGTTGTTGACTATTCTTATTTTTGAATTGCTAGTTTTACGTAAAGAAATTCGCAGACTTTAAAAAATTATCAGCTATTTAATTAGTGTTGAAATTAACTGAAAAAATTGAGCTCAGTTAAATATTCCTTTTTTTATTTAAAAAGGAAAATAATAATGCTGATTTTTAATTTAATTTGTATTTACATTTCTCTGTTAATCACTCCATTATTTTTTTTTTCTTTATTTTACATTTCTAAGATTAAGAAATTCTCAGAGAAAAAAATGAATGAAATTGTTCACTTGAAAGAACTTCTGGAATTCCAAAAGTGCAACTTCAATGGTTTAAAAAAGTGAGACATAGATTTTTTTTTTTTTTTCCTTTCTGGTGGAAAATATTTCTTTTCAATATTTTTTTTTCTTCTTCTTGTTTCAGGGATGCCTAATGTAATCAGTAGTCCAAATCATTGAAAGAATGAAAGGTAGTAAAAGCGTTTTATTTAACCTTAAATAAAATTAAATTTACACTTTTTATAATTTGAGATCAGTGATTGCACAAAATTTAAAAAGCATTCAATTTATACTTAAATCAAATTGATTTTGCTCGCTTTGGGATAGAAACGCGTAATTATTAAAAATAGCTAAGTGCACTGAAAATTCTGCACATGTGTGACATGTTTATAAGTACGACAATAATATGTACCATGTGATATTTAGCGAAATTATCACAGACAACATTCCACAGAAAAATTTCCTAAAGAAAAATCGTCTCTATAGGATAATTTTGAGAACAGGATAAAAATTTACCTAGTTGAATAATTCTTCTAGTTAAAAATGGAGCAATGCAATGGTTTTATGACAATGAAACAATTTTGTAAATGAAATTATCGATTCACATAGAATTGTTAGCGGCCTTCATGTCGAGACAGATTTATGAACTAATATGGTGATCACCAGAAAACTACTTGCTCTGTCAATATTTTAAAGAAAAATGTAGAGAATGATATTCTTTAACCACACTTTTTGTGACCAGGGGAGCCTCTGCGCAAGTGCGTAGTTAAAGAATTCAGTATCAAAATAGGTGTGATAACCCTTGTCGATAAGTGAAAATAAACTATAAGGGAACTCCAAATGACTGGATTTTGACTAAATTCCAACCAGTCGGTCCATTTGGCACCTCTCCAAGCCTTTGGAATAGTCCTCACTGATAAGCGTAGGAAACGTGGTTATACTACTGAGCAGTGTTGGGCATAATTGATTAAAAAGTAATTGAATTACAATTAAATTACAATTATAATTATTTTTCTGTCAATCAATTAACAAGTAATTGATTACAAATAAATTGAATTACTTATTCAATTTATTTGTAATCAATTACTTGTTAATCGATTGACAGTAAACTAATTACAATTGTAATTTAATTGTAATTCAATTGTAATTCAATTACTTTTTAATCAATTATGCCCAACACTGCTATTGAGTTATCACAAAAAGAATAAAACAAAAATCGGAGGATTTAAAGAGAAAGTTTAAGGAGATGACTTCTCTTTTTGAGAATCCCAACGCAAATACAGATTAGAGAAATCAGATTATAAGATCTGATTTAATGGAAAAATTTCTAAGTTTTCCAAATGAAGACGATTGTAGCAAGTTTCTAAGAATTGCCTGTGACTGTGAAAGAGTTAAAGCAAAACTTAAAAATAAACAAAAAAGAGCAACGATAAGGTTGAGTGAGCTGTTTATATATGCTATAAGAAAATTGTGAAGATTCTGTTTAGGGAATTTTTTCTAAAATGCCATTTTTACTGGAACAACGGTTAACGGTCTGACGGTCGTTAATGAGAGTAGTCTAATTTTTTATTCGTCGAAAATAGATTCGAAGAGATAGTTTTTTAATAATTGAATATCATCTACTATCTTTGTCAAAAACTATAAGACTAAGATTTTTTTTTTTTTTTTTTTTTTTTTAATATATTATTTAAAAAAAAAAAAAAAAAAAAAAAAAAGAATTTTTATATCGACCTGATGTTTTTGTCTTTTTTTTTTTTTTTTTTTTAACTTGCAAATTTTATGGAAGCAGATGTCATAACAGATTACCAACATAAAACATGTTTATTATGAAGATTTATAACAGCCTTACTTGTAGGCTTTAAACGTGAGAATCTTTCGCGCGGGGGCCCACAGCATCCTCGGAGAAAAGACCTTCACGATCGACGCTGGTTCTTAGAGTCATGTTTCTCTCTGTGCTGGTCGCTTTCTCAATGAGGTGGCGCCACATTCTGTCTACGTTGTCTTTGGGGTCGTTGCTATTCACGCAATTTAGTATTCTTAATGCGACCATCGTCGACCGTGAAGGTCTTTCCTTCGAGGATGTCGGGGGTCCCTGCGTGGAAGACTCTCAGGATTATAGCCTACAAGTAAGGTTGTTATAAATCTTTTTAGTAATTTAAAGTCTATATTTATTAGCTAAACCAGCGTCGATCGTGAATGTCTTTCCTCCGAGAATGCCGCCCCCCCCCCTCCACACGAAAGATTCTCAGTATTAAAGTAAGGTTGTTATAAATCTTCTTACAAGGAAACATTCAAAAGGTGTCATCTTCAAAAAGTATTGAAAAAAGTATATGTGATTCTACTCTTCATAAAACACCAGAAAATGAAAAAATTATCGACTGAAATGAATTACAGCGACCACAAAAAATTATCAAAATTAAGCATATTTGGCGATTTCACACTGCTAGGCGATTGATTTTGAGTACTTGGCGGAAAAGCAAAACACGGTTCTGTTCGTACACGGCAATCTCGGTGCTAGCAAATGATTCGCCTAACAGCGCTAAATCGCCAAATATGCTTAATTTTGATAATTTTTTGTGGTCGCTGTAATTCATTTCAGCCGATAATTTTTTCATTTTCTGGTGTTTCCTGAAGAGTAGAATCACATACATTTCTTTCAATACTTTTTGACGATGACACCTTTTGAATGTTTCCTTGTTAGTAATTTAAATATTTTATTTATTAATTTAAATATTTTACTACGTTTTTGAAATTAGGCTACAATATATTTATACTTCTGACACTTCTCCTTGAAGCAGAAAGAATGAACCATTCTTAAATGTTTAAGTTTTTGACAAAATGCGTTTCATAACCAGGCGTTTCAGTATTAGTCCTACTTGAACTTTTGATGAGAAGAGTACAAGTTATGAAAAATGTTAAATAGTCATTCTTCTTCATCCAACTAAAGAATGGGATATTGAATTAAAAATTTATACTGTTAAGTAATAGACTCCAAAAACTATATATAAGTGTTGCATTAAGTACAATAATAGATAACTGAATTGAAACGGGCTATTAAATTTAAAAGCAGAGGGCTATTTTTAGCAGAGAGCTTACGGTTTTTAATTATTAACTAGCCGATGTCTTGGGAATTCTGAATTAGCCTGCAAGAGGTAACTATCGATTTTGGGAGGGACAAGGTAAATGCGAAGTAAGATATTTATGTTAAAATAACCTAGTATGAAAAATGGGATCAAAAAGAATTTAAAAAGTTAAACGGTCAAATCTTCAAAATATTCCCATAAAAGAATAAATATTAATAATAAAGATATATGAGTAGTAATGCCGCATTTCGACATGAACAATTTAAAATTTTACTGAGAATCAAGCAGCAAGCGGAAACTGTTGTAAAATGAGAAAAAATTGAAAAATTCTATCCCCGCACGTATCACCACTCAGCACTATAAATATGTTTTCCTTAAAGAAAGAATCGATCTAAAAGATTTTAAAATAATTCATGGAGGCAAATAATGAGAAATTGATATAAAGTGGGAGGAGAAAAATGAAACCAATAATCAGAAACACTAATATTTTTAAAATTCAGCAGAACGAAACAAACTGTACGCAACAGAAACGCATGAGAAAATAATGACGAAAATAGTCACCTCAAGTGAAATACTGCACGGAAAACAAGAAAGGAAAGGAGGTAAAAATCACGGTTTTAATTGACAATTTTTTCAGAAAGTGTTTAGGATTCAGGATTTGGAAAAGCCGGGAGAAATTTTGTTATGAAAGTCTGTGCATGTCAGCGAGTCAATGGAATGAGATGGATAATTTCCGTGATGCTGAATTTTGTTTTTTAAGACAATACATATAATAAAAATCACGGTTTTGGTGCTATACCAGGATGATTTGGTAAAGTTTTATGAATCACTTCAGGAAATAGTTGAGTCATAGTTTGCGTCTTGATTTTGAAATACTTGAGCTTTTAGAAATTCAAGGACCATCCTATCACAATGCTTGCAAAAGCTTGCTGCGATATTTCTATATCGGATTTCTATATCGGATGCGATATTTCTATATCTTTTTGTAACTACACTGAAAAGTATATTAAGGTATTACACATGCTGAATATAATCTTTGAACAAATTTTCTGCATTTTTGTCATTAAACTATTAAAACTGAATTCACTAAAAGTGTGGAATAATTGGTATTTCTATTTGTCAACCGGATTTTCTGACGTTTCGAGAACAATTTTTATTAATAGTTTCGCGTGATATTTTGCAATGGCAGAGATCGAAGCAGCCTCTATTTTGAACACAACATTTTTGTAGTAATCTTCAGTAACCATTTCTAGTATTTTTCTTCGATTGAATAATGTGAAAATTGCTTTTAATAAATGCTCTGGTAAGAGTCTGCGCATTAAATAAAACGTTTTGATTAGCGACATGCTCTGCTGCTGTGTGTAACATACTGCATATTTGACTCCTGGATGGTTTTGTTCTAAAATACACCAATTTGATCGCATTATAACTGATGTTTTACTTCCTGTGTCAAAAATATTCGCAGTTTCGATACAAAAATTCTGGAATTACAATATCAACTTCATTGTATTATTTGTTTATCTATTTATTACGATGACTCTTGTTAAGCAGTTTCATCGACTATGAGATTCCAATAAGTAGTAAAATCGATGTTAGGAAGAAATTGGATGGTAAATGTTGGGCGCAGATATCACCTGATTTTAGCTTCTGTTTACAAAATTATAATACAGACTCCATGGTTAATGCATTTTAAGAATTTGTATACTAGGTTACCATAGCACGATCCATAGCATTGACAAATGAGTTCAGGACACGTTGCTATTTAATAGGCCTTACTGTCATGTAATTTTATTCAGTTGAAAAAGCATTAAGAGAAGAAATAATACAGGATTATGTAGTATGACTACGTACCACAACTAATGTCTAGCAGCATCTGCGACACAACTGTATTCTGCAGAACTGGAATATGATACTTTTCTCTTTTCGATTTAATATATTATCATGTGAAATGTAAAACTGGTAAAATATATCCTGTGTTTCTCTGAACTAGTGCAGTGGGGAAGAAATGTAGTATTTGCACTTAAGAATAGTTTTAAAAATGGAAGCATTTATTTTATTATTTAAATACATGTGCTTCTTCATAGCCGACTAAATTAGGCAAATTAAATAGTTAAGCCGGCGATATTAAAGTTTAATGTCGTATCATGCGTAAAATGACAGATGTATTAATTAAATTAAATTAAATAATGTTAACATTAAAAAAAAAAGCTATTTTATATTATTAGGGGGGGGAAATGCCAATTCAAAAAACCTCTAGCACTTCAAAGATCAAAGTCGAAACCAAGGGGTTTTTCTGCGGATTCAAACATAGAAGTTAATATATTATTATTATTATTATTTAGTTTGATACGTTTGTAAAAAAATAATTTTTTGTATCTACTTTTCTAATATGTCTGTGGTTTGATCTTATTCAATATTGTCATTATATGAACTTGACAAAATTGGTTTATAAATATCAGACTCTGAACTACTAATTTCTTGTGTAGGTGGTTCTTTCCTCCCGTTAGGGATACAGTAGTTTTGTGCTCTACAGTTTCGATTTCAATTTTACAGGAGAATCTGTTAAATGCAAGATTTTGCTTTTCTTCTATTGCCATTGTTTTTTCGAGCTGAAGCTTTGGGAGATGTCGAAATCATTATTGGTGATGTCACATCTTGAGAATCTGAAGATGAACATGATACACATACAGCTGTTCACTCATTTGTCGCATTTACTGTTGCAGATACAGCAGCTTCACTTAACATTTCAGTTGATTCAATTGGTCTATCAAATATATATGAAGATATAGTAAAAGATTATTAATATTAATTATTATATTAAATTATTGTTATTAGAATGTTATATTAAAACATACTAAAAGTTATTTATACTAGAACAATATCCAAATTATTGAGAACTATGCGTATGACATATGTTGTCCCTTGTGGAATGTCCCAAGGTACAATCACCACATGGTTTAAATAAAATAAAAATGGTGGTCAATCAAAATGCAGGATCATTATTTTCTCATAATCAAAACATTTTAAAATCAAATCTTCTATTCAATATCCATTTAAAATTGTGCAGAATAGTTTTACAAATGCTAGTTCAGAAATCGAAAATAGAATGAGAAAAATATTTACGTTTAAGTGATGAAATTTTCTTTCACTCACTAAGTCCTGTGTTCAGTATTTCTGAGGCTGCCTTTTACTGTGCTGTTGTCTATTTGTTAGAGTCAAAGTTAGAAAAAAAAATTGCTGTTGCCAACAGTCTTTTAGAAAATGCCAATGTCCCGAGGTACAAGTGTCCCAAGGTACAAAAAATAACTTACGGAAATTTTTCCGTTTTGTTAAATAAGCCTTTGTATTTCGATGAATATCCACGATATAGATATCGAAATAGAATCAGATAATAAATTACAAAAAGCCACATAATCACATGCTACAGCTATAACAAATTTCGAGGCTTTTTTTTTTTTTTTTTTTTTTTTGAGTTCTTACACATTTTTTCTTAATTTGTTACGGGTTCTCTTTTTGCTTCGTGGTAAAATATTTCCTGAAATTTTTGTGGTACACGAAGTTTCAAGAGAATCTGTCAAGTATTTATGTACATATTTGATTAAACGTCTAAATTTAAATGCGCCGCATTATTTTGTCACCCATCTGCATAATACTGTATACTGCATAGTCTGTGTAAAAATAAATTGTAAAGATAATAGCAGTTTTTAAACAAAATTTAAATAACTATGACTATAAAACTATAAGTCTCTTGATACATCCCAGTTTAAGTATCTATTGCAGTACAAGTAGAAAATGTAAGAATTTAAAATAAAATGCAGGCAATTTTTAACACAGCCAATTACGTATGCAAGGCGTTACCATGGATTCAGTGGGTTTCACTAAACATATAATTAAACGTTCATTTTATGAGCGTTCATAAATGTAATTCAAGAGACTAATCTTCAGACTTTTAAATTTATTCTTAGCACAAAATATCAGAGATTACTATCAGGATCGGATAGACTTTATTGTCGCTAGATCACGAGTTTTGCAATTCTAATGATACAGAGATCCGAGTTGGTTAATAAAGTTTAACAAACTTCTTTATAAAATTTTAACGATAAACACAATTTTAAAATAAATACAAATTATAAAGTGATCTCTTTATCTGTTTTATCATAATTTACTTTTTTTTTTACATTTCAATTTGAAGTTTACCTGTAAAGTAACTTTAAATAAAATTATTATACATAAACCATATAAGAAAATCAGTTGTATGTTGATTTTAGTACTATTCTGTTGAAGATATAGAGAAAAAGTATAATTTATATTGGTTTTCGTTTGAAATAATACAAACTCATGAAATTTATTGTCATATACAAAATTTTTCTTTCTTTTTTCTTTTTATATTTTCTATAATACAGATTAAGTATTCCAAAGAAACTTGTTTAAATTAAATTGAAAAAAGAATTTTGCTTTTGCTTCCCTTTCTTTCTATGTTTACTATGCATATTTAAAGAAAATGCAAAATCAAAAATTATTATTAATCACAGTTATTATTAATTATTATTATTATTGTAAATTTTACATATTGTATAGTTACATTTGTTTATTTATTTATTTATTTATTTTTGTAGCTTTGAAAAAATCGGTCATTTAATCTCTTAAAATAAGTCAAATAATAATTTTCATATATGAAATATTAAAATTAAACAGTAACACTAAACTATATGAGTACAACTATGATTATTACAATGATTATTGCATAAAATACTAAGATAATTGCTTGCTTACTAAATTATCAAACATAAGACATATTTATTTGAAATACAGAGTTATAAATTTTTACAAATTGCTATGTTCCTGTAAACTCCTGCACGTTTAATTATTAAGTATATTTGATTTTCAGGTTTCAATATAGGATAATAAAATATAGGATTTTAATGCCGCCATTTTGAAGATATCACTTTGTAAACTCCCTCGTTTGATACTTAGTACAAGGTCTTCTCATTGAAAATAATATTTTAGAACGAAAATATCAACGAATATAATTTATACATAAATATACTTAACAATAAGTTATTCAAAATATTCTTTTGCAAAAATGTCAAATAAATTTCGATAAGAATTTATTTATAATCAGAATAATTCGAACAATTAAAGCACCCTTATTACATATGAAACTAGTAACACAACGCCATATTATTTTATTTGCACAAATTATTGACGCTGATACAACTTTACGGATACATTTTATTTGAGGGAATCTTCCTTATTAGGGAAATATAACGCATACTTACCGATTCCTCTTATTTTTTAACACTATGTTCGAATAACTGCTTTTCTTGAGACTGAAATTCTAAAATTAAATAAGACAAAATTAAATTTTCTGAAATAGTGGCATTAAAAAATAAGAATATTTGGCAGATATGATAACATTACTCTGTTAAAATTTCTTACTGATTTTTTTTTTTTTTTTTTTTTCCTGTCAATACAATTTTTTGACAAAGTTATACCTTCAATTTTAATGAAAATATAAAATATTTAGTACACTATAAAAATAAGATAAAAAAAAAAAAAAATACGGCACTTAATTTTAAAAGTACACATTAATGTAATGAGTAAAATTTCTTTTTAAAGACGTTAAAGGGTTATAAAATCAAGCAAGTCCGAACTTATTTCCTGAACACGTATCTAAAAAAGACAAAATAACTTTGCTCACTGCATGCAATATCATATAAATTATAAATTTTTAAAATATCACTATAAGAATTATTTTGAAATGCAATGCAAAAAAAAATAAAATAAAATAAAAATAAATAAATAAAATAAAATAAAAATAAAAAATAAAAAATGTATATTAAGTTGCGAACAGGTGTTACCAAACGGGTATATCTAAAGTTAGTGGATACAAAAGATAGATACATCATTTTTAGAATAAGTTCACAGATTACCATACAGATATGACACTTCCATATATTCAATGGTAACCAAAAAGCGACTACAGTGACCCTGTGGTCAATGGCTGTAAGTTTTTCGAGCTCTCAAGCTCACACAATTCCTCGTATTATTTTTATTGTATCTGTGTTTTCTTTTGCCAACTTTGTTATTGTTTGCAAACTGGATCGTCAAAAGCAATTTACTTTAAAGGTAAATTCTAAATACTAAGCAAATAAGTTTCGATATTATACATGAATCAAAAACATGTTTTCCTTTTAAAATATTTTGTATTATTTAAACCAAGCAATGTTAAATATTTAACGATTTCATACTGCTATTTCATACTGCTATTTCATAACTACAGTATGTAATTTTTGTTTGTATTTGAATATGAATGTCTTAATACTGTTTTGTTAAATAAATCCTTTTCGAATCATGTTCTTAGACTGACTAAAAACATGACTCGACAAGGATTTATTTAACAAAGCAGTATTAAGTGTACTTTTTTTTTACATAGGAATTTTCGCTAGCGGTCGAATAATTTTACTGCCGACTGTATATATTTAAACATTATATGTATATACACTGATGGAAAAAAAATTCCAACACCAGGAAGGAGCTGTGCTAGATAAACGAAATTTGGTAGGCGTGTTTATACATCTGAAAGATGACGTCGATTCAAATTTCGAGCTACGCGCATAAGTGTGGCGCTAGTAGCGACACTATGAACATGCAAATGAGGTTTGCTTTAAATAAGCGCTGTAAGGTTCGTGATCGTTATTTACAATTGAGATTTGACGTAGTGGGTTAATGTTAGTCAAGGATGCCTCTAAGAAGACAAAGAAGTCATTATCAACAGCTCACTGAGTTTGAACGAGGTCGTGTAGTAGGGCTACGAGAAGGTGGGTTTTCTTTCCGCGATATTGCAGAAAGACTTGGCAGGAATGTATCCACTGTGCATGAGTGTTGGCAGCAGTGGTCAAGGGAAGGTACTGCCTCAAGAAGACCGGGTTCCGGGCGGCCACGTGGCACTACTGAGAGGGAAGACCGCCGTGTTCGGCGTATGGCTGTGGCTAATCATACTGCGTCTGCAGCTGAAATTCGAGCTGCAGTTGGCACCACAGTGACACAGCGAACTGTTACAAATCGGTTACTTCAAGGACAGCTCCAAGCCATACGCCCTCTAGCGTGCATTCTACTGACTCCAAACCACTGCCGTTTGCGACGTGAGTGGTGTCAAGCTAGAGCTCATTGGAGGACGGAGTGGAGATCTGTTGTGTTTTCTGATGAAAGCCAGTTCTGCCTTGGTCGCAGTGATAGCCGTGTGTTGGTTAGAAGGAGGACAGGTGAACGCCTGCTAGCGACCTGTCTGCGGCCTAGACACACAGGGCCTACTCCTGGAGTTATGGTTTGGGGAGCAATTTCGTATGACAGCAGGAGCACTCTCGTGGTTATCCCACGCACCCTGACTGCAAATTTATACGTCAGTCTAGTGATACAACCTGTTGTGCTGCCATTCATGAACAGCATTCAAGGGGGTGTTTTCCAACAGGATAACGCTCGCCCTCATACCGCTGTTGTAACCCAACATGTTCTACAGAGTGTCGACATGTTGCCTTGGCCTGCTAGATCACCAGATCTTTCTCCAATCGAGCACGTATGGGACATCATTGGACAACAACTCCAGCGTCATCCACAACCAGCATTAACCGTCCCTGCATTGACCGCCCAAGTGCATCAGGCATGGAACTCCATCCCACAAACTGATATCCGACACCTGTGCGACACAATGCATGCACGTTTGCATGCTTGCATTCAAAATTCTGGCGGTTACACCGGTTACTAATGTACCAACATTTCACATTTGAAATGGCTCTTCTCGCCAATGGCCCTACCTGTGATCTTGAAACTTTAATCAATTAAATATGTTACCTAGACAAATGTATTGCTGAAATTTCATTACTGTACAATAATTGTTTCTTGGTGTTGGGATTTTTTTTTCCATCAGTGTATATATATACAGGGTGATCAATTTAAAAGAGTACCTGTTAGTTTTTCTTATTACCCTTAAATCTGACGGGTGTGGCAACTATTCTAACACTGAAGTATAATTGTCTGAACCTTGTTTAAGCGTGGGAGATAATTTCCAGTACTGTTGGACTATTACAACTATATTTGTGAGGTAAAACAGAAATGGAGACGCACAATATTACTTAATCCTATGATAATTTTATTTTTGAAAAACATGATTTAATTTTTTAAAAAATTTAACAGAGTAAGTTTAGATTTTTTTTTTTTTTTTTTTTTTTTTTGCGGGGTTATCTCAAAGATAGGGTTGCCAGAGAAGTCCTGCAAACATCGATGAATTAAAACATATCATAACTGAAGAAATCTCGTTAATAACACCAACAATGCTGCGAAGTGTGTAAAAAAAAACTTGGTTCGGCGTGTTCATGTTTGCATTCAAAATGGTGGCGAATATTTTCAACGTTTTCTGTAAAGAATGATAATGTAAAGATTTTGAATTAAATTATGTTTTTCAGAAATAAAATTATCACAGGATTAAGTAACACTGTGCATCTCCATTTCTGTTTTACCTCACAAATAAAGTTATAACAGTTCGACAGTGTTGGAAATTGTCTCCCATACTCAAACAAGGTTCAAACAATTATATATCAGTGTTAGGATAGTTGTGTCACATCCGTCAGATTTAAGGGTGATAAGTTTAACTAACGAGTACTCTTTTAAACTGATCACCCTGTATATATATATATATATTGGAAGAATAGTTCTGAATGTTTTGAGTATGATTTTGTGAATTCAAAAATAAGAAAATGTGAAAAAAAAAAAGACCAACTTTACATACTAACCTGCTACTAACAACTGGCGAAATAGAAAATCAATTTTTCATCACAGATGCTATTCATGTAGACCTAACACATGTGGAAGTTCTTAGTTCCCGTGCTACTATCGCCCCTGTTCGCGTCGTAGCTTTACTGTTTTCTATATTGTAATCATCGACGAGATATTCGAGTAGACTCCGGACTTGTAACCTTTTTGCTTCCCAACATCACATCCCCACCATTGAACCAATTCACTCGCCAAAGTGAATTTTCTACCGCTAAACCGACATTCCACTTCCACCAAAGCAAATTTCCTCCATTTATGTTACCGTTGTTTTATATTTCGATTGGGTCTAAATTAAACATAAACCACAACCTACACTAGCTGAAATGGAAAGCAAGTAATCTAATCCTTGTTATTGACTGAAAGCTGTTCTGTTTGACTTTTCTTTGGAGTTTTGATGGTAAGAGGAACAAACCATTTAAAACATGCAAAATCCCTAGAACTTTTTAAGTGGTCCCATATCATGAGGATGGATACATAATTTTAACAATTTGAATCAAATGAACGTACCACAGACTCCGTGTGCGAGGTGCATCGTCATCTTGAAATATTGGTTATGGAAAAATCTGAAATACCGCCAAAGAAATTGGATTGGCACCCACTTTTATAGTGGCCTTGTTTTATTTCGAGGTAATTGATCCCTTGAGCATTAAAATTTTCCCAACTTCTTCAGATATTATGTACCCCGTACCATAATATCAGGACAATATTTCATTATTTTAAGAGTGCAATTTTCGTTAAGTCGGTCACACTTTCATTATCCGGCTAGCTTTTTTCGATCAGCTCTAAAGAAGTCAAACTTGACTGATCAGAGAAAACACTGGAGCCCAGCAATTAACTGACCATTTAAAAAAAAAAAATTTCCATCCAAGTTTTGTTTTCTTATATCTTTTCGTTAATAATGGATTTTTTGCAGACCTTCTGACTTTTAAACCTCCTTTGTTTAATCGTCTCTACGCTGTCTTTAGAGAGATTAGGTTGCAAAGACTTTTTTGAATCCCTTCTATGTTCTGAAAGTAATACAAATCGATTTTTTAAACATTCGCTTTCTAACTTACGGTCATGCCGCTTGGATGAGCAATGTGACCGCTTAGAGCAAAATTTCTAGTTTGAATAGCCAAACAATTTTATATCTTGCAGAAAACTATGTCACCAATGATTCGTTAACATTTAATTACTTTGCCATCTCGCGTATTAAAATATTTTTTGCATTTTATTCTAAACTTAATACTTTTTTTGGTACCGTTAATTGCCTTATCTTTGGTATTTTTTAAATACTTTTTATAATTACAGCTCTCCTAACAATTTAATTTTGTTTTCTATACTTGGTACAATCCTTCTTACCCGAGGGAAAACAATTTAAAAAATAACGCTTTATCCACCAAGTCAACATCGCAAAAAAAACTTCATGTATACGCAAGTAGGAGGCAAAATAAGAAATATACTGTGTTAATTCGTAAAACCGTGTCATTTATAGGACTCTGATTTGCATATTTTTCGTTAAGTATCCATTTAGCGCCCTCTAACAACGAAAAATTTAACTATATGTATATATATATATATATATCTTTTATATAAAAAAAAATAAATAAAATAAATAAAATAAATAAAATAAAATAAAATAAAATAAATCCTCTTTCACGAGAATAATTTTTCCGCAAACCGCGTTTAATTCTATCAAAACCTTCAATTTTTATGAATTTTTGAAATGTCTATAGAATTATGGGGCACCTGGTATATATATACATATACATGAAAAATCTTTTTAAACATTCTTTCATTTCTTTTTTCTTTTCTTTTTCTAGTCTGACAGCTACGACAACGTCTCTGGTGTTTTTACTCTGAAGAGTTTTTAATTTCTTAATTCTTGCTGCGTTGACAGAATATGAATTTTAATAAATTTAGAGAATTTCGTCATAGGTTGTAACATGTTATACGGCAGGCCGTGAGTCGCCCATCTCTGATTTGGTAAAAAAGACATGTGATTGTAGACATCTTGCACTTGTTTAATTTACATACAAGTCTATATGACCTTTGAAGAGAACAAAAAAATCATCGTTTAGAAGTGAGCCTTATGCTAAACAGCTCTTGATGAAAGGAAACTGTAAAAAAAAAATTAATAGTTTATTTTTCGAGCACTAGAAAATTAAAATAATGTTTCAGTAAAAAAAAATAAATAAATAAAACCAGAAGCATAAAATTTTAATTAACCACACAGTGTATCTTTAATGTGCGTTTCATTTAAATTAATCGAAAATTTACAGCGTGTTTGTAACATATTTAGCATTTACTTGTTAAGACAAAGGTAATTTTCAAGAGATTTTTATAGAGATTAAATTGTTAAAGCACATGTTTGCCGAAATAACTAAAGCCGTATGTCCCACAGTCCAAAAGAAAAAACCTACTTTTATTTTAGTTCCCATCATACTTATGTGTGGAGAACTAAGGTAATCGGGAAAATATTCGACCTCGGTTTTCAAGTTTTTAAGTCTTTTACACGTTTTGAAGCATGAGAAATCTGAAAATCACAAAATTGATATGGAGTCCGTTCTTAGATTAGTCAGTTTGTTCGTTAGTGAGTTACACTGTTAAAAATTTCAACAGAAAACTCTGTGTAATCTATTATCTTAAGTCTTATGTAAAATTACAGAGAAAAATAAACAGAGATGTTAAAAAACTTATTTTATACATTCATTTTAATAACTAATATTAATTTAATTAATTATTGTTGAGAATATATTTCGGACTTAGAATGTTTTTTCTAAAGTAGAAACAGTCATTTTTAATTTTAATTAAAAAATTAAATAATACAAGTAGGTAAAAATACAGAATAAAGATTGATAATCTCGATTATTCACTTTTAACTAAGAATTACTGTAAATTTACAGAGACTCTGGATAAATATTTACATTAAATTTACAGAAATTTTTAACAGTGTAGTTAGAACATGAGTTTGTGTACGCATTATCTCTAGAACAAATCACAAATGGTCATAGAAACATCGAACAAGTTTAAAATATCTCTTATGATATCGGTAATAAATCTATTGGTTTGTAATATTCTAATTTAAAAATTTTGTATCTTATTCAAAACTTACAATTTTCTCAACATCTGAGAATAAGGAAAATTTTAGGAAATTTATAAGGCAGTAAAAGGAATATTTATACTGTAAAGCTGTCAGACAAGCTTTAAAATATCAGTTAGGATGCTGCTATAAACATCATTAACAATGAATATTCAACTCTGAAAAATTCGTAATTCGAAATTTACTATATATATATATACTAGCAGGCTACGCCCGCTTCGCTGGTCACTATTTTTAAATGAATCACAATAATTAATGAATTCTCAAAATTGCATTAATTTTTATCATGTGATAAAAAAAGAAAAAAAAATCTGATCAGGAAAAATGTCGCACCGGGTCCCCACTGCCTTCGGCAGCGTAGACCCGTGCACTGCGCGCAAGTATTCCTTCACCATCCTTATGACTTCTCAAAATTCCATGTTATTACTCATAAACTTTCATTCTCAAGAAAAGGAATTAAAAAATATATCATTTAGCATCGGGTAAAAACTCACACCGGGACGCCACTGCCTTCGGCAGCGCAGACCCATGCGCGCTGCGCGCGCACGTTTGAGGATATACGTGCGCTGTACACGCATATTCCTTCTCAACTCAAACTTTTATTAAGAAAATTAAATTTAAAAAAAATCTTTTATCATCGGGTAAAAACTCGCACCGGGTCCCAAACCCATGCGCGCTGCGCGCCTATTCCTTCCCCACCGTTCCAGCCCCTCCTAATTAACTTGCATATACCAATTTTGAACGGTCTTACTCAATTAGCTGAGATGCAAAAGAAAACCTGATCAGGACACTTTAAATTGTAAATCAGGTGAAATCTCGAATTCCACTTTCGATAATGTAAAAGAACTTTAAAATATCTTTCGAACGATGTATTAAAAATAATTTAATCATAATTAGAATATGAAATATTGAAATTAAAAATATTACAGCGCCATCTAGCGGTAGAAATTTCTGTAATCTATTGTTCCATTCCAGATCAACAAAGCTTTCAAATGATGTATTACTCATGAAATTATTTTAATTAGTAGATGAGATACAAAAGAAAACCTAATCAGGACACCTCAAAACGTGTAAATCGGGTGAAATCTCGAATTCCATTTTCGATAATGCAAAAGTACTTTAAAATGTGTATCAACTAAAATAAGCTTTCAAATGATGTATTACTTATGAATTTTTCTAATTAATAATTGAGATACAAAAAAAAAACTGAATCAGGGCACCTCAAAACGTGTAAATCTGGTGAAAACTTTCAATAATTTAAAAGAACTTTAAAATACCTTTCGAATGCTGTATTAAAAATAATTTAATCATAATTAGAAATTGAAATATTGAAATTTTAAAATATTACAGCGCCATCTGGCGGTACAAATTTCTGTATTCCACTGTTCGAAAAGCTTTCTAATGATGTATTACTTACGAAATTATTTTAATTAGTAGCTGAGATACAAAAGAAAACTAATTCAGGAGACCTCAAAACGTGTAAATCTGGTGAAAACTGTCGATAATATAAAAGAACTTTAAAATATCTTTCGAATGATGCATTAAAAATAATTTAATCATAATTAGAAATTGAAATATTGAAATTTGATTGTATTACAGCGCCATCTGGCGGTAGAAATTTCTGTAATCCACTGTTCGATTCCAAATCAAAAAAAGCTTTCTAATGATCTATTACTTATAAAATTATTTTAATTAGTAGCTGAGATAAAAAAAAAAAAACCTAATCAGGACACCTCAAAACGTGTAAATCGGGTGAAATCTCGAATTCCATTTTCGATAATGTAAAAGTACTTTAAAATGTGTATCAAGTCAACAAAGCTTTCAAATGATGTATTACTTATGAAATTTTTTTAAATTAATTTCTGAGATATAAAAGAAAACTGATTCAGGATACCTCAAAACGTGTAAATCTGGTGAAAACTTTCGATAATTTAAAAGAACTTTAAAATATCTTTCGAATGATGTATTAAAAATAATTTAATCATAATTAGAAATTGAAATAATGAAATATTGAAATTATAACAAATAATTAGCAATAAATTAAAATTGCGACTATAATTTGAGATTTAAACTATCCTATCTCTCAAGTTGGATCGACCTGCACATGGTGTGCGAATTTTATTATAATCGGTTAAGTGGTTTAGGAGTCCATTGAGGACAAACATTGTGACATGAGATTTATATATATTAAGATATATATATATATATATATATATTTTATTAACCGACTTCAAAAAAGAAGGAAGGTTCTCAATTCAAACCGTATGTTTTTTATATGTTTGTTAGCTCATAACTTCTGAACGGATGCTCCGATTTCGATACTTTTTGTTTTGTTGAAAAGGTCTTGGTCTGAAATAGGTCCCATTGTAATATCTTTACAATCTAAAGAAAATACAGGGTGCCCAAAAAAATCAGTCCCAACTCTTTTAACTGCTAAACGGCTGCAGCTATAGTGATAAAAATGGTATGTAAGTATAGCAAAGTGGCGATGCAGTACAAGGTTAAACCGCTTGCAGCGTCACCTGGTGGAAAATAGTGGAGTTAGTGTTCCTATCTCGAAAAAGGTTCTAAAGAAAAAGTGAATTACAAAGCTGAAGAGTATCACCGATTTAGTACAAACTAGCAGGCTACGCCCGCTTCGCTGGTCACTATTTTGAAATGAATCATTATAGTTAATGAATGCTCAAAATTGCATAAATTTTTATCATGTGAAAAAAAAAGAGAAAAAAAAATGTGATTCGAAAAAAATGTCGCAATGGGTCCCCACTGCCCTTGGCAGCGCAGGCAATTGTGAGCTGCGCTCGCGCATTTATGTTCAACACTCTTAATGAATCACTATATTATCGTAAGAAAAAAACATAAAAAAAAAAAATTCTCTCATCAGTGGAATAATCGGTTCGGACCACCACTGAATGCGGCAGCGCATACAGGCGCGCGAGGCTCGCATGCTCCTTCACCTACCGTTCCCGTCCCTCCTAATTATTTTAGACTTTAAAAAATACTCGCAGTCGTTTTCTCGGGCTTTTAAACCTAATAATACTAATTTCCAACATTTTATCTGAATTTCATTATTTTTACCCCGTCCGTCTGCCCCTTTTCCTTCCCCTCATAATAATTCTGTACTTTCGAAAATATCCGCAATCGATTTACCGGGCCTCAAAACCTAACAACACTAATTTTTAGCGCTGTAACTCTTATTTATATATTTTTGCCCTTTCACCTCCCCTTCCCTTCTATCCTAATAATTTTACAAATTCGAAAATATGCGCAATCGATTTGTAGGTATCAAAAACCTCCATGTACCTATTTAATAAATTTACAAATTCTAAAATATCCGCAATCGATTTGTAAGTATCAAAAACCTCGATGTACCAATTTTGAACGACCTAACTCTATTTTTATGTTTTGCCCCTCCGTCCCCTCCTCCCGCCCCTTCTAATAACTTTACAAATTCGAAAATATCCGCAATCGATTTGTAAGTATCAAAAGCATTTATGTACCAATTTTGAACGGTCAAACTCTACTTTTATTTTTTTGCCCCTCCGTCCCCCCACACGCACACCTTTCTGACCCTCCTAATAACTTTACACTTTCAAAAATATCCGCATTTGACTTGCAGGTCTCTAAAACCTATCTGTACCAATTTTGAACGGTCTAACTATATTTCTATTTTTTTACCCTGTAGCCCCCCTTTTCCGTCCCACCTGGAACGAATTTCTAAAATTAAAGAAATTAGTTTTTATGTATTTATAGAAGCTATATTTTAGAGCAAAAATATCTTACACATATAATTTTTCTGTTTACAATATAAAGGATTATTTCAAATCACGTTTTGCCCCCTCTCCTTCCCTCTTGGGGGCTAAATTTCGAAAAATCCAGAAATTAGTTTTTAGGTATTTATATTAGCTATATATTAGAGCCAAAATTAATCATATATCTGTTTTTCTGTTTGAGTATAGGAGTATGTGAAATCACGTTTTGCGCATGTGAAATCACGTTCTGCCCCCTTTCTCCCCTTGGGGACCGAACTTCTAAAATTCCAGAAATTGGTTTTATATAATTAAATTAGCTATATTTTAAAGCAAAAATTTTACGGATATCTGTTTTTTTCTTTGAGATATAAAGGTTTTTGTGAAATCACATTTTGCCCCCTACACCCCCTTTGGGGGGGGCGAATTTCGCAAAATCGCTTCTTAGGGGATGCTTACACTATATGTTCTATAATCTGACCCAGTTTCGAGACAGTGGCTCCAGTAGATTTTGCTGTGCGTTGATGAGTCAGTGAGTGAGTGGAAGTACTCTTTTATATGTATAGAAAGATAGTTCAGACATTCATGCTAACGTTCCTGTCTCGGAAACGGTTCAAGACAGGGGAAAAAAGGGAATTATAAAATTTCAGAGCATCATCGATTTAGTACGAAAAGATAGCTTTGACATTGGTGCTAAAAATACAAGGCTAAAAACGTGCATTTTTTTGTTCGCAATTTCTTAAACTATACACACTTAAGCTGCATTGCTCAAGTTGTAGCGTAGCTGGTGAGACATACGTTATATAGTTCAAAATACGGTTACTTGATACTTTTTGTTTTGTTGTAGAGATCTTGGTCTAAAGTAGGTCCCATTATAACATCTTTACAATCTAAAGAAAATAAAGCGCCATCTGGTGAAAAACAGCAGAATTAGCGCTCCTATCTCAAAAACGGTTCAAGATGGTAGAAAAGTTAATTACGAAGTTGTACAGCATCATCGATTTACTACGAAAAGACAGTTTTTAGACATCATTGCTAAAAATAGTACGCTTAAAACGTGCAGTTGTTTGTTCGCAATTTCCTACACTGTGCACACTTGAACTACGTTGCACACTTTGAAGCGTAGAGGATGACACGTATACTCTGTGGTTCAAAGTACTGTTACTGTAAGCGGTCACATCGATTAGCGCAAAGTCGTGTTCAACCAACTTCAGAAAGGAGGGTGTTCTTAATTCGATGTATGTTTTGTTGTTGGTGTTTGTAAGCTTATATCTTCGTAAGAGATGCTCTAATTAACCGACTTCAAAAAGGAGGAAATTCTCAATACAAAGCGTATGTTTTTTTGTTTTTGTTTTTATTTGTTAACTCATAACTTCTGAACGGATGATCCGATTTTGATACTTTTTGTTTTATTGTAAAGGTCTTGGTCTGAAATAGGTCCCATTGTAAGATCTTTACGATCAAAAGAAAATACCGGGTGCCAGAAAAAGTCAGTCCCGACTGTTTTAACTGCTGAACAGCTGCAGCTATAGTCATAAAAGTAGTATGTAGGTATAGTAAAGTGGACATGTGCTACGCGTTTCAACCGCCTAAAGCGCCACCTGGTTTAAAAGAGTGGAGTTAGCGATCCTATCTCGGAAACGTTTCAAGACAGGGGAAAAAAGTGAATTATAAAATTCAGAACATCATCGATGTAGTACGCAAAGGTAGTTTAGACATTAATGCTAAAAACAGTACGCTTAAAACGTGCATTTGTTTGTTCACAATTTCCTATTTTGTGCACACTTGAACGACATTGCATATGTTGTAGCGTAGCGGGTGACATTTATGCTATGTAAAATTCAAAGTATGGTTATTGTAAGCGGTCACATCGATTAGACGTTTTAAACTGTCTTCATAAAGGAAGAGGTTCTCAATACAAACCATGTTTCTCGTTGTTGTTGTGGAAATTTGTTAGCTTATAACTTCGTAAGAGAGAATTTAATTTTAATACTTTTTTTGTTGTCGTAATGATCTTGGCCTGAAATAGGTTTCATTATGATTTCATTAAGATATAAACAAATTACAGGATACTCACAAATATCTGTTCTCACTCTAACTGCTGAACGCATGCAGGCTACACTGATAAAAGAAGTATGTAAGTATCGATGTTGAAACTTCTGTCCGTCAGCTGCAACGCATATTTTGCTCTTTGTTTGAACTTTACGCTGCGCAATTTCCAGCGCAGTGGGTGACAGGTATTCAGTGTAAAGTTCAATATACATGCCTAACAGAATTTTCGGTTTCGAATACAGCGTATCCGTTCTTTACATTTTTAAAGACTTTTTAATTTAACGTATGTTCGTTCAATAGATAGTTTTTTGCTCATATCCAATAAAGGCAAGAAAAGTGACACAACTTAAAAATGCAGCATTTCAGAAAAATTAACTTAAAAATAACTTGACTGGAATAAAACTGGCACAACTGTCTCTCGAATGGATAACTTTCTAGTTGGAGATGTAACTTTTTTGTTCACATTGTGTGCATTTCATGTATTTTTCAGTGACATAAATCATTTTTTGATTAATGTCACTTTTCTTGGAAGTTGTGATTTATGAAACTTCCGTCGAACGTCTTATGATGCTCTGCCACATAAATAATTTTCACTGAAAAGAGAAAAATAAAATCTTTTTGTAAAAAAATAGAACCGACTCCAAAAACGAACTACTATTCAAACAACTAAAAATGAAAGGAAATTAGCAGAAAATGGAACGGTAAATTGCGCCTAAAAGTATAAAATAATTTCCTTCGCCAAACAACCTGTAACACTACAATTAATCATAACTTTTGAAGTCGGCGCAAAATTAAATAAAATTTGATACCTTTATTCAATATAAAAATCAAATCCTATTCAATATACAAATCTCACATTGTTACCTGCAAAACGCAACCGAAAACTACTTTGATTCAAGAAAACAAATAAAATTTCGTAATCAACAAAAGTTGGCGAAGATGCTGGTATCTGACGTCCTTGGTGAAAGAACAATCGCAAAATTATCTTTCAAACATATTTAATTTCTGTGGGATATCATGATTATTTTGATAAGGTACATCAAGAGAGTAATCAAGAATATGAAACAACATATCGTACAACATATATTATGAAAATATACATCTTATATATTTTTGCCTTACGTTTTGATCGCCAAATCCAAAAGCCATCAAGGATGATAGTTATCAAAGTTATACCAAATTTGCAAAGGAAACTCTAACTTCGTAGAAACATAAATACCGTATTGTGAAGAATGTTCACTGTTCTATGTAGATGGTACTAATGGACCAATTGTATACAGTGATAAAATAATAAAGGAAACATGAAAATGGATCATTCGAGACAACAGAATTTGTTGCTACCGATCTAAAGACAAACTTTTAAAAACTAATTAAATTTTATTTAATTTTGCGCCGACTTCAAAAGTTATGATTAATTGTAGTGTTATAGGTTGTTTGGCGAAGGAAATTATTTTATACTTTTAGGCGCAATTTACCGTTCCATTTTCTGCTAATTTCCTTTCATTTTTAGTTGTTTGAATAGTAGTTCGTTTTTGGAGTCGGTTCTATTTTTTTACAAAAAGATTTTATTTACTTTTCAGAATAGGGCAAAATTTAGCATAAACATCCATTTTGAAGGATATTTTCATTGTAAAATGTCCAATATCAATTAGGATACTGCCTTGAAAATAATTGATTGCAAATACAGTACCCGCCGTTTTATAAAATCACTGGTTAATAAAATCAGCCGCTTAATCTGATCAAATCGCTGGGTCTGGAATCAAATCAATACAAACTGCCACTTAATGAAATCAGTATTGCCGGTTAATAAACTCAAAAGAAAATCTCTTTAACAGTAAAAATGATCATGTGTGTATACTAAACAACGAATTATATTTTCTCACCGGATTTTTGAAAAGAAAAAAAAGAAACAGAACGAAACAAGCCATCACATTATTACTCTTTGGTGAAAATTTTACGCCTTAAATAAGAAAAGATAGAAAGAAAAAAAAAAGAAAGAAAAACACGCTCCATGAATTCTTGGCTAATGAGTATCTTTTTCTGTCTTTAAATATTCAAATAGAATTTCTAGTTCTTATTCTGAAACAACTTAGTTGCAAGATATGCAGGCGGATAGTTTTTATTCTGAATGTAAATCGTAAAATTTTGGTAAAGTACTTTTTTCTTCAAATGTATAGTCAAAGGAAGTTGACATCGAAGTTTGAAATTTCTCAATTTGCTTCATAAAAACATAAGAATGAAGATATATTAGTACCTAAATTGTACCAAACGTAAAAGTGAACCGCAAGCAAAAAATGAATAAAGAAAGCAGAAGTCAAAGAAAATGTCCATCTTTTATGTAATTTTGCCCTTAAAAGCTGAAAATTTTATATGAATGATAAGCAGCAAAAACTCCATTCCTACGGATGGTTAGTTGATACATGGAAGGGCGAAGATTTTCGTTCCATATTTAGGTAATGAATGTTCTTTTATTGAGTTCGGGTATGTTCGCCGGATATAAAAACCAGCCGCTTAATAAAATCATTTCGATGAAAACAAACGGGATTTTATAAAGCGGCGGCTACTGTATTCTAATTTGAAAATTTCTTAAGTTATTGGAAATTTAAAGTTTTCTGAACATAGCAGAATAGAGCAATATTTTACCTCAACTTGCATAATGAATATCATTGAATTGGAAATAGTATGGAATTTCATGAAAACTTAAATACGAAACTGACCCCTTATAAAATTAATTAACAAATTAGAATAAGGTAAATGTATCGAAATGAACAATTTATACCCTATTAAGTGGGGCATTTCAGACTGTTACCCATTCAAACGATCGATCAAATTAATTTCTCTTAATATGAATATAATGCCTTATAGTATAAATGTATGAAGGAGTGTTCACTTGTTCCAAATAGTTTATGATATGTATAGACACTTAAAAGTTCTTTTGTTTCTTCATCGTATGATTATTGTTATCCTAAATTACACACGCTATTTTTTTTTTTTTTTTTTTTACAGAATTGCTATTTCTTCCAGTACTATTTTCGAAAAAAAGAAAATAATAATAAAAAAATTGTTAATAATATGAATTAAATATTCCTAAAACAAATATATTTTTAAAATTGGGATAAAAAAAAATATATATATATATATATATATATATATTTAATGAAATAAAAAATTTATTTTATATTCTAATTTTACGTTTTATTAAACAAGAACTTCGTTATTATTCTCTAGAGGTTGTTTTTCTATTCTAATTATTCTCGATAATTAATCTTTGATTTTGTTTTAATTTGCTATTAATACTTTTTGTACTTTTTTATTACCACATCTCATTTAGAATATCACTAGACACATATTAATTAATTTGATACCAGATTCTTTTCTTTTTTCTTTATATTACTCTTCTTTTTATTTTCTCTATACAAATTAATTTTCATATCTTAACAATTTAGGATTTTCTAATTAAAGAGCATAGTGGCAAAAATAGAAAAAAGAGGGTCTAAGAATGCCATTTCTTACTGTTGCATCGTTTAGCCATTAATAAAAATTCCATTATCATAGTTTTGCACTTAACTGAAGCTGCAATATCTCAGACTAATTCCTTTTTATGGAACGCAGATGTTAGCAGCTGGATTTGTTTCAAAAGGCAATATTCTTGTTTGCTGTTAATGAACCTTTTTATAAAATATGTAAGAAAATTTTCTAATTGCTGTACACATCTGAAAGAAATTTCTACCATTTCTTTCTTTAAATTTGCCATATTCTTTTTATTATTTATTATAATTATAAACGAATTCAAATAAAAATTATCTTTTTAACAAAAACAGTATTTTAAATTATCTAAATAGAATTTGTAAACTAAACACAAAAAAAATAAGTAATAATCATGAAGGAATCCGTACATGACAGTGGCGGATCTAAGTAGGGGGGGGGGGAGCTGAGGGGCTGAAGTCCCCCCCCCCCTCCAAAAAAAAAAAAGCACTGACATTCTCAATTGAATATTACAAATGTAAATTTTCATTGATCTGGAATAAAATGTTGAAAATCTTAGCCCTCCCCTCCCCCCCAAAGTTAAGTTCTGGATCCGCCATTGGTACATGAACAATGAAATTTATGAATTATCTATTTAAAATATCGTAAGGCTTTTGTGTGTTCACAGAAAACCGGTAAAGACCCGCTATTTTAGAAAATAAATAAATAAATAAATAAATTGATTAAAATGATTTTTAACTCAACATTAAAGCCCAATTTTTATCATAGTATACATATGAATATTTAAAATATACAATATACCAGTCGTTAACATTTTATTACACGGGTTGATTAAAATTTACCTTAAAACCTCTTCAATTCTTCGAGCTAAATCAATCTGAATATATTTCACTTAAATAAATACATTTTTATGACTACAATTTTGTGAAATATATAAATATACACTGTTGAATTATTCGAATTTTTAATGGGAAATACGTTAAAGAGTTAAAAATTTAAGGAAGAGTAAAAAATTTAAGGCACACATTGATTTTAATTTAGAGTGTGAGGGAGTGAATGGAAAATACTTTCATTAACGAAAAATCCACAAAAACGAATATATTTGTATCAGAATACTGATTGCTATTCGAATGTGCTTAATTTAAAGATGTAATCCTATTTTAGATAATTTGGAGCGGAAGGCTGATTTTTATACCAACTATGTGAAAAATACCAGAGCCGGGAATCGAACCCGGGCCTTCCGCTTTACGCGCGGATGCTCTACCACTGAGCTACCATGGGTGATAACCAGCTAGACATTTCTCACATAATATCCATTGGCAAGGTCACCGAGTCTGCAAACGCAGCTATATCAGGTGACAATATTAAACGTGGCACAACTCCAATAGACCACGAAATTATAATTTTGAAATTCATTATTCATCAACCTTAATTTATTTTAGATAATTTGGAGTGGAAAGCTGATTTTTATACCAACTATGTGAAAAATACCAGAGCCGGGAATCGAACCCGGGCCTTCCGCTTTTTCACATAGTTGGTATAAAAATCAGCCTTCCACTCCAAATTATCTAAAATAAATTAAGGTTGATGAATAATGAATTTCAAGATGTAATCCTATTCCACATTTATTCCATCGAAAGAAAGAAAGGAAAAAAAAAAAAAAAGATATTATGGTTGATGCTCCCTTTCTCTTTTAGGGGGGGGGGGCATCAACAGAAAACCATAATTTTTGGGAAAATATAAAATATTTTCCTGCTTCTCAAATCGTCTGTGTTCTTTAAAGGTATTTTTTTAAGAAAATATTCATTATTTTACAAAATATATTAACGTTATAAATAAGAATCAGCAAAAAATGCTTTAAATAACAAGATAATTTACACTAATAAAAGGAATGAAAGCTCCGTCAAAATAGTTATAACTGTCAACAATTTAAGTTCCATACCTGCCAACCATCTCATTATGAATCGTAACATTTTTAGTACCCCCTTTTTTTCACATCAGTCTTTTTTTAGAGTAATTTTATACTTATTTAATCGAAACTACATTTGGGAAAATTTACTCTAAAAATAAAGTGGTGTACAAAAAAGGGCGTGTTTTAAAGGGGCGTAACAATGTTACAATTATTAATGAGATGGTTGGCAAGTATGGAGTTCCAAATTCAAAATGAACAAGATTACCGAATTATATCTTAACAACACTCTGCGTGTCGATTTCTAAACTATTTATTTTCAGATAAAGCATGAATATATATATATATATATTTCAGATTTTAAAAGTTAACTATATTAATAAATTAATAGCTGCAATTTGCAAAATGCAAAATTCAGAAGATTTTTAAAAACAAAGTACTAAATATACGTATAACTTAAGCGTATGTGACTTAAACATTTGTTAATCATACGATAAAAACATTTTTAAGAAGTAAAATTAAATACTTTCAACCGCAAGCACTTTGGTAAAGAGATTTAACTATTTTATCTGATAATTTTTAAGTTATCCAATAACTATTCCTCAAGCATATTTTTAGCAATATATTTTCAAATTTATTAAAATTACTTGCATTTGGCGAGAAAATATTTTGTTCGCCAAATCGTATGCTGTCTTTGGGTTTTACGTGCCAAATACTCAAAAGTATTTAATTTTTTACGGATTGTCTACCTCTACGGGGATTCCGCCGATAAATTTGACTGATCTTATATAACGAAAGTAAGTAGTATCAGTAGAATTTTCTTTAGAATATTCTGAGTATGCGCTTTAAGGAGACTTTCCTTGGGAGATGCAGACAATGATTTTGATTCTTCATCATTTAAGTTAAATTAGAGTTTAAGTAATCTGTGTCTAATTATTCTAGTGTATGTGTCTTTCTTCATCGCCATTAGCATTCTGATTATCATAAAAATGAATTGATTACTGTGATATAGGATAAATCGTATAAGATCCAGCCAAAAATATAAAATTGGAAAATTTAAGGGTATTCAAAATAATTAACTTTTATGTGAGTGTGTGATTGTTTCTCTTGTTTTTTGTGTTATGTCCCGATATGATTTTTATTGCATGCTGCTGTCCTATTGGCTAGTTATGTTTCTCCTCCTCCTTGGGTTTTTTGTTTTGCTTCTGCCTCAAAGGTTATAGAACGTGCTTTTTGCCTCTGAGGAAGAAAAAGCCCACATCATTTCGAAACTGGTTGTGCAAGAATTTATTTTATAGCGTGTAATGAAGTTAAAAAAAATTAAATATTTATTTTACACCAGTTCTTCGTTTCATATTTGAATTAGTTGTATTTAAAATAGTCTTCACTTTAGATCTAAGTACAAATATTTGATACAAATAAAAATTTATAAATAAATATATCTTGTAAAGTAAGAAATATATTTTCTCAAAGGCAATCAGAATCTGATTTTATTAATTAATTTTTGTTTTGCAGTTTTATCTGCACTTTGATCAATTTTTAAAACTTATTTCTGAACTTTAATATTCAACCTGCCAAGAATTGAGTAAATTACCGGCAAAAAAGAGCAAAAACTAAAATCTAACAACTTTGACGACTGCTTCTACAGCAATCGAATATTCATCAACTTAGACCAAAACAAAATTTCAGGTAAGGTTTTATAAAAAGCTGTTTGCACAGATAAATTTCCAATTTCAGCGGCTAAATTGACAAAAATTACAGAATTTATTTTGTAAATGCACATATCATGTACATTCTTATCTACTGTATAAGATATTAGGGAAAGTCATTCAGGTAACTAGTGTTAAGGTGACGTTTTAAAAATCCATACTTTTCATATGTTTATTGCTTATTTATCTCTACTCATCATGATTTTTTTTTTAAATCAATATAAGCCCTAAAATGTTATAAGGTATAGTTACGCCGATACATATATTATTTTACGTAAATGTTGGAGTGCATAAAATATTTAGATTTGCACTCAATCCAGTGTTGCAATTTATTTTGACAACTTAATGATCAGATTTACTTTCTACGCTTTCCTTCCTCCTTTCGAAGGAGTTTCGCATTTCGAACGATGTCAAAGTCATTTTGTTTATAGGTAAATGTTTCACAGTTGAAGTCCTTTAGAGATCATTGTGTGACCTTGTCCTTCTTTTTTAATTAACACTTTTTTTTAAGAATTTCCATTCAAATTTGTGAAAACATATTTCTCTAATTATATGTTAGAACGTTTGTTTACTTAACATTAATTTACTTTTTACTGAGCAGTTTTGGGCTGCTTTATCATGAATTTTTTTTTTTTTTTTTTTTTCTTTTACTGTATGCAAAGTTTGGAAACTTGACGTTTATGTTATATTTAAAAATCTCTTATTATATTTGAAGAGCAAGCATTCAAACCGTGTTTTCTCAAAAAAAAAAAAAAAAAAGAGTTAGTGATTTTTCTTTACACTTAACATAAAATAAAATGTATACATATCTTCCTAGATATGTCTACATGTCTCCCCTAGTAACTAGTAATACATCTAAAGAAACGGTAATTAGGGCTTAAGTTTAGTTATTGTTTAATTTATTAGTTTTTTGTGTTTTCTGAAAAAAATTATCAGAAGGAGAAAACATGGTTTGAATTCTCATTTAGTAATGGTTGTGTTTATTTTCATAAGTTGTACCTGTACATTCGATATAATCGTTATTTCTCTAATTAAACATTTGAACATATCTAATTAAAATTGAACTTAATTATCAAGTTAAATAACCTCCCGTGGCATACAAAATAATGGCTCAAAGTTATTAACTTTAATTTTAGAATACATCCGCCAAAACATTCATGTAGAGGCATTTTCCGTAAACTCTTTCATCAATTAACTTCTTTTATTTTGTCTTAAAATGTTACATTTACTCGTATGTATTATTTCTTATAATTTTTGCGATATATAGAATATATTTAGATGGTAGATATGGAATCTTTAAGCAAAAAGATGTTGAAATTTTTCAAAGAATGAAGAATTTGAGAACTTAATGTGCGTGTCATATTTAACTCATTTAATAGTAACACTGCTCTGAAAAAAAAATAAATAAATAAATAAATAAAATCGAGTTTTGATACCATTTTTGCTGATTCTTATGTAAAATAACTTCCTGAATCCGAATATGACTCCCATTTTGCCCAGTCACCTATCGTTTTCTAGAACCACCACCTCTTCCCTCAAATTTTTCTCCTGTTCGATAATTTTATGACCATGAATTTGATTTGAAGAATAAAAAATAAATAATTTAACCCTCCGTCGGGCGCACCCTGCCTGAGAGGCCCGTTCTGGTTTTTATTCTCTAAATATCCTACACTTGATTTTTAATTAAAAAACACCCATATGGCGACCTTATTAGGAGTAAATAGAAAGTAATAAAACGAAAATTTGATGCATAAGAACGAATTTATTGATTGTAATACAAGTATTTTAACAATAAAGTATTTACACCTAGCCTCTCAGGCAGGGTGCGCCCGATTTTGTTCGTCCTATGGGTGCGCCTGACGTAGGGTTAACACCTAAAAACAAAATAATATAAAGTTTAAAAAATAACATTAATAACAGATTGAAAAAATATAAGTAATACATAATTTCAGTGGCAAATCCCCCCAATTTTTTTCCCTTTTCGCAAATGTTCATGTTTTACAATTTTTTAACTCTGTAGCCCCTTAGATGATACATAACGGTTAAAATTATCCTCCTCCCTCCTAAAATTCAAATTTATAGCCATAAAATCACCGAAAAATGATAAAAATAAGGGGCCATTCCTAAAAAATCGTGGATTGTAAAGCAAAATGGGCGTCATATTCGGATCCAGGAGGTCATTTTACATAAGAATATGCTGAAATAATGTCATAAGCAATTTTCATGCCATGTAATTTTTACATTTATTTTCATAAGTGTTTAACCCTTTCAGGGGCAATGAATTAAAGTTCATTTAAAATCAAATGCCACCAGAGTTTGAGAACAACATCAGAAGAAAAGTAATAAATGATCGTTTTCGGATAAGATAAAAAAGTAAAGTTTAAAAAAAATTTCTGGGATGAATTTTTGCAGTTGGGAAGTACAATTAGGTGGTATAAAATATATACCACCGCTTCTGAAAGGGTTAAGGGGACTTAGCGCCTTTGACTTGGTACCACTGAAGGTTTCATATATAAAAGCTTATATTTCCATTTAATACTTATAAATTGTGTTATATTAGGTTTGTTCAGTAAAATATAAATTCAGGCAACAATTCTGATGGTTTTTGATATATATTTTACAGATTTGAAATCTTTAAATTGAGTTGAAATTTTTTTATGAATTCATGATCTGAAAAATGCTAAAATCTACATATATTTAGGAAAAGACTTTATATTATTTTCTGATGTTTAATAGAACCTACCTAAAAGAATTAGAGATGGATTTTGCTTTAAAAGAGAAAATGAGATGGATATCTTTAAAAGTAAAATATTTAAAATAAAAATATAAGAAAAATTATGTTATCTTTGCAAATTTTTACATAGACATGCACTTTTCATTTTTTTTTTTTTTTTTCAAAAACTAATTAATAAATTTCAAAATCCATCCCTATATCCTTTAAGTAAGTTCTATTAAATATCCCCCCCCCCCAAATGAATAAATAAAAAAATAAATAAAGTTTTTTCTTTAATATCTGTAGAAGTTTTAGCATTTTGAATATTATCAACTCCAGAAAAAACGCAATTTAAAGATTTTTATCTGTAAAAGATATATGAAAAACCATAAGAATTGTTGTTTGCATATATATCTGATTGAGAAAAACCTAATGTAGTTCAATTTATCAATTTTAAACAGAAATGTAAGCTTTTATATGAAAACTTCAGTAATGCAAAGTTTAAGGTGCCAAATCCCCTTAACACGCACACACACACACACACACACACACACACACACACACACACACATATACACACACACACACACATATACACACACACACACAAAATAAAATAAAATAAAATAAATAAATAAAAATGCATCGATGATGCGGGGATGTAAGTATTAAACTATCTGAAGAAAATATATATTATTGTATAAACATTATAATTATAGAATAAAATTATGTATTTGTCTAGAAAAATTTGAAAAATCTCACAAATTACGCACTCATCCATAATAAAGTGGAAGAAGAAAACAGATTCCACGTATAGTGGCGAAATATTAATAAATAAATAAATAAATTTGAATCTAAACTTACTACAAAAGCATTTTCAACAATTTTTATGTACATTAGTGCCCAGTTGTGCAAAATATCATCAAAATTTGAACTTAAAAATCGCAAAATAAGTGGAGAGAACACTTCATTAGCTTGTGAAATGGAAATACACATATATATTGCTAACATTCGTATGTTCATTATTGTTAAAATGTTTGGAGATTTCAGAAAATTTATTGTAATTAACAATGATAGCTAATTTCATCGTCTGGAAAATGAAAACTACTTTTTTCAAAAATATACTTTCAAAAAGTATCATGAGGCTTGATCCAATTTTACTTCCGTTTGTATGATTGCTAATACAATAAAGGATCACATGGTTTATTCAGCGATCATCAGGACCGAATATATAGCACATCATCTGCAAGTTTTTAAATATAAACTTTTTATCAGAAAAAATAGAAAATAATGCAAATAAAAATAAAATTATTATACGGTACACTGGTGGAAAATTGCTAAGGACGGATGACAATAGCTAGGCTATCTACACGATTGTTTTTAAATATCTAAACAAATACTTCATGGATTCTCTTGAAACTGTAGAACTAACAAGAAAATGTTACACCACATTTTTTTCCAGCGAAAGTTTTGTCCCGAAGGGTATCAGTCAAAAATAGACTAAAGATATATAATCCTTGGGATAACCCTGTACAAAAGAATACTTGAAATTAGTTGCAACTACAGTATATGATTACGAGCCACCTACCCCTATTTTTTAATTATAGATATAAATTTATATTTCACTTACATTAACGGAAATATAAAAGTTTCTTTAATAACGTCGACAATTATTCGTTCGTACTTTGTTTATAACTTGCAGGGTTTTAAAACCAAAGAAATATCACTTTTAGAAAACATGATACACTACATTAGGCACAACATATCGAAATCAGAATATAAAATATCAAATATCTGGTTAAATATGAGCTTTTTTACTAAATAATATTTAACTACGCATGCGCAAGTGCTAGCAAAATTTCTTTTACTTAATTTATTAGCCAAACACATAGACTAACTCCAAACAAACTCCCAAGCAAATATAATTAAATCTCAGAACGATATCGTCGATAGAAAAGTTGATTTTCAAGCACTTTTAAAAGGGTGCAAACGCTAAGGGTTTTCAGTTTTTACCTATGTTTTCATTTTTAATCGTCATGTGCAGAAAGTGCATAGTGAAGCAGAGGTTGTACTCTCCTCCCTTCTTTCTGGACACATTCGGAGATGAGAAATTTTCACATTTTTTTGCCACCACTATTTCATATAGAAATCTGCATAGTATTTTTAGCGTAATGTGTCGCGAATAAATAGGGTGAAGATTATTGTACAAAAATAATGGTAGCAATAGTGTCGGAATTTTCTCATTTCTGAGAGTGTCCTAAAAAAAGGCGGAGAATATGATTCCCCTGAATGAAGGTACCCTATACATTTTCTCAAAAAATAGAAAATATTTGAAAACCATTACTAATACTAAAACACATTGTTTATATAAACTTTAGAATTATATAATGATAACTACAAAACATTAAGCTAATATCCAAATTAATAAATTTATAAAAAGAAAAGTATAATAATTGTAATATCAGATAGAATAAAATATATCGTCAATATTATTGACTACACGTAAGATACTAAAGATTACATAAAAAATGCGTTTTAGTAAAAGAAATGGTTTTCAAATATTTTCACCATTTTTTGAGAAAATGTGACCAAAGCGTACCTTCACTTAAGTCCACGACTATGCAACGATACAAAAAAAAAAAAATCAAGTAGGAGTAAAACACCTTAGCGTGTCGCCAAAGTGTACCTTCACTTAAGTCCATGACTATGCAACGATACAAAATAAAAATAGGGGTAAAACTCCTTGGCGTCAGTGTTGCCAAACTTAGGGACCTTTTTATTCAATATCTACCACTAAATTTTAATTGTAACGGTTGTCTAATCACTTCGAAGGTTAATCGTCTATTATCGCTACAAATCGTCTACGAATATCACTTTTCAAAGTTATTGGCGATTATCGAATAAAACAGTCCCTAAATTTGGCAACACTACTTAGCGTTTTATATCTTTTTTAAATTACTTGAAAATCAATTTTTCTATCGATGATTTTTTTTTTTTTTTTAGTTTTGACGATATTTGCTTGGGGAAGTTTTAGAATTAGTCTATACATTTGACTAATAATTATGCAACAGAAATTTTGCTAGCGCTTGCGCATGGGCAGCTAAAAATTATTTAGTAAAATTACTTAATATTATTTAGTTCCCATATTTCATCAGATAATTAATATTTTTATATTCTGATTTCAGAATATTGTGCCTAATGTAATATGACAAGTTTTCTAAAAATGACATTGCTTTGGTTTTAAAACCCTGCATGTTATAAACAAAAAATCAAAGAAAAATTGTCGACGTTATTAAAGAAACCTTTATATCTTCCTTAATATACATGCAACTCTCATATAGATTTATATCTATAATTAAAAGAAGGCTCATCATCATATGCTATAGCTACAATCAATTTCAAGCCTTATTTTTTATAGAGTGACCCCAAAAATTGTATTCGTTAGAGCTTCGATTATAGAAGCTTCTGGAGAACACTTATGTCCAGAGAATATCATGCATTGGCTTACACAGATTTTAAGATCCTGTAAATTGAATAGAAGAGGAGATTGCTGTCGGATGCGCCTTTTTCCAACATGTCCAAAACATTTTCTACTGAATTAAGATCTGGACTTTGCAGTGGCTGTGGAAGCTGTTGGAAGTCAGACTGATATTCACTGAACCAATCTCGGAAGATTCTGGCACAATGTATAGTTGCATTATCATCCATGAAGTATTCGCCACTTTTGGAGTAAAAATGTAATACTGCAGGATGCACTTGATCGGCAATATGTCCAGGTATTGCATGGCTTTTTTTGTTTACCCTAAAGTAACACCAGGGAACCACTTTCATACCAGCAAACATTCTCCACACCATGATATCAGGTCTTGCATACTTACACTTCTAGCAACTTACGAGAAAGAGTACATCGATTTAACTTCATTGCCGATGATCTATCATGGAAGGGTGTCTAGTATTTTGATGCCATTCGCAAGTGTTGATTGACATCGTTGTGTAGTATTGACATTGGGGGAATGAAATAAGAGAAGATAACATACGGCGTATCAGCATGCAGGGCAAATGAAGTTAAATTTTGTCTACTCAAGATGGCTGCCTCAATAGCAGCCAAGGCTACAGCAGGAGACATATTGAATCTCTCAAAACATTGGCTAGTTCTGTGCTATCTTATTTACTTGGCAGCTTTGAGAACTATAGTTGAAATGACTTTGGCTCGAATGATTCATATTACATAATTTGATAATAACAATCCAGAATTTCTTATATAAGTGTGTTATTTAATAGCTTCTGTGGTTACAATTTTGGCTTCAGGTTTTTACGGGCATGTCATCTCCTCTTACAGTCGGCTGCAAAATTATTCGAGCACTAGCAATAATCCTTGCCAAAAAAAGTACACTTAATACAGCTTTGTTAAATAAATTCTTGTCGAGTCATGTTCTTAATCAGTCTAAGAACATGATTCGACAAGGATTTACTTAGCAAAACAGTCTTAACTGTACTTTTTAAATATAGGAATTATTGGCTAGTGTTCGAATAATTTTGCAGCCGACTGTACATCATTCCTCCAAAGTAATGTATCGCGAACTTTTGATTTTTCAAGCAGGAAATAAATCTATCGTGTTACGATTTTTTTTTTTTTTTTTTTTTTTTTTTACAACAAAGATTTATGTATTTAAGTACTTTTTTTAAAAATTTTATAGAATATAAAAATTTTCATAAAAATAAAACACTTTTGAAAAAAAAAAAAAAAATTTTTTTTTTTTTTTTCAAATTTAGACAACCACAGAGGCTGTTCGCACATTCTTTAGACGATTTTGATGGAGTGTACTGAAGCAATTTCCCTCATATTTCGTGTTTTATTTGTTCAGTTTGATAGTTCTTGTTCTTAACTAACATTCTACATCATAATTTCTATGATAATAATGCTTTTTATAATATCGGAAGAGGTATATTTTTCTACTCCTCTTGAACGGCTTTCCAGAGTCCACAAAGCGTTGTAGGTCGGTGTTTAGATAATGTTGATTTTAAGAGTCGAAAACACAAAAATCCAACAGTGATACATCAGAAGATTTAGCAGGAATGTCAGTGAAGGGTATGGTTTTAATTCCCGTTTTTTGTTCCATTTTTTTCTAGAAAAGCAATTGCGGATTGCGATGTGTGGCTGCTTGTTTTGTCTTGATGCAATTCAACGGATTGATAGCATTGTGGATAAAGATCTGGATTTTCATTTTTTTTTAAATTGGAATTAAAATATGTTCTTGAGAGTAATTAGAGTGGATTTTGACATTTTTGTCACATTTTTTTGCTTTTAACCTGCGCTTGTATAAAAAACCAGTGGCAATCATAAATCCTTTAGAAAAACTCTCTTTTGATGCTTTGAGCCATGTAGCAATTTTTTTTTTCTCCACTTTTGTGATAATAAATTGATCTTTTTTTTATTGCAACCACTTAAATATACCCAAGATTCATCTGTTGTTGCAACATTTTTCCATTTTTCTCCTGATAAATGCTTTTCATAAAGATTTCACTAAAAACTATCTTTGGAAAGAGTGGAAACCTATCCTTCTATCCACTGCCATTTTAAAAGCGCATTTTTGCATCAAAACAAAAATTATAAATATCAGAAGATAAACTTCCAAAAATATAACTGTTGTGAAAATAAAATTCTCCATGCAAACGATTTTTTCTTACTGCGAAATAAAATCGTCTAAAAAATGTGCGAACAGCCTGTATATATGTATATAATCGTTTGTCTTGACTGAGTGTATGGGAGAATGTCTGATTCATAACTGCCCAGTGCAAATTCTTACACCTAGAAGTGTAAAATTTGGTGAAAACTTCCCTTCCGTGACGTATTTATCCACTAAGAAACTATTTTTTTAACAGGATAAAATGTGTTTTCATATAACGCCTATCCCCTCCACCCCCCCCCCCCCCCCACAAAAAAGACAGATATCCGCAAGATTTTTGTTTTATATTATAACAAGCACAAATATCTTAAAACAGTTTCGGAAATTTTAGGAATTAGCCCCCTTCACCCCCCCCCCTCAAGAAAAAGGAATAAATCGTACTTTTTTTTTTTTTTTTCATATCCTTTCATATCTCTTAGAAAAAATCGGATATTCTAAAGATTCTTGCTCTAAAAGGTTTAAAGAAAAAGAAAAACTATTTAAAAAATTTTTAAGAATTCTCTCCCCAGGGAAGGGGGAAGCATGTTTTTTCAAAACTTTCGTTAATTTTTCCTGTTTAATTTTCTTACATTTTATAGGAACTACGTGTTTCTTCATATCAATCGGTTATGTCCCTTAGCAACAGTTACTGTGCAATTTCTTTCTTTCTTTTCTTTGATTTAAGATACGTGATTAATTATAGTTTATATATAATCGCGATTTTAATATGTATTGCTTCAAGTTTTTTTCAAAACCAGTACGTCTCGAATGGGAAATATTTTCTTAAGCAAGTAATATTTTTCTAGCACGAGAATAGTAAGTGAATGGGAATAATTCAAATATGAAGCACGGGAACAGGTATTTATTTTGTTAAAGAGAATTGAAATTTAATAATAGGTTTAAAAATAACATGAAAATTAAAAATTTGAACCTGTAAACCTATTAACATTTTTAAACCTGTTAATACATTTCAATCCCCTTCAAATAAATCGCCTATTCCCGTGCTTCATAAGTGGAGTATATATATTGTCCCTTGTAATAATTGCCATTTGCCTTACATAGATCAAACTGCAAGAAATTTTGAATCCTGTTTACGGGAGCATTCTTTGTACGCCGCTAAACTTGAAATTTCTAAATCTTCTATTGTAAAGCATAGTTGGGAATCTGACCATGGTTTTTATTTTCAGCAAGCCAAAATTATCTCTTATGCCAAACGCGAGAGTTAGATTTCCTGGAAAATCTATCTTAATCGCGATAAAAATTGTTAATGAAAAATCTGATTCCACTTTGCTGTCTAGAGCTTGGAAAAGTTTGTTTAATTCAATTAAATAATTACAGTCGGTAACAAAAGTGTCCGAACTCTAGCAAAAATTCTTATATAAAAAAGGTACGCTTAATACAGTTTTGTTAAATAAATCCTTGTCGAATCCTGTTCTTAGACTGACTAAAAACGTGATTCGACAAAGATTTATTCAACAAAACAGCATTAAGTGTACTTTTTTTACATAGGAATTTTTGCTAGTGTTCGGACACTTTTGTTACGGACTGTACCTTTATTTTGTAAAATAAAATAAAATAAAATAAAATAAATAATTAAATAATAGTAATAGTAATAATAATAATAATAATAATAATAATAATGTGTTGGTCGGTTGGTTGGTTTTCTCGTCGCACTAGTGCTGCGCAATGGACAATCGGCGACGGTTTGGGACTAATGGGTGGTCCCGAGATATGCCATCACAATTTTGATCCTCCACAGAGATTAATGGCTCCCCCGCTTAGGTGATACCCAGAGGTATAATTTGGACATAATAATAATAGTAAAACCCCTTCTCCTCGTATTTTTTGTGTTTGTTTCTTTTGTATCATGCATTTTGGTTGTGTTCCCTTCTGATTGTTTCTTGCATGCTGCTTCATATGGTTAGTTGTGTTACTTCTCCCCCTTTGGGTTTTTGCTCTGCTTTCAGTCTTGCTTTTGCCTTCAAGATAGTAGCAGATGTTTTTTGTACATGAAGGAGAAAGGTCACGTCTTTTTAAAACCGGTAGTATTACGTTAATTTTATGGTGTGTGAAGACGTTTTTAAGTTTGAATATTTATTGTACACCAGTTCTTTAATTTATTATTGTAAACACAGAACGTATCATGCAGGAACTGTTTGTTTAGTTATAAAAAAGAAAATTTTTATTTCTGTGTACTAAAATCAGTGTTTTTTTTTTTTTTTTTTTTTTTTTTTTATGTAAACCTCGATTGGGAAAAAAAAGTACGAGATGAGCAAAAATGGTGGTAATTTTTGTAAACAGTATGTATCCTCAAAACCATAAAGTTTACAAAGAAAAAAAAAGTCGTTCAATCTCTTTTTAGACCTTTGCAATTATTAATAATGTAAATTTATTTTACATATAATTTTATTATAACAGAGCGAGATCTGGAAAAACTAGTTCCCGCTATTAGGTTTCTCTAACACATGGTGCTAAAACTAAAATGGTCAGCAGACGCTGGGATGCAGCCATCTGTATATTAGCAGCGCCACCTATCGCCCAGTAAGCATTTATATTGAAAAGACCGGTTATGGTGCTATTTCAATCAGTGGGGATATAGTGCGGACCAGTGGTGTATACAGGATTTTTCCAAGGGGGGGGGGGGTTCGTCCTTCCGAATTTTCAATTAAGTTTAATTAAGTTTATTTTTAATTAAGTTTAACAATCTTTTAAAATATCATAATTACTTGCCTAAAATAAGAGTAAGAAAATGAAAAATAGTAAAACAAACTCACCAATTAGAAGATCAAACTGAAAAATCTTTAATTAGCGACGAATAACGTAGAGCCTGTACAAACTGCTACACAAAACATAAAATTCAATACATAGTTACGCAAAATATTTCATTGAATTTTCTTATTTACAGAGCGAAGTCTAATCGACAGGAAGTTTTTGGCTAGTTCATTTAAAATGTCTTCTACTGTTGGGGTATTGTTTGGGTCACTCCTTCAAGGTCACTACTTCAATGGTCACCCCTTCCCCATATGGTCGATCCCTATCCCTCTTGTCCTTGAGTATGAACTCATAAAGGTGAAATCCTTTCAGAGAATTGTTTTCAGGGGAACCATGTTTCGCACCGCGCAAATGAAGTGGTTTAGTTATTTTCAGGAGTGTTTATCGCAGAGTAATGAAAAAAAAAAGTTAGTCATAATTTTAAACCACTTCGTAGAAAAAAATATTCTACGCTTGCCATACATTTTTTCCGCCTGAAATGTGAAAAAAAAATGTAAGGAACAGCCTAATTTTTCTTATCATACATTTTGTCAAGGGGGGATGCATACGCCACTGGTGCGGACAATGTACACAGTGATTTCAATGTTTTTCTTTTTTAGTGATATGAAACGGTGATTCATTAAAAAAAAAAAAAAAAGATTTAAATATATTGATTAGCGAAGCCGGTAAAGCCTGCTTGTACTACATAGTGTTATATTTCATTACAGGAAAAGCATTCCTAAAACATAAATATCAATTGTTGAATATCAATATATCATTAATTCTTGATGTAAAGCTAGTTTTATATTACGATGTAAAATCTTCAACAACGTCCATTCCTGGATTTTTATTCATAATATGCAGTTTTCAACAAAAAATAACGCCATTATTAGATAATTTGAAAAAGCTCTTGAAAAGTAATATAGTGCGCTCAGGATGCAAAAACATTAAATATTTGTAAAATATGAGTATTTGTATGAAAAGTGTTTTAATTGCGCATGCTTGAAATTATTGTTTGCATAATTCGGTAGCTAAATAAATGGGTCAACTCATGCTAAAAACCTTGTCAAATATCGTAAAAAATCAGAAAGATAAATTCAAAATACTATGGATTTTTTCAATTACTAAATGAAACAGATTTATTAAGGGTACAGCTCCAACCTGCTGTTTTCCTTGTAAGTCGATGGATAATTACAGTCAAATGCCTAAATGCATATTAATGATTTTATAAATAAAGATTATTATTTATAAATAAAGAGAAATGTGTGAAATATATTGTAATAAAATTTGTTTTATATTTTACAACACAGAAAATTATACGAAATTTCGTAAATTAATATTTAAGAAAAATAATTATCAATTATTTAATTTATTGTAGTTATCTCTAACTTATAATGACAACAGCAATTTACGACTATCCCCCTAATAAGAAGTCAATTTTACTTAGCAAATGAAAAGCACCTTAGTATTTTGGATATATTTTTCTGAATTATCACAATATTTTCAGACTTTTAGTATGAGACAACACATTTATTTTACTATCAAATTATGTACACACACAAAAAAAAAAAAAAAAAAAGAAGAAGAAGAAGAAAGAGAAAGAAAGAAAGAAAAAGAAAAATGATTTTTTTTTTTTATATATATCATTTGTTCCTGCGCATTTAAAGTATTTTTTTCATACAAATATTCATATTTTACAAAATATTTAATATTTTTATATTCCGACTGCACTATTTTACTTCGAAAATGATTTTTCGATTTATTAGAAAATAGCTTGGGATTTCGTCGGAAACTCCGCATATTATAAATGAAAAATCATTTTTTTTTTTTTTTTTTTTTTCTTTTTAAGAAAATTCCTCAATAAAAGCTTAATAACATTTTTTAAATATTATTTGACATGCTGTTGTATCACAAACGCATCGAAATATTTTACAGGGTATAAATTAACATTTGCTACTGTTACAAATCATTTAACTTCTTTAACGTTCAGGATGATCACAAACACTCTACTTTTTACGTAATTTGTTTTCCACCCCCTAATTATTGCAACAACTCAATCCTCACTAAAAAAGTTAAGGGCGATCATGTTTAACATCTCTAAAGTTTAAGAATGATTTATCAAGCAAACAATGTATAAATTGAAAAAAAAAAAATACATTAAGTGACAAAAAAAAAAAAAAAAAAAAAAAGCTGCGCTTTGATATTTTCCATTTCTCTTTCTGCAATCGCCAATTTTATTGTTTTAAAAGTAAATTTACGAAAATATTTTATTACGCTGTGTTCCATGTACAATTTAGGATTGGGCCTAGTATTAAAAACAAGATGCAATTGTTCGGAAAAGTGTAATTTTAGAAAGTATTTCAAAAATGGCAAGACTAAGGCAATTAACGATAGCACAAATTTTTTTAATTTTAAAGTGAAAAAAAAAAAAAAAATCCGCAGGATGTAAAAATGATTAAATGCTAACGAAATATTGGTGAGCTGGCTTTTAGCAAGATATAAAATTTTTTCGCTGTTTAAACTGGAAATTTATCTCCAGGCGGCCAAGTTGCTCATCCAATCGAGATGACCGCAAGCTAAACAGCCGGTGCTTTAAAAATCAGTTTGTATTACATTTAGAACATATAAGAGATTCAGAAAAAAGTGTTTAGTAACAAAATTTCTTTAATTACAGCGCAACAACAATTAATCAAAGCAAGTTTAACTGCCAGAAAATCTGGAAGAAAAAATTCATTCTCAGCGAAAAGAATTAGAAAAAACATGACGTCAGAGGGTTAAAATATTTAAAAAAAAATAATAATTAGTTAATTATTGGGATGAAGTGGTTCTCTCTGATGAGTCAAGTTTAACTTATTTCGAGCTGACGGAAACAAGCAGGTCTGATGACGAAAATATTACCGACTTAATGAAAATCGCTCTTTTAAAACAGTGACACATTTTTCGTACATTATGATATTAAAGTACATAACTTTTCAATGTGTAGGGCAAATTTTCATGTTCAAGGGATCAGTTAACCCGAGATAAAACTCGGCCATTAAAAAATTGATGCCTGGCCGGCTATTTTGAAATTATTTCGGACTTTTTCACGATCAGCATTTCAAAATGATAATGCACCTTGTTACATGGCGCCTGTGGTACGTTTATTTGATTCAAGTTGTTGAAATTATCTATCCATTCACATGAGCCTCTATAATTTTGTAAGTTATAACTTTTTTTACTTAACGTTAAATCCCACAAAGAATATCGTAGAATTTCTTCTTCACTAGACCTGAAAATAGTCCTAATCTCAATCCGCTCGAAAATGTTTAGTCTATAAAAGAGGGTGGGGATTCGAAATTTGTAGCCTACAACTTTGCAAGAACTAGAAAAAATTATTTATGACGTTTGGCACAGTGAAATTTCTTAGTTTCATGTTAAAAAACTGTAAAATACTATGCCATTGCCCTTTAAAGTACAGGGTGATTATAATTAAAGTTACGATTTCAAAACTCTGTAACTTAAAAACTACCGCTGAGAATGACTTGATATTTTACCAGAACCGTTGTTAGACAATGGAATTCTGTTTGGCGAAAGGAAAAAAAAAAAAGTTCCAAAATGTACTTTTAATCATTCGTAAGATGTTTGTTTCATGAAGCTCCTCTTTTTATCTTGTCACTATCACTGTTTTGCTGTAAACACGTATTCTTGTTTTTTTTTTTTTGCTAAAAACGGTTGTCGTAAACTTTTAAAGTCTGTTGTTTCCTGCTATTTTATACGATTGCTAACAGCATTCCTGCGTATAATGAATCTAAAGCATTTCTTTTGAGATTACATTGACAGCGCCATCTATACGAACATTTTATAAATAGTTTTTCCCTTCACCAAAAAAAGTTCCATTGCCTCACGATTGTTCTGGTAAAATATCAAGTCGTTTTGACCGTTAGTTTTAAAATTATAGCGTTTTGAAATCGTAACTTTTATTATAATAACCCTGTAGTAATTCCATATAAAGGTGGAATTATTCAATACAGAATACATATTTTTATTAAGTAATTATTTAGATCTGACAAATAAATAGTTTTATTTCGTACATTAAAATATAATGTGTTTATTTCATATAATAAATTATAATAGAATAATAAGTATATGTTTATCATATTACGTTTAAAAAGAACACTTTATGTAGATTTTTGTTAAATACTTCGTAGAGTGTAATAAAGCGAATTATTAAATCAAAAATGTACAAAGGTATCATGTTATGACTTCCATATTATACAAACATCACAGTTTTATTTGTTTCAATCATTAGTTTTTAAGTTGTTACACATACAAATGGTATAAAGAAATTCTTCTGCAGTGTTTCTTCCCCCCCCCCTCTTAGTGTAGGGGAGATCCGTGTAATATGGACCCCTAAGCAAGAATGCTCATAAAACTAAAATTATTAAAATAAAAAGATTTAATTTGTTGGCTGCTCATTACAATGGTATAGTTGCATGGTTCAAGCTTGGTAAAGCACTCTGGGAACTGTTAATAATTGCAGGAAATAATTATTTTATTTATGTATCGGCGGTCCATATTACACATACGTTCGTGTAATATGGACCAAGTGGTCCATAGTGGTCCTTCCTGATCCCCAACAGTTGACACACTTGGAATTGTGAAACGAACTGTCCAGCATGTTCCCTCACACACTTGTACATCTCTTGGGAGAAATGAACGAAAAAAAAAATAGTTAATGGACGAAAAAAAAAAAGGGAGGTCTGAAGGTTATATCCAATGGGTAGTGTGCGAAAGAAGTGATAATTTGATTACCTTTGTTTCCCTGGCCTATTCTATAGCCTCAAGATTTTGAGTATGCGACATATGTACGCCGAGGATTAACAAAATCTCTCTGTTTTTACTATGGACCACTGGTCCATATTACACAACACAGCATCAGCATGGTTCATATTACACGCGTGAACAGAGCAACGTGGTTTCCAATCAAAAATCGCTATGCAAATCGATGCCCACGAAACGCATGTCTAAATTAAAACAGGAATAAACTACTACGTCAGAAACGCCAAAGAAAAATTATTGAGGTGCATACAGCTGTTTCGGTAGCCTAAAGCGTACCGTCATCAGTGCAAAAAGAATTCTGAATCTTGAGAAGTGCTCGTATATATAGGAGAGGGACCGGATTTAGTTCAACCAATAGGAATACGGAAGAGGTAGGGAGTGTGGCCAATAGGAATTAAGGAATGTGTAGCTGTGTAAACAGTAGAAAAAATTAAGGAAATGTGGACTGAATGTAAAATTTCCAACAATCAGACAAATAGGGAACAGCGAAATCACAATTTACAAGGTTTTTAAAATTTTTATAAATATGAAATGCTTTAAAGAAATCGAGTTCATGAATGGATTTAGGTCTGCAAATTATTTTAGCTGAATTAAATTTAAAATTATGATTTTCCTCCCAGCAATGTTTAGAAATAGCCGATTTATTGGTTTCTTGTTTGCGGACGTAATTCATATGTTCTTTTAGACGAAATTTAAGACTGCGTTTAGTTTGGCCAATATATGATAAACCACACTGACAGGAAATACTATAAATGCCCCAAGAATTATGCATATCAATAGGATCTTTTAACTGAGAAAAGGTGAGTTTATTGGAAGGCGAAAATATTATTTTAAAATCATATTGTTTGAGAATTTTAGCTATGGTTTGACTGGTTTTAGAAAAATAGGGTAAAACAATACTGATATTAGATGTGACTGATTTAGTAGACGAAATACGAGGGAGTTGTAATTTTTGGATAGCTTTGTCTATAATGGAAGGGTCATAACCTCTGTCAATTGCGATGGCTTTCAGGTATTTAATTTCAGATTTCAATAAAATAGGATTTGAACAAATATTAAGGGCACGATTTACAAAAGTATAGAAAGCAGCCATTTTTTGGTTAGGTGGGTGACATGAACGCGCATGGGGAGGAAGGGAGACTGCAAAATTTTTACGATAGACAGTGGTTGAAAATCCATTTACAGTTCGAGAGACGAGGGTATCAAGAAATGGAAGGGAGCCATTATTTTCTATTTCATATGTAAACTGGATATTACTGTCGATTGAATTTAAGGTTTCTAAGACATGGTCAATATTGTGATGAGTTATGTCGATAAGCGTGAAAGTGTCGTCAACGTAACGGGTCCAAAAAGGAAAAGATATTTTCTTAAAAAGCTTGCTTTCGAAATAGTGCATGTAAATGTCTGCGAGAATTGGGGAGAGAGGGGAACCCATGGCTAAACCTTCAGACTGACGATAGAATTTATTTTGGAAAGAAAAAGTGGTTTGTGATAAACAAATGCGGGTAAGAGAAATTAATTCTTGTATTTCGAAAGAGGTGAAATGAAACTCTTTTAATCTATTTTCGAGACAGCAGAGGGCGCCACTTATTGGAACATTAGTGAAAAGAGATTTTACATCAAAAGAAACCATAGTGAGATTAGTGTGAGGGCAGTTTTGAATATTTTTTGCAAAATTTATGAAATTCTTAACAGTATAACTATTAGCAGCAAGAAGTGGAGCAAAAATTGTGGTTAGAAATTTAGCTAGATTATAGGAAGCAGTACCGATATTAGAGACTATTGGACGAAATGGAATATTGGGTTTGTGAACTTTTGGTAAAGCATAAAATCTGGCACAATTAGCAATAGAAGGGATAAGATAGGATTTAGTCGAGTTCAATAACAAGGGGCAAGATTTTATGGCAGATTTAATTTTATTTAATTCTTGAGGAGAGGGGTCACGGGGCAGAGGAATGTATGGGCAATCATTAATTAGTTCGATGACACTTTCGATGTATTGTTTTTTATCCAAAATAACAATCTGACCACCTTTATCAGCTTTAGTAATGATGATATTTTCATTAGATTTTAATTCCTTCAAGGCGTTTTTTTTCTGCAGGGCTGAGATTTGATTTATACAGCTGTACCGAAACAGCTGTATGCACCTCAATAATTTTTCTTTGGCGTTTCTGACGTAGTAGTTTATTCCTGTTTTAATATTCCAACGCCAAGTCACCTGCTATTATTTGCATGTCTAAATTGTTCATAAAATAAGTATATTTGCTATTATTAACGCGAAAATTATATTACAATTACCTAACAGCAGAAAGTAATACTTCCATTTTAACATGCTTATTACATCAATGATCATATAAACCGAAAACTCAATTTCATAATCGTCCAAATACAGTTATGCATGTACAAGCCACTCCATGGTTTGTGTAACAATACTATTCACTAAAGGCAATGAGATGATTTCACCATCCAGTGTTGAACATACAAATTTCCTCATGGTCCATATTACACGATGGTACATTTTACACGGTTCTCCCCTATATATATATATATTCTCTTTTGTAAATTTTAAACTTTTGAGCAAGGGTGTAATATAAAGTTTCATGAAATTCTTTTTTGTGATTTACAACATCCACGAAATTTGAGTAACACACAAACACACATGATTTTAAATTAACCAAACGTGTAAATCCATCAAAATTGAAAAATTCTATGAATCTAATTTAAAAAAAAAGAATTAAGTAAAAGAGCAATGTAAATATTTTGTTGTACATCCAGCAGTAGCTACAGTTTCTGGCCTTACCATAGTAGTATCAGGATTAAGGATGATTACCGCGGAAAACTCCGAAGAGTATAATTTGGGTTCTTACCCGGCACCTTCAGTCTACCAGGTTTGAGAGAAGCACCTCAATATGCTACTCGAAGGGGGGGGGGGGGTTATCGCTTATAGAAACATGGTTTTTAAATATTTTTTCTTATAATGTGGGAGTGTATTAAAATAAAAAAAATTTAAATTTTATTCCTTCCTGTGAATCTAAATGATCCTTATTCATTTATTTGTAAAACGTTGATCAGGAAAAGTAAATTATTCTAACTGTGCAACGAATCTAACTACGAGCTTCAAACGGTACTGCAAAGGAAAGCTAAAATTTTAATTAAAAAAATATAAATTTAAACAGACTATCTTTCAACAGATAAGCAGAATTTTCCTGAACAATATTGTTCTTGTTCCGAGATATTTCAGAGTATGGGTATTATATTAAAGGAGAGATATATAATTATAGAGTTTAAACTTTGATTAAAAACTGTACTTAATGCTGTTATGTACTTGTTATATAAATGTTGTTTTCTCAAAAGAAATGCATAATGTTTAAAAATATCAACATTTTTACTCAACTATTAATCCAAATTTCTTTTGAAAGTAGCTTTTTATTCTGAATTGTATTTGAAATATAATTTTCTAGACGATCCTGATTTTAGAAATATATTCAAGATATTGAACATCAAAATATAACTAAGGCTAAACGATACATTGCAAAATATCGGTGCTATGTAGTAATAACAGTTTCGATATTTATATTGTAACTCTTTCGAAGCATCGGACAACCGATTTAACACGTTCACGCCGGCGTGGTACACCGGTGGTACACAGCAAAACTATCCGAGCACTAGCAATAATCCTTGTCCAAAAAAAGTACACTTAATACGGCTTTGTTAAATAAATCCTTGTCGAATCATGATCTTAGTCAGTCTAAGAACATGATTCGACAAATTTGTATTGAACAAAACAGTTTTAAGTATACTTTTTTGGTATCAGAATTATTGGCTAGTGCTCAGATACTTTTGAGAAGAATGTGCCGGCGTGAACGTGTTAAGCTCGATGTGTACGATGTTTCCCGATGCATCGAAAGCACCTATCCCATTCGAAGGGATCTTTCCTATCTTGACATCCGATCAAAACGATGGAAGAATCCCTTCACGTGGATGTCAATGCTTTCTATATAATCGGGAAGCACGTTCATCCCCCGTGGTTTCTTCCATCATGAATCATCCTAGACATTATATGATGTCCTAAATTGCGAAAACAATGCGGTTTAATTTTGTATTAAAATCTCAATCATAGAAATGTGTGTAATTCTTGATTTTACGAATCATATAAATATCCTTAGATGTTCGTTTGTTAAAGAGATTACAACCATCAATTTGGTCGTTTATTGTCTGAATGGTCGAAGAGAAAAGGTCGTCATAGATGAAGTTTTATACATATGCATGCATAATAAACCTTTCTAAAAAAGTAAGGAATTGTTAAGTGGTTATTTACAATTTATAAAAATCTTTCACAAAACTTTTTTCCAACAAATCCATAAACTATTTTCAGCAGATATCTGCTTATTAATTAGTTTAATATATATATATATATATATATATATATATATATATATATATGTTTTTAAACGTTGTTAAAAGTATGAAAAAGCATTGTTATTAAGAGTTTTGTTTTAACAATGTGTGTTTTTATGTGAATAACTTAATACATAGAAATTTTTTACATTATTCATTTAGTAATCTAGTTTGCTTGTAAAAAAAAACGTGTTTTTAAAAATATTACAAAAACATTTACAAAATATGTACCGGAAAAAAAAAAAAAAAAAAAAAAAAAAAAAAAACAGCCCATTGTAACAGATACTGAATAAAAACATTGTAAAATTTCCACAAATAGGAAAAATACTCAACAATTGTTTCGAGTCAAAGTAATTATGCCTAACTACTCGTCAGGTGAAACAAGTAGACACGTCTATGATGAAGGGATGTCGTGTTGTGCCTAATTACTTCGACTCGAGAAAATTTTGTATTTATTTGTTTTTTTTTTTTTTTTTTTTTTTTTTTAATTGGGCTTGTTCACAATATCTTCATTCATCATCATTTAACATCAATATTTCAGGGAATTATTTTTCCATTGTTATAAATATTTTAGTTGCAACGCAAATAATAATAATAAAATAAATAAAATAAATAAAATAAATAAAAAAAAAAAAAACGCAAAATTCCTTTATTTTCAATGATTAAATACAATATACTTTTCGTGGTCAACTGATGAAAAAAGAAGATTATATAAATTCTAATAACATATAAAACACAAATGAATAAAAAAATATCTGTGCCTTTGTTATTTTATAACTTCTATTATAAAAGTCGATGTCAAGGCAAAAGTAAATGAACAACAACAAAAAAAGAGACTCTTATGACGCACAAACAAGGATTTATCCACTATGCTCCCAATTTTATACATAAATAACTTCTTTGTTGTCATTAACGACAAAAATGAAAATAAAATTGAAACAGAAACAATAGCCAAAAATGTCAAAATTCAAACAATTTTATTGTGGTTTCTATTTTATTACTTTTATTGTATAACGATGATTCAAATACAGATAAAGAAAAAAATTTTTGTATTAATAATTAACATTTCTAAATCATTATTTTAGTTTATTTCTTTTTCTATTTCATCCATTTTATTTCTTTATTTATTTTTTAACAAATGAAGTATTGTCAAGAAAATGAATATTTAAAAAACTCAAAGAATAAAAATATTTTATTCTACTCTCTGCGTTTAATGTACTTCTTAAAAGGCTGTAAAATAATGAATTAATAATTTTCTCGGAAAACAAAAAGAATGTGAATAAACCATTTTTAGTTTTTAGATATATATAAAGTAAGGTAAGCTTTAATATTTTATTAGAAATCAAGATAAATATGTTTACTGCTAAAAAAGAATGATTTCTAAAATTGCTTAAATTTTTTCTATAATTAATATTCTGTTTTTGAAAGATTCTTTTGAAAAATGTCAAAGATATAATAAATAAAATGAAAGAAGGTTATTTAGTGTTGTTTATGTTGTCAATATATTCGTTTTAAAAAAAGGTAGTCTTCCACATTATTATGAAGAAAAGCATCTAATTTATTATTGTAATGATATTAAAAACCGCAATCTTTGAAAAAAGATTTATTCATTATAAAAAGGTGTCCATGTATTAAAATGAGATTACTATTTAAAAAGATATGTGTTTAAGAAAATTTCCAAAATCTATTATTAAAATAAATTAGTGTGTTGAAAAATCGCAAAGGAGAGTCGCATATTGTAACACATTTATCAGTCGCATTTATAATAATAATAATACATAAATAAATGTTAGAATACACTGCAACGAGCGGGTAAAACATTGCCAACTCTTTATGCGGTAAATTTCAAGTGTGTTGTAAATTTTTAAGAAGCACTGTAAAAAGTTCCTGCAATTTTACAGCATAAAGTGATTTAATAAATACATAACATTGAATAAACATCATAAAATGCAATAAACTCGCAACAATTATTTCGGGTTGAAAGAACACACGACCCTTCTTCAGGCGAACAAAGTAGGTATGAGTGCTGCAGTGAAAGTGACAACGCATCAAAACAATTGTTTCGAATTGAAAGAACACCAGACTCTTCGTCAGGCGAACAAAGGAATGTTGCAGTCAAAATGGCAACGCATAAAACCGTTTTAAGTGAAAAGAAAAAATATATAAACACGAATGTAAATATAAATACTTGCGTGATTAGAATTATGAAATGAAAAAATAAATAAATACATAAATAGGATTAAAAAATATAACAAAATTTAAAAATATCAAAATTAAACGACAGTCGAAGTTGTATGAGTAATTTCCAAGCATCAGACAAGAACAGAGGGAAAGAAATATCATTAACAAGATTTTTCGAATTTTTAAATATGCAAAAAGCTGCACGATATCCAAATGGAAAGGGGAGACAGGAGATGAAATTTTGATGAAATCAAAACGATGACCTTGAGCCCAGAAGCAGTGTTGCCAGATTTGGGGACTTTTTTATTCAACTCTCACCAATAATTTTGAGAAGTGATATTTCCTATACATAGTAGACGTTTATCTTTCGAAGTGCTTAGGCAACCGTTACAATTAAAATTTAACGGCGGGGGTTGAATAAAAAAGTCCCCAAATCTGGCAACACTGCCCAGAACCTGAAAGCAATAGAAGATTTGGAAATCTCTTCATTACGAACATTCCGACAGTGCTCATTTATTCTATATTTCAAACGCCTCCTAGTTTGACCAATATAACCTAAATTGCACGATGAACACGGGATTAGATAAATGCCAGAACGGTTTTCAATAGGAATGGGATCTTTAAGAGAAGTTAATTTTATTTTATTGACGGGTTTGTAAATGACTTTAAAACAAAACGGTGAAGGAATTTTAGAAATTTTAAAACAAAGTGATGAATGAAGAGGTAAAACGACTGGAATGAAACTGTGATCGTGCAATTTAAGAGCAGAACGTTTAGGATTCTTGAATTTATATAGAGCTTTATCGATAATAGAGGGATTATAGCCTCAAGAAAGAGCAAGAGATTTTAAATAGTTAATTTCTTTCGAAAGACTAGAGGGATCATGACAAATGTGTAAGGTACGAAAAACATAAGCATAGAAAGCAGACATTGTCTGTTGAGGGAAGTGGTTAGAGATATCATGCGGCGGAGGAGAGATAGAGAATGGTTTTCTAAAGAGAGTGGTTGAGAACCTATCCTTGTCTTTAGACACAGAAACGTCAAGGAAAGGCAAAGGGCAATCCTTTTCAATCTGGAAAGTGAATTGAATGCATGGGTCAATCGAATTGACCAAAGAAAGTAAACTGGAAAATTCGACATCAAGGGGAACAAGAACCAAAGTCATCAACATAGTTAAACCAGTGAAGAAATTTATATACACCGAAGAGTTTTTCTTCAAAATAAATGTCGCAAAGCAAAGGAGAGAAGGGAGTGCCCATTTCCATACACTCATTTTGGGAATAATAAGTACCATTAAAGATGAAGGCAGTTTGCCTGGTACATAAATGAACTAAATTCACAAGCTCCTCAATTTCAATAGAAGAATGGAATTCACGTAATCTCCTCTCTAAACAAACAAGAGCACTTTGAATAGGAACATTAGTAAAAAAGGTTTTAACATCCAAAGAAACCATTGTATAGTTAGAGGGAGAGATGCATTTAAGTTTGTCCCCAAAGTAATATGAGAGATCTTGAAAGAAAGCGAGCTAGATTATAAGAAGCCGTACCATTGTTAGACACAATATGCCGGTAACAGAGAGTAGGCTTATGAACTTTCGGAACAGCATAGAAAAGAGCACAGTTAGCAATGAAAGGAATCACCCTGCGTTTAGTGTGATCATTAAGAATAACAGAATTTTTAACGAGATATTTAACTTGAACAAGATGATCATTAGACGTATCTTTCTTAAGTTTCTAATACGGACCTAAATTAAGCAGGGACTAAACATGGGAAATATAATCCGATTTGTTGAGCAGAACCGTTTGTACCCATTTGTCAGCTTTGGTGACAATTAAATTGGGGACTTTAGTGGGCGATTATTAATGGAAGTAATGTTAGATAAAACGAAACGAAGAAATCCTAACTGACCGGGAGAAATTTTACTATTTTTAAAGGATTTTCAATGAGAGCAATCAAATCGGGGATAGGGGGTCTGGAAGCACGAGCAAAATTAAGACCCAAATTGAGCACGTCACGTTGAGCACCAGTCAGAGGGTGCGAAGAGAGATTAATAACAGTATCTTGAACGAAAGGGGAAACAGGCGAAGTGACGGAATTACTCTTAAGAAGAGAATGAAATTTCTTATTCAAGTTAGTTTGATGACGAGAAGACTGGAACGCAACGTATGCGAAATTTCTTTTTTTAAAGGAAAAGAAATCCTGCACGGAATTGCTAAGAAACAGATGTAATGAATATAATTCAGACTCAATACATGAGAGAGACTGCCGAATATCTTAATAACAGCCCGAAGAATGACAAACTTACTCCTTTTTAAAGCATTTTTAACGCAACAGGAAGCAGTAAAATTGTGCTTATAAACTTAGGAGTTATCCGAGCCCACTTGCATCTAAGAAGAAAATTTAACTGAGTAAGAAAACGAGAACGTTTCAAACGAAGATGTTTGAAACGATTAATCTCTGACGAACTCATGAGTAAACACACAAATAAAAGAAAAGGAGAAATCAAAACTCAAAATTGTCGGAGTTAAAAACAAAAAATGGGGAGTTTAAAAAACACAAAAATGGGGTTAAACAATCAGAAAACAGTCGATTAAATAACAATACGAAATGAAAGGCACAAAAAATGAGAAGAAACAGGTGGAATTTAACAGTAAAAGAGAACGGAAACACTCACAAAACTACTTACTGGGTGCAAAGAAGCCCAAAGAAGCAACAAAAATAATAAGAAAGCACTATAGAACTGGCGTTTTAAAGTAATGAGTACAAAACTTTGAATAAGCACCATAAAATGCGTTGTCGCTTTGACTGCAGCACTCGTGCCTACTTCGTTCGCTTGACGAAGCTGGGTCGTGCGTTCTTTCGATCCCAAACAATTGTTGCGAGTTTACTGCATTTTGTGGTGTTTATTCAAAGTTTTGTACTTATTACTTTAAAATGCCAGTTCTGTAGTGCTTTCTTATAAAGTGGTTTACTCTAAAACATACACATTAAATAAAGCAGTCACATTTGACCAATCAGGAATGGAACCAGGGCAATCCGCTAGGATGCGAGAACATTACCAATAGACCACCGATTACACTGCAAATTACTGATTCTCTTGATAATATAATTCATTATGTTCAAGAATACTTGTACATTACTAATTAACAGTACAAGACATGGATCGGTGATTTATTGGTAACGCTCTTAACTTCTACACTTAAAGTCCTGGTTTCATTCCCGGTTGGTTATGCGTGACTATTCTTTTTAATGTGTAAGTTTTTTAACAAATTCACGGCTTTTTAGACTGTAAAACTGAATGAGATTTTTACAGTGCACTGTAAAAAAGAAGGTAAAAAAATGTAGCAAAATAGGTCGTGAATATATTCCTCAGTTCTCGAATATAAAAATTACAGCATTCTGCACTAATGTGCTGTAACTTGAGGATCATCATTTCTTTAAAAACATTGTATAATATTTTATTTATATATAAACACTTTTAAAAATTAAAAAATATATATTTTTTTTTTTATTTTATTTAAATATCATCAACTATTTCAAACAAACTTTCGATTTGAGTTAAGTTTTCCATTAAAAGACATTTTTAGGAATATATTCGCTATGATGTTCTGACAAAAATTGGGGAAAAATGTGAAAAATGAAAAATCATGTTAATTGTTTTTTTAGAGATTTGCAAAAACACATAAATAAATAAATAAATAACGTACACTAAATTTACATTCAAAAACCCAGAAGGAAAAAAATATAAGACATAAGACAATAAGAGACATGTTTTAAGAAGAGTATAAAAAAAAAGAAATAAAAAATGAAAAAATGTTGAAAGTATTCATTTTTTAAAGAGATAGTTTGAAAATACAAAAGCATTTCACGCCCATACGTTTAACATTATAGTGAAGGAAATCAGAAAACTGATAAGGGGCTTTAATGATATGGATCTCTATTGAAAATATATCCTTAATATTCATACAGAATATAATTGTGTAGTTTTTTTTTTCGGGGGGGGGGGGGATGGATTCAAATTTTGCCCGTAGTCTTGTCCTTGGAAAACAGTCAACTATACTTTTTTCATTGCAATTTTTTTTTTTAATTCGACGGGCAATGCTACTTTTTTTAAATACTAAGTTGTCTTGTTATTTTACGGCTACAGGCAAAATTTCTTTTTTAATATACTGAGCTGTCTTCTGATTTTACGGGCAATACTGCTATTTTAACATACTAAGCTGCCTTCTAATTTTACGGATTGGTTGTATGTTTATCATAACGTAAAATTACGTGGGATACATAATTTATGGTTCAAATATTTTTTACGAGCTTTTCCTGGAATCTCAGTTGCCAGGCTTTGCCCGTAATTTAACTTGAATATTTTTAACTGCGTGATTTCATTTCGGTCAAAATATTTCACCATAGAGTGCCTAGAATGGCACCCTTTAGGCACCCTGTTTCACCAGAGTTAAAATTTCTTCGTTAATATTTCCGATGTTGTAAATGTATTTCATAAGCTTTCGAGTTTTGAATGCAATGACCATATCGACCTTCTGTTTTGAAAATATAAGTATTCCAATTTTTGCCCAGTATAGAGAACTAAACGATTACAAAATATCGCCAAGTCAGGATTACAATGACAGGTATTGCTTTATCGAATGTAAACGAGAAATGTACGAAATACACAAAGAATTCTTCCCCAACATCTTGATTTATCATTCAATGGAAAAAATAAGTGTGCCACGGATTCTCCCAAAGTGGTCATAAATATATATAAATATCAAGAAATTAGTTTTTATTCTATTTTATTTATTTACTATTATTATTCTTTTAATATTTCATTTTAATCTATGGATGAGAAATGTCAGATAGAAACTTCCAATATCGCTTTTATTCTCTAATGTATCGAAATGTTTTTCTTTGTTGCTATCTTTTCTGAATATATAACATGTTATATTTCTGTTTATAATAAGTAATTGACGATTTATTTTGCTATTAATTACTTTTAAGTTTCTAACTGACATATTTTAGATGTTATGTTACCAAAACCAATGAAAATTATTATAGTATTTCACAATCTCATTTTCTAGCTAAAATTAGCTGACAAAGTAGTAACCAAACTAGAATTAGTAACTAAGTTACCAACTGCTCATCAGGTGATATTATATTTCCGTTAATTTAGTGCTAAAATTTAAAAAACAATTTCTTACGTAAGGACAGAAATCACAATATCGCCTAAGTACTATTCTGTTAAAACATAAAATTTTGAATAAATATATCATGATAGACATTCAGAATAATTAGCTTTATGATTTTTAGCTTAAATGATAAAAATGCATGATTTGTCGTTTAGTCAAAATTATATAATTTGTGATAGTGTTTTTTTTTTTTTTTTTTTTTTTTTTTTTTTTTTTTAACTATAGGGGCCAATAATAATAATGTGTTTCTGAAGGGATATGATATATTTACTAGCCGTTAAAATTTTATAAAGCTAATTTAATAAGTAAAAAAATAAATTTTAAGAAACAATGTACCAAACTGTAAAATACGGATATTCGGTATGTATCGAAAGGTGATTACTGATATTTTTTATCTATCAATATATTGTTTCTGTCGCTATCATGATAAATGCGTAGCTTGTTTTGGGAGCGTTTGGAAATTTGAGCGACATTTAACATATACATATGAAGTGGGCATGGGACTGCACACATATCCCCAAAATTCTAAACTTCTTTCAGGAAACATTTTGGGTTCCCTGACGTGGGCTCATCAGCTCAGGACAAGGTACGTCTCTTTCTCTTTACCTTCTTCTGCCCATGTCTTCCCTTGCCTCGTCTATATTTATTTTTAGTGCTTCAGTCACCTTTTTGAGAAAACAGATAATTGTCACCTTTTTACATTTCTCACTTTTTCCTCCCATTACAGCTGCTTCAAAAGCGCCGAAAACTGTAACAGCTTAAAAATTTACAGTCGGCTGCAAAATTATTCGAGCACTAGCAATAATCCTTGCCAAAAAAAAGTACACTTAATATAGCTTTGTTAAATAAATCCTTGTCGCGTCATGTTCTTAATCAGTCTAAGAACATGATTCGACAAGGATTTACTTAGCAAAACAGTCTTAAGTGTACTTTTTAAATATAAGAATTATTGGCTAGTGCTCGAATAATTTTGCAGCCGACTGTATGTAGGGACGATCCCTAGTCAACAACTAGTGCCTGAAATGTCTCTATAGAGTTGAACTTAAAAAAGTAAAGATAACGGCTACAAGAATGACTAAATACTGTTGATCGATTTCTCCCAAAATGTCATCTTAGATTTTAAGAATATCAGCAAAATAAATAAACTAGTGGCCACTCATGTATATAAATGAGAACTTGTAAAAAGAGTCACTTTACATTTTTCCATTGCGTTTTTCGAAAATATGAAATCATGACTACAACTTAATTTTCATCGAAGAAAATAGATTTAGTTTTCGGTAGTAAATATTGTCCTGTGTAATATGTACTACCTGACCTGAATAATGTTACGTTTCTTCCAGGTAGAAGGGTTCGAACATCTTAAACTTAAGAGAAGAGTTCCCCTAACAGCAAATCTTCTCCTTAGGGCATCCTAAGGATATCCTGTGGATCAAAAGACATCCAAGAGAGATACATGTATTTATGATAAGTGTGCTGTCAAAGTCTAAGCAATTGAACAACGGAGTTTTGAGTTCTATCATTGTTTTCTTCCAAACATTGTTCAATCTCTTCACCCGTTCCTTCTTTTGTTAATTTTAATATCTGTACTGTACTAACTTTAGTAGAGGCTTTAGAACTTCATCGTGTAAAGAATTTTGATGCTTAGCGTCGTTCTAACATAGACATCCCTGGCACAAATTGAAGCAGAAGCTATGGGAATCTTGCGGATCTTGCTTTCAAGAGAAGTGCTTTGAACATACAGCCTTTCTCATATTTATAAGGACATCGGATGTTTTGAATTAACTAATGTAAAAATAATTAAGAACGAGATTATGCTAAGCGCACTTAATGTATCTAGTATTCTAAAAACCAAAACTGTTTTGTGTTATAAAACAAAATTAACAAAAAATAATGCAAAATATTTTTTTCCACATTTTTAGATGTTGATAATTATAGATGATAATAATGTTGATGTTAATCAAGATTTTTTCTTTTTATTTAACTTACGAGCAAATAAATTACAGTTGATATGTGAAATTGTTAACTATGGGACTAGACTGATTCATAAGCTTTCAATTTTTCTCGAATGGATTTTATTGATACTTCTTCGAAAAAAGGAACGTTCATTTAATGAAGTGTGATAAACGTGTTTTTCAAGTGGAAAGATAGTTTCAAATCGCCGTATATCTAATGAAATTTAAAGATCTAAAACTGCTAAAGAAAATGTGATCAGACGCAGAACTGCTGATTCGGTAGAAGAGAGGTCTGTTGCAAAATCAGAGTTGTTTTACAGAGATGGAAGACTCATAATCCATCTTACTGCTCTGCTAAAAATGTATGCTGCTAAATTTGCTCGTAATTTTGATGGAAAGGTTTGGAGTCAACATTTATACGTGTTCTAAATAATTAATAATACGTTAAAAAAAAAAAAAAAAGCTCTAACCAATAGTCATATAATGGGGGCGAAGACCGTCTATGTTAAAGTGGAATAAAGATAATATGGACTGATAAAATGTTGCATTTTCGGATGAAGAACGTTTTACTCTTTATTGACCAAATGGTTTTAGCAGTTACTGCCACGATCTGAGGATACTGAAAGACAGGACAGGACTTTTAACCCCTTAACTTAAAAAAAGTACACTTCATACGGTTTTGTTAAATAAATTCTTTTCGAATTCTGTTCTTAGTCAGTGTAAGAACATGATTCGATAAGGATTTAGTTAACAAAATCGTATGAAGTGTACTTTTTTTACACAGGAATTTTCGCTAGTGTTCGGACACTTTTGTTACCGACTGTATTTTCTTGGTAAATGCAGAATAACGTATACATCTATTTTTGAATCTTTGCTCAATATAATGATTCTTAAGAATTTTAACTTTACGATAAAGAAATATGAAATAAAAATATTATTTTACATTTTAAAATTTCAGTTTAAATAGAGGCATTTCAAAATATTTTATTATAAAATAAATTATAAATCTAATTTTTCCAGGTGATATTTTTATAGAAAATTATTCATAAAAATATATAAACTCAGTCAAAAATTATAAAAATCTGTGGAATAAAAAATACATCTAAAGTATATACTATTCTTTTATTGTAAATTCCCTATTTCTGTTTACGAATATGTAAAGAATGTCATTAGTTTTTAAAAGAAAAGTTCTAAACTAAAGTACATAATAAATACGAAAGTACATTAGCTAATCAACTATTATTATGTGCAAATAATTAAGCTTCGGAAATTTTAAGGGCAGTTAAATCACTGTTTTCTTTTTCATTATCGATGCTTTTGCAAATGAAGAAATATTTTGCATTGTACGATGTACTTAACAGGAAATCTATTTCCACACAAAATTACATAATTCATTCCTTTTAACTTGATTATATAACGAAAATTCTGTGAAAGACTTTGTTTCTTTTAGCAGACATAGTATCTATTTTTAAATAAAGAATATACATATTGAAGAAAATATTTTATAAATCACACTAATGATGCAGAACTTATTATTATTATTATTTTAATCATCATAGTTCCATAAAGTGTTCACTAGTTGAAACAATCATACACAATACCATAAATTTAATATGTCCTAATATTTTTAAAAATATATAAAAATTTCATACTAGAAATAATTTACTTAAATGAGAGAAAATATTATATAACCATTAACATAAACATACAACCCACAACCATTCAAATTAATTTATCGTGTTTAACCTAACTGATGGTCATAAATTTAATGGGGGGTAAAACTTACAAAATCAAACAACTTTCACCAAATATTCTAAAGTCGGAATCGGAAAGCAAGCGGTGAGTAGCGAAAGGGCACATGTGTAAAAAAAAAAAAAAAAAAAAAAAAGGAATACCTTAAACACGAATTACAAATAAACCTTATTATCGAAAACTTTACAAAAGATACTCTAAATCGTGACCCACGACTGCACTACAGGTTCCACATCGTTAACAGTGTGGATCGTGTATATATATGTAGAGATTCCAGTAAGTGCATCTACAGCTAGGTTGTTATTTAGACCTTTTAATAACTCAATCAACGACATGTACACCAGTGTTCGCCACCCTAATAAAAGACATGTTAAAAATAACCGTTAATTAACATATATGAATTTGAATATCAAATAAACAATAATGCATTTTTATCTTTTAAAAATATTTAAAAATTAAAGTAATTTATTTCTCAACAAAGTAAAAATGTAATAAATAAGTTGTCCTCCAGTTATGACGTAAAATAATAGAAATTTCTTCTCGGCGTAATGTTAAGCAATGGAGCAACTGGCGCTAAAATGGAGGATTTCGGGAAAAAGCCGGCACGCCAATGTCCAGTCTCTTTCTAATACAAGGTCTCTAAATTCAACATTGACCCACCAGCCGATCCACCATGTTTGTTCAAGCTGTTATATGCGATACCATTACGCTCTGTAAAATTTCAAATGAAATTCACAAGGCATTCTAAAGATAAATAAAAATGTTTTATCGAGATCTTAATTAAAAGAAAAGTGTCAGACGCTGGTAAAATTAAATTACGTTCTACAGCGATCGACTGGTTTTTGAACGAACATCCGCCATATTTGTTCATTGTCCAGTCTCTGCAGCGCCATCATTTGCTGTAAAGGTAAACTAAATGTACAAATTAGTGGAATAAAATTTTCTGGTTTCCCAAGCATAAGGCAGCAAATAATACATTTCTATCGCATTCCTCCCCACCCCCCATTAAAAAAAAATTGATTTTCAAAATTCATCAGTCATATTTGGGACACTCCGTATGTACACTATGTAGTTTAAAATACTGGTAAGAGACAGGATTCTTGAACAGCTAACAAACTATGCATTACAAAATTACAAGCTATGCATTACAATTTATCCAAATTAAGTAAAGTTTTTGTCTATGGTATATGCCTAAGAAAGTGATATATATATATATATATATGAAATCTTATAAAGTATTCTGTTAGGTTTATTTGAGTCTTATGACAGGTTAAAGTATTTGTACTGCCTCCATGGTTACATTTGGGGATCATGTTATCTTTATAACTGCAGAAGACAACTCATCTTCTGATTTGCAATGTTTGTTAATCTCCATGTTTCTGAGGATTTTTGGTCTAATTAATTTGCTTTAATAGCTGCTAGATTATAAAATCTTGCATTTTTCTTGCTTACTGTGGAGATGACTGAATTCTGAAAATTATATTTCACAGTTTGAATTCCTATGTTTTAGTTTTCAATAAGTTTTTAGTTATCCCTTTTGATTTATTATAGTCTGGGTATAAGCTTTTCATATTTATATGTGATTTCACTCTCTTTTTAATGGTCTTATTTTAAATTATAGTTTTCGACATTTCTCTATGATTATTGTTTTGGTAAGTATAATGGAATTTTTTTTTTTTTATATCTTCATTAAAACGATTACTTATTAATTTTTTTCATATCTTTTTAACACTTTCCAACAAGGTAGAAAAGTGTTAATGACTTCAATTTGTCTGTCTATCTATCTGTTTGTCCGCGCTCTAACTCCCGTAAATAATCTTAGAATTTCTTTTAAATAATATGTTATTCAAGTTCACTCACTATCGGATGTTCCCTATTGAAAATGGAGTGAATACCTCTAATGGTTTGTGTACAGGGAGACCTGAAAGTATTCCAAAGCATTGTGTAGAGAGATATTTCCACAAGATATTTCCTGTAAGAGATATTTTCACAAACCTTATTTTAATACCTTTACTTTGCACAAATTTTAATGAAAATGAAATATGTTATTCAAGTTCACTATCGAATATTTCCTATTGAAAATGGAGTGAAAACCTGTACTGGTTTCTGTACTTGGACAGCCGAAATTATTCCAAAGCGTGCTGTTCAATGAGAGGTATTTCTATAAACCATATTTTAATATCTTTATTTGCACAAATCCTAATTAAATTGAAATATGTTATTCAAGTTCACTATCGGATATTTTCTATTGAAAATGGACTAAATACCACCACTGTTTTCTGTACAGGGACAACTGAAAATTTTTTAAAGCACTGCATTCTAAAAGAGGTATTTCTATAAACCATATTTTAATAATTTGGCTTTGCACAAATTTTAATTAGATTGAAATATGTTATTTATATGCACAAAATAATGTTTTCTATGGAATATAGTATGATTAACAATAAGATATACAGGGCCACACAAAAATTTTCAGTTACATTAAGGGTTATTAAGGGAAAATTGCTAGAATTCCATTTTCATTTACATTAAGCGTTTTTAACACTTTTTAACCGTTTTTAAGTGTGAATATGATTTTAATTAAGGTATCTGTCGGTCCGATAGTCCGCCTGTCTATCTGTTCGTCTGCCCCTCTCTAGCGTCCGTAATTATTTTCAGATTTAAAAAAAAAATTAAATATGTTATTCAAGTTCTCTATAGAATGTTTCTTTTTTAAAAAGGTTTTATTATGTTCTGTACAACTGGTTTGTGTACAGGGACACCAATGTCAGCGCGTTGCATTTTAGGTGAAATATTTTTATAAATCACATTTAAGTAACTTTCTATTGCAAAAATCATAAAGAAATTGACATTTATTTTTAATATGCTAAAATAATATTTTATATAGAACAGAATATATTTAGCATTCAGATTTAGAGGGTTACACTAAAATGTTCAGATACATTAAGGGCTGCATTTCCGTTTTTGTTAAGCATTTTTAACACTTTTCAACAATGTTTACGAGTGATTATGAATTAAATAATTCTATTTGCCTTCCTTTCTATTTTTCTGTCTGCAAGTTGTGTGATAACGTAGACAAAGAACACTGAAGTTTATACGATACATCGATTCTGTATAGTTGGAAAGCGTTGGTAACCAATGCGTGTTGAATAATTTTTCTTTTTTGTTCAAGGATGCCACCGGTTATTTAACTTAGTTATTTATCAATTCATTTTGGTCCTTGAGAATTACAGAGGCATTTTATTATGTTTATCTAAATTCTACTACTTTGTTGATAAATTTATATATATGTATGTGTGTATATCCATCCTGGTGGCCTCTGCTCCTTCTTATTGTTATTTCAGTTTCATTTGTTTGAACTTTGCCCTAGTTTCGCACAGTTTTCAGCTCTTATATTAAATATATATATATTCATTTCTTATATATAATACATACATACACATACACACATATTTATATACTGAAATACTAAATGTAATTTAATATACAGCCCAATTTTATACAAATGGTATTTAGAGAAATACTGCTATTTGTAAAAAGAGAAATTGGAGGAAAAGTCCTCTTTTTTCTTAATCTTTATATTCGATAAATTATACATCATTAAACACTTTAGCAGTCATCAACAAATTACAAATATAAAATGTTAGGAGACATCTTAAAATAATCATGATGAATGATTGAGATATGCAATGATGAATAATTGTGAAATGAAACTGCAATTTCAAAGAACTGTCACTCGTACATGTTTTCTGATATCATTCTATAGCAGCTGTTAGCTGTTATACGACAACTGTCGGTGGAATAGTTCTGTCTTCTGTGCTTATCCGAAGTTTGGTAGTTAAATTCAAGAAATAACAGTGTTTAAGCTGCATATGAAATATATTTAAAGATTTGAAAATGAAGTGGAAAATAACATAATGAGGTAACAATTTTATAGAAAAAAATAAAAACAAATTATGATTTCGGTCAGCTAATCATTTAGATATTGTAAAGCCTAATGTTTTGTTATTTCGTGGGAATTGTGTTTTAATTAGGTATAACCTGTTTATCATATTTATTTGTACAAATTTACGTGTTTCTATCTTATAAGAAAATGAATATATATATATAAATATGGTTCTGTGTAATGTCCAATAGTTTTTTGAAATAGTTACGATTTAAGTTACAAATAAAAATGTAAGATTTAAGTTACATAAAAAAAAAAAAAAAAAAAAAAAAAATGGTTGCGAATTCAAACACAACTAAACTTATTTTCCTTTTCGATAGTTAATGAATTTTTAAAACCTTCTACCCGATAATTATTATAATGATAGTCATATATGAATAATAATGAATTGATCTCTACATCAAAATATTTCGAACGTTTACATCCGATAGATAATAAAGTATTTATAATCTAATTCTATGACAAAAGAAGCCTGATATTGATATATATATATATATATACATTCTCCTTTAAATATTTATTATTTTTATTATATATATATATATATATATATATATATATAATTTATTCTAATATAAAAAATTATCATTATTAAAATGTATATATCAACCACAGATTTTTGTATAAACTGATATTTTCTGTGGTAAGGGTCCTTGTTAAAGAACCACGAATGCAACACATTCAGCAAAGGACAGACATCAATTTCATTTAATAACATACTTAAGTTTTTTACCAAACCAAGAACAGTTGTGAAAGTTTGAATAGAGACAGCAGGATACACAAACTGAGATGTCAAAGCCAATGAATACTACGTTTTGTTTGGAGTTGATATACATAACGCAAACGCGGTAGCATTTATGATTAAAAATAATTGCTATATATAGATTTTTTTTTTTTTTTTTTTTTTTTTTTTTTACACGATTAAGCCTTAATTGAAGTATATTTATATATATCTGCAGACTTTGATAATATTTTAAAACTGAAAGAAATATATATTTATGATAAAAAATATTACAATATCAAAATACAGTAAATTTAAACCAATGTCAAAATAAAAAATAAAATTCGTATACTTCAGTCTCGATAGCGTGAAGCATACCGTGGGGAATAATAGGGAAGCGGATTCTAGAGTCGGCTTAATCAGCACATAGAATTGTGGGATTGGGGAGAAATTAGCCATTAGGAAATTGGGAAATACAGAGCTATGGAAATGGTAGGTAAAAATTAAGAGAACATAGATTTCATATAATATGTCCAACAATTAGGCATGGGATAATACCACGAAATTGCAATTAATGTTGCATTTATGATTTTGATAAATATGGAAAACTCGAAGAAAATCGAGTTCATATAAATATTATAATCCTATAGATTACTTTAACTGAATTAAAAATTGGATTAATCGCCTAGAAATGCTTAGCAATGGCCAATTTATTGATTTCTTGTTTCTGAATATAACTCATATCTTCTTTTAGACGATTGAAAATTGAGAGATTCAGAATTAGAACAAATGTTGAGGGCATGATTAACAAGATTATAAAAAGCAGTCATTTTTCGATTCGGTGGATAACATGAAGAAACATTAGGAGGCAATGTTGTTACAATAAACGGCAGTGACGAGAGACAAGGGTATAAAGGCAAGGAAGTGAACTTTCAATTTCATAAGTAAACATAATGTTAATATCCAGAGAGTTTATAATCTGTAATATACCTTAAATATTGTGTAGAGAAGTGCTAATTAAAAAGAAGATATTTACCATTTAGTGGTTCAAAATTGGAAAAGATATCTGCCTTATTAATTCTAGTAACGGTGATATTGTCCTTAGATCTTTCGAGGTAGTTTTTCGGTAGGGGTGATGTTAGATTTGAAGTTATTAGAATTGAAATTAGCATTGGTAAAAATTGGATGACAGTTCTTTTTGTTATTCCGTAAGGCAAGAGTTTCTGAAAGCTTTTTTAACAGACCAGTTATTTTGGGAAAAGAAACAGGTTTAGCGATACCAAAGTTAGGATTCAGTTTGAGATTAGAATATTGAATTTATAAATTTCTCCCACTAGAAAGATTATTGAAAGATTAGCATTTTGGTTAATTATTGAAAGACCGTTAGAAAGAATTGGTTTCTGAAAATTGTAAAGAAAATAGACAGATTTATCAGGTAGTGATTTTTAATGTTTATGAAACCACCGCCACTTTAAAATGTAGAAAAAGAAGGGAAAAAAAGCTAAAACCCCATAGAAATAGCATGGGAAGAAGAGCAAAAAAACTCACAATGTCAAGTGTGTTAAAAAAAAAAAAAAAAAAAAAAAAAAAAAAAAAAAAACAGGCTCACACCGGAAGTAATAAGAGGACAAAATTGACTAGAAAAAGACATTGAACAGCGGGAACCGGGCGGGCTGGGGCATGGGTCCTGTCCTCCAGGATTAATACGTCTCGCTTATACGTGAACCGGAATGAACCGAGGAATTAGAATCAATAAACGTAAAATTTGGAAGAAAAGATGTTAATTTTAAACGAAAAGCAAATAAATCTTTTTCAATATTGGAATATAAAGACGTGTTTTCTTTATAACAGCTCAAAGAATGTTGAAATGAGACATAAAAATCGCCTTGTTAATAAATGTTGATCCTGTAATGTAGCATTTCAGTTGAATAAATCGAGGAATGACACAATGTCTCTTACACTTAAAAAGGAATTTCAACCAATTAAGAGAACGCAATTCCTTGGTACATAAACGATACAGGCGAATTATTAGTTCTTTTTAACAGGCAGTGAGAAAGAAAGGAAAAAAGAAAAAAGAAATGCTGATCCAAATCTCCTCCTCGAATGAGGATTCGCTGAATATGTTGCTCAGTACTATAAAGAAAAAAAAAATTAAATAACAGTAAAGCCCGTTTAAGATTAATAGAATTTAAAACTTTGATTTAACGCTAGACAAATACAGAATTTAACTAAAAGTAAATGTGCATCAACGTAAAAAAACACCAAAATGAAAAAAAATTGCATTTCTCCACAAATAAACTGGTCTTTTCCATGTTAAAAGAACCTTACTGGTATGCATAACCCTTGGGGAATCTATAATATCTGTTGTCAGCGTGTGTCCCACCAGCGGTCGAGCGGTTCTGTGCACAAAGCTGATAGATGTGAAGTGCCAGATTCGATCCCAGGTCCCGCTCATCGGCCTAGCTGTTAGGAGTTTTCCGTGGTTTTCTCCGAAATTTGCGTAAATACGGGCTAGGACACCTTAGAAAGACCCCCATTGAGGGCGCTCCCTCTCAGGCCTCGGACCCTAGTGCAGTCAATTGCCCTCAACCCCTACAAGCAGACCTTTTGTCAATGTAGACTATATCATATATTGGTCAAACAAAACAAAATCTCAAGATCCGTATGAAAAAACATATTTATTCAGAACAACGAATCAACAAATCGGCCATTGCTAAGCATTGCTGGGAGAGTAGTCACACTATAACTTTAATTTAGCTAAACTAATCTACAGGTACATGGACTTGATTTTCATGAAGCTTTCTATATTTAGAAAAATCATAAAAATATCAATTTCGTGGTATCCCTGTATTTAATTTTTGGAAAATTATATAAATCCACATTCCACATTCTCTTAATTTCCACATATCGTTTTTGTAGCTCTGTATTTCCTAATTTCATATTGGATAGTATCTCCACAATTCCCCCAGTGCTATTGGCAAGCTAGGCTGGCTCTAGAATCCGCTTCCTTGTTATATTCAGGAGCAATATTTTGTCTTGCTATTTTGCGGTAATGACGGCATGCTTCAATCTACCGAAATTGTAATAAGCAAATTTTAATTTAATTTTGACGTTTTTAACGTTGATGTTAATGTAATTTTTTTAATCTGTCTAGCTTAAGTCAAGGTTTTATATTACATTAAGGATGAAATAATTTACTGTTTTTGCTTTATTGTTAAATAAGTTTTTATTTTTAAAGATATTTACTGCACCTTTTTATATCAGTGGTTATTTTGACATCGCTTATAAAATAATATTATTCAAATCATTTTAAGTTAGAGCATTAGAATATTAGACAGTAAAACTAGCTATGTTACACTTATGATTTTTGACTAATAAAATAATGATTCTCCCTATCCAATTATTTCTATTTTTGTGTGACATAAGCCGCATTATGAGATGTTTGTTTATTCTGAAAAAACAAATTAGCTGCTAATCAATTTTCAAAAACAAAAAGGGTTTTTAAAAATATAGAAACTACGAGAGAAGATTTAAATTGAACGCGGCTTTCTGAAAATATTGCCACATTTGGATATTAACAATATTTATTGTGCGTTACATTTAAGACTAAATTAGTTATTCCAAATAATTATTAAAAAGAACGAAAAAAAAAATTGAAGCTGCTGAAGCATGATTATTTTTATGAATGTTACGTTAAATAAAAGAAAGGAAAAAATAATAGTTGATTTCAGGCCATCATTGCATACCATTGTAGTTTTATTCTTTAATTACATAAAAGTTCAAATGGTACACTAGACTATTATACATTATATTACGCACATTATACATTTAATTATTATTTAAATGGGAAAATATCTTAAATTAAATATCTGCTATAGTATTTCTAATAGGTTTATCTCTTAATTATTATTCCTTAGGGGTGCGTCCCAGACCGTCGCCAATTACCCATTGTGCAGTACTAGAGCGACGTTAAACCCAACCAACCCAACTATTAATTATTATTATTATTATTATTATTATTACACTTTTTCAGGATTTAATTTTTCTAATTCAATGAATGCATAACAATTTGCTGTATTCAAATAAAATAAATGAAAGAAAAATCGAAGCTCGGTTGACAGCTTTAAACTAACCCAGAGGATATAAATTCTGTCATTTTACATCATACTCGTTTCTGTTTAAATTAGCATATCTTTTCTAATTATAAAGAGGCATGAAAAATTACAATAAAGTTAAAATGTTAAAGCTAAATAAAAACTTTATTATATTTTAATCATTATATTGACACTGAAAGAATTAAAAAAGCCTAATTAACTTTCAAGATACAGTTAATTAGGTATAAATTATTAAATAATTGATCAATGAATTTAAAAATGCTGTTATACAATGAACGATGAATTTAAACTAGTATTAAATACATCTAGATAAGGTATGAATTATTTATATATTTGTTATTTTTAGCACATTAAATAACTTAAATATTCATCTCATAAAGGATTTGTATGTGTCAGAAATGGATAATCAACGATTGATTTGATAATAAAAGTTTCAGAAGTAGACAATTTTACTTTTAAATAGTAATTTTACTTTTAGTAGTATTTTTACCTTCAAATTTCAGTAGAGAGAATAAATTTCGAAATCTCTAATAAAGGCGTCTTTCTTAATTTGAAGTTTTTGTCACGCTACAAAGCATTATGGAAAACAGAGACATTTACTAACCATAATAGTGCACTGAAAATAAAACTTAAATTTTTACTTTCGCGGGAAACAAAAGAAAAGAATTTAAAATTTGGATATATATTTATTATAATAAACTAGTATATAATAACTATTTATTATAATAAACCAATAGTGAACTCAAATATTATGTGAAAAATTGTGGTAAGCGCTTATAACAACTATTATTTCCGTTTCGTAAAAAGAATTTTAAGCAAATTTAAGTGACACTAAGAATATTAAATTTCCCGAGGTTAATATTTTCCCCCCATGTAATGAAAGAACTATTTTGTAATAAATTTAATTAAAATTTTCTATGGCAAAAATAATGAATAGCAGACGATCCAAAGTTATTTAGGGTTCTTTCGAAAATTCTTTTAAAGGAAAATAATATTTTTGACAAAGAAATTTACCTGGCAATCAATAAACATTTTTCACAAAATTTTCAAATATATGTGTTTTAAGACAGGGGGAAAAAAAAGTGCTATATTTGTAACTTTTTAAGTGACAGAATCCTACATTGTTTCTCATTATTGCGAAATCTTCATATCATGCATAATAAATATTCTTGTAACGAAAATAAGCCGTTATTAAAGCAAGTATATTGCGTAGAAAAACTCATTAATTTCTGTATGTTATTTATCTAAAATATTTAAACCACACTGACAAATTTTTGCGCTTAACTTATACACATATTAAGAAGAGAAAGAATAGAAAAAATAATACATAAAAAAAAAAAAAAAAAAAAAAATGAAAACACGCTTTTATTTCAAAATGTACTAAAATCTTCAATTAAGCGGATGTGGATAATAACACTACCTTCGAATTAGTATTTGGACACTTTCAAATTTTGACGTTATCTCAAACACATACAAAAGTTCTTTAGGAATCATCTTGAAACTTTGGTAGTGCAAATAACATGTTATACTTCATATATTTCTGTAAAGGTTGTATTCAGAAGAGGAAAAGGGGACCAGTAAAGAAAGAAAAATGTTTTGGATCACCCTGTGAAAAGCAATGCTTTAAATGCGTTTTGGCTGTAGCCTGTGATTATGAGGATTTTTCTCATTATCTGCATAAATTTTTATGAGGCTACCACATATATTCATGGAGATATAACGTTTCCTCTAAAAAAATTGCAAAAAATTTTCTACTGTTTTAATTATAACACTTAGGGTAATTAGACCCAGCACAAAGTTATTGTTAGAAAGTTTGGCATACTGCATTAAACTCAGCATATTGCAATCAGAATGCAAAAATGTCAAATATCTTGCAAAATATGAGCATTTTTACTAAATAATTTTTAATTATGCATTCGCTAGCTTTTAAAAATTTTTATTTGCATAATTTAATAGTCAAAAGTATTGAGCAACTTATATGAAAACCCCAAAGAAGTATCGGGTAAATTCAAAAAGTTATGAGTCATAGAATGAAGAAAATTTCCCTTCTTCGCAAAAAAAAATAAAATAAAAAAGGAAGATGTATCAATATTTGTTTACAATCAACGAGCACTGTATTACCATTGTGTATTGATTGAATCAAAATAAAAATGTGAGTAAAACCCCTAGCTTTTATTATGAGAGAACTGAAATTCTGTTCATTCTATCTCTCATATCTTTTTAAATTTACACGATATTTGTTTGGAAATTTCATATAGGTACTCAATACATTTGACTATAAAATTATGCAAATGAATTTTTTTAAAAGCTAGCGCATGCGTAGTTAAAAATTATTTAGTAAAAATGCTCAAGTCAAGGTATTCGCAAGGCATTCGACATTTTTTGCGTTCTGATTGCAGTATGCTGTGTTGTAGCATGCCAATTTTTTTTTTTTTTTTTTTTTTTTTTTTTTTAATCTTTGCACTGGGTCTAATACTCTACGTGTTATATTTAAAAAGGGGATTTTTTCTTTTTTTTTTTTTTCAAATTAAAAAAAAAAAAAAAAAAAAAAAAAAAAAAAAAAAAAAACGTTGTATCTCCATGAATACATGTGATAGTCTCATGTAAATTTATTCAGATAATGATAAAAATCCTCATAATCAAATGCTATAGCCAAAACGCATTTAACGCATTACTTTTTACAGGGTGATCCAAAACAGTTTGATTTTTGTGTAATTTTTTACTGGTCCCCTTTTTCTTTTCAGGACACAACTTTTACTGAAATGTATGAGGCATAACATGTTCTTAAAATTACTAAAGTTTCAAGATGATTCCTAAAGAACAGTTCTAGATAATTGACAAAACATCTAAATTCGAAAGTGTTCAAATACTTATTCGTGGATAGTGTATACATGTATTCAAAAGATCATCTCATTCGGATGGTAGGAATTCGATTAAAATTTGACAACAAATTTTGAACTAGTGCTGGGGCAAACATGCCTTCAGCTCCCTACCCCAAGTCCGTTATTTCTTGAGAATGTATTATCGTCGGAGTAAAAACATGTATGCAAAAATTCAGCTCAATTAAATGATAGGAAGTGGATTAAAATACTAAAATATTGTTGCGTACTTGGGGGTTCGTGAGTTGTCCGAGAATGAAAGGCAAAACTTACAAAAATTCAGTAATTTATTCACAGAAAGTTCCAGAGAAATACAGGTCTATAACCCAAGTATCAGCTTCAATTCAACCAGTAAACACAGCTTAAACAACAGCTGTCAATAGCAAATCCACAGTACAAACTGTATAGCAATAACACTTGAAGCAAGTCTCTTTCAAAGAGGCTCAAACAATGCAAGCATTAGCGAAGCTGGCGGAGAACTGAACTGACTTTCCTGCCTTGGCGGGAAAGCGGCCATTATATACCTTGGTCGGTATGAAGTTGTAGGGGCATGCCGTACCTTGACACCCATTGCTGCACTAGGACCTCTGCGACTGTGCATGCTTCTTGATCGGGAATGGGATATGCCTCAGGCCACTTGGTGAAATAGTCCATCACGACGAGGATGTATTTATTTCCACTGGAGGTCCGTGGCAAAGGACCCAAGATGTCGAGTGCAATCCGTTCAAATGGTGCTCCCACGTTATACCGTTGCAGTCTTCCTCGACTTCGTTTCTGAGGGCCCTTACGTGACGCACAAGCATCGCATGATTTACACCATTTCTCCACATCATCCCTTGCCTTGCACCAGTAAAAGCGTTCCCGAACTTTCTGCAGAGTCTTCATTACCCCAAAATGGCCTCCGGTAGAGCTACTATGCAGTTGTTCTAAAACATCTTGAATTTTTGATCTTGGTAATACAATCTGCCATCTGAAGCTTTTCCCATCATCAGATTCCCACTTTCTGTATAATACGCCGTTTCGGATATGAAGAGAGTCCCAAAGTGCCCAATAACTTTTCGTAATGGGACTAAATCTGGAAATGTCCTGTCAGGTAGGTCTGTTGCGGGTCGTCTCCTTCAGTTGTAATATTGGCTTTACGTCAGGATCTTCCAGCTGGGCTTTTCTAAGTTCTTCTTCACTCCATGCATCGGGATCTTGTTCTGATGGTGTTGAGATAGTAACTTGACAGGCCACCGGATTTATCGGCAGGTATTTCTGTTCGGCTCTAGAGCAGTACTTGCAGCTTTCCGAGCAGGGCTTCCGCGACAAGGCATCTGCATTACCATGTAGAGTCCCTTTACGATGACGTATCTCAAAGTCATATTCCTGGAGGCGTTGTATCCACCTGGCAATCTGTCCTTCCGGGTTCTTGGACTGAAGCAACCACGTTAAAGATGCATGGTCAGTCCGGAGCAGGAATCTTCTGCCATAGAGATAATGATGGAAATGTTCTATGGCTTTTACGATGGCGAGTAGCTCTTTCCTGGTGGCACAGTAATTTCGCTCTGGTTTAGACAGGCATTTACTCCAATAGGCAATGACATGTTCTTGACCATCAATTTCCTGCGACAGAACAGCACCGACACTCTCATGGCTGGCATCTGTATCAAGTATGAACTGTCTGTCGGGCTGTGGATACGTCAAGATAGGCGATGATGTTAAAGCCTCTTTAAGTCGCTTGAACGCTTTTTCACATTCATCTGTCCACAGGAACTTCTGTTTGGCTTCCGTCAGCTTGTGGAGTGGTCTGGCAATATTTGAGAAACCCTTGACGAACTTCCTGTAGTAAGTGCATAACCCCAGGAAACTTCGTAGTTGGTGTATATTTTCAGGGCGACTCCAGTTCTCGACTGCAGAGAAATTCTCAGGATCAGTTCTCACACCTTCGGCAGAGATGATATGGCCGAGGTAGCTCACTTCACGACGGAACAAATTACACTTGCCTGGATTCAATTTGAGGTTAGCCATTCTGAGTTTCTCCAGCACCTTTCGGATGTTTCGTAGATGGTCTTCAAAGGTGTTCCCCACACTGATAATATCATCCAAATACACCAGACAGGCTTCATAGGAAAGTCCTTTTAGCACCGTCTCCATCAGGCATTCGAAGGTGGCAAGTGCATTACATAATCCAAATGGCATAAGTTTAAATTGCCACAGTCCTTGTCCCGTGGTGAATGCAGTCTTCTCACGATCATCAGGATGTAATTCTACTTGCCAGTAACCGCTCTTCAGATCTAAAGTCGAGAACCATTCATTGCCAGCAAGTGTGTCTAATGTGTCGTCAATTCTGGGAAGAGGGTAACTGTCTTTCTTCGTGACGTCATTCAAACGACGATAATCCACGCAAAATCTTGTTGAACCATCCTTTTTCCGCACCAGTACTATGGGAGAGGCCCAAGGACTCGTTGATGGCTCGATGACATCATTGTGCTGCATTTCACTTAGAAGTTCAGTGACCTCTTCTTGTTTAGCAAATGGAAGTCTTCTTGGATGTTGTTTGATTGGAGGATGATTTCCTGTATCAATTCTGTGCTGGGTGATGTTCGTCCTCCCGACGTCTTCAGGTGTTTGAGAAAAAAGGTCTTTAAATTCTTGGAGTAGCTTCTCCGCAGCACACCTCTGTTCCTTTCCTAACTCTGCATTCCTGAGTAGTTCCGTTGTTAATTGCTCGGAAGACTTGGATTCGGTTGATTGCGTGGTGCGGTTGATGCATGTAACAGGAGTGCAGGCTGCTAACACCTCATCCTTCTTCACTGTTCGGACCTTATCGCTGATGTTTGCGACTCTCACAGGAATAGTACTCTTTGAGAGATCAACTAGAGATGAAGCTACCAGAACTCCTCTTGGGCTATTGTCTGTATTCGGATATTCAATCAGCCCATAGCGGAAGTATTGCTTGGTAGGAGGTGTTCCTGAAACTATTGTCTCTGTGTGTGGAGGGATGAAAATTTCAGACTTGGCTGTTATCAGGCATATTGGCTGAATGTCTTGATTTTCAGTGTTGAACACAGCTATGTCTTCCAAACTCGAATGCAGTTCATTATTCTTGAAGTCCAATTGAAAGTTAAATTTTCTCAGGAAATCAATTCCAATGATTACATGATCTCTTATATCTGCCACATATGCCATATGATGGTAACTGGCATTTCCAAAAGTGATGGTCAAGTTCATTTTTCCGTATATTTTGACTTCGTCTCCGGTCACAGTCTGGAGTTTAACACAGGGCGGCGTCCAAATGATCTTCTCTTTTAGTTCTTGAGCCAAATCCGTTCTAATGATGGTCACGTTGGCTCCCGTGTCCAGAATCATTCGGCAGGCGGTGTTGTTAACTTGGCCATAGACATAAAGTCCATTATTGCCGCCGCTCATCGATGACACATGAAACACTGTAAACTGGGGCTCTTTGACTTCATGCAACCTCCGCCCCGCGAGATGAGCTTCTCCTAGTTTCCCCGCAGTGATGGTGAAGCCGGATGATTTCCTTTAGTTGGTCGTACAGGGCAGTTCCTCTTTGCATGACTACCCCTCCACAGCCCCAGCACTTTATCTTCCGATCCTTTATTTCCTTATTATTTTCCAGGCTACGCAATCTCTTCAAGATCTCTGCGAGACTTCTCTTCATTTCATTTTCCCAAGCAGGCGTATCATTTAACGAGACTGCTCTTATGGTATGGCGGTCTTTACGGGAGGCTTGTTGGGCTGCCTCTATCCTAAGTGCATAGCCTAAAGCTGATTCTACGTCTCTGATGTTGGAGAGTCTCAGCGCTTTTTGAATTTCTGAATCACGAACAGCATCGATAAAGTACTGAAGAGCTAAGTCGTTTCGAGTGTCAGCATGACAGTCTGAGAATGCTAGGTGTGACAGTCTCTGAATGTCCGCTGCCAGATCTTGCAAACTTTCGCCCGTTTTCTGGTAACGAGATTTTAGCTGGAGGCGACTATAGTCCTTAGAACACTTCTCTCCGAACCGTAGCTCCAGTGCTCTAGTCAGGGCCTCGAAGTCGTTCCTTTCTTTATCAGAAACATTCCGCAGTATCTCGGCTGCATTTCCCCGTAATGCTGCTGCTAAGTGGACTGACTTGGCGGTAGAATCCCAGCCGTTAGCTTCAGCTACGATGGAAAACTGTGTCTTATATACATGCCAGGAGGAACTGCCATCGTAGGTAGATAGCTTAATAAATTCCTGATTCTGGATTCTTCTCTCTTTCTTTTCAGGTTCCTGGGGCATGGATTCTAACTTTTCTTCCAATTTTCTTTCCAGATCTTCTTCTGTTCTCTTCAGTTTACCTTCAATCTCTGAAAACCTTCCTTTCAGTTCCTGATCAAAATTTTCTTTAACTTTCTCCTCGAAACTCCGTTCTATCCTCGTAACACTCTCTTCAACCTTCGTAACATTTTCTTCTATCTTCATAGCTTTCTTTTCAAAACTTTCTTCTATTTTCAAAACTTTCTCCTCAAAATTTTCTTCTATCTTTATAACTTTCTCTTCAAAATTTTCTTCTATCTTTATAACTTTCTCTTCTATTCCATCCATTCTATTTTCCATCACCGTTAATTTACCCTCGATTGATTCTTTCACCGTTGAAAGCTCTCTCTTCATCTCATCTTGATTAGATTTAATTTCTTCGGTCAAACTGGCTTCCTTCCATCTTTTCCTGAACTGCTTGCATTTCCCTTTGTCCTGTTCCTATTTTCTCTATCAATCCGGTTTTCATCTTTTCCTGTCCGGCTTTCATTTCATTCATCTCTTGACTCAGGCTATCTTTCATCTCTCTCTGTCCTTCTTTCATTCTTTCGATCAATCCAGATTTTAACTCATTCATCTGGGCAGTTAGACCTTCCAGAAGCTTCTTCATTTCTTGCTGCATAGCTCTCGTTATCACCATTCACAGACAATCCCACTTCTGACACCAGAAATGTTGCGTACTTGGGGGTTCGTGAGTTATCCGAGAATGAAAGGCAAAACTTACAAAAATTCAGTAATTTATTCACAGAAAGTTCAAGAGAAATACAGGTCTATAACCCAAGTATCAGCTTCAATTCAACCAGTAAACACAGCTTAAACAACAGCTGTCAATAGCAAATCCACAGTACAAACTGTATAGCAATAACACTTGAAGCAAGTCTCTTTCAAAGAGGCTCAAACAATGCAAGCATTAGCGAAGCTGGCGGAGAACTGAACTGACTCTCCTGCCTTGGCGGAAAAGCGGCCTTTATATACCTCCGTAGAAAAGTGTGGAACGTTCCAGAAATCTCCATATCTCATCAGCCAATGGAATTAGAGCTTCCATATTTGGTATAGCCCTAATAAGGATTTTCTCGCCAAGGTCGCCAAAAAATCGCCAAGGTGGGAAAAAGTCGCCAAATTTGGCGCCAAATCCATTACCTGCCTTATTGGGGCTTTTTAATGCGTTTTTAAGGGAAAATAAGGCTATTTCAATGCTAAAACGACTAGAAGTGCACAAAATTAGCACTTTATCAGCTTACTAAGCCTCTTTAAAAGAATTTATACATAAATTAACACAATTATTTACAATTTTGTAACAATATATTTTGAGCTGGAGTTTGTAACCCAGGGCGCAGGGCTTCCCAGTTCTCCACCCCTTCTGTCCGTTACTACTTGAGCATGTATTGTAAACGTAATTATTCCCGTAGGAAATGTTAAAGTAATATCGAATGATAAGAAACGGGTGAAAAATCGATTTTTAGATTTGACCCTCACACGTAAATAAACAACATACCACGTTAAATAAAAGCGTGTAAAAATAGGTAGAATCAAGACTATGAAAGACACTTCATCAATATTTAACAGGGAGCAGCCCCCGCTCATCACTCTTGGATCGATGTAGAGCGCTTCTAAGGGGACTACTCGCAGTTTATTGAAAACTCAAAAGAAAAGAAAAATACAAAATTCGCCATGCCTTAACCGGTATAAGCCGACAGTGGGCGATTATTCAGGAGCTAAAATTGCCCCACGCGACAGGTGGCATGAAGTATTAATAATCATCGCCAGGCCAATGGCCGTCACGCGACATTGGGCGATGATGATTTTAGAAAAATGTTGTAGAAAAAAGTGCCAGGCCGTTATGGCCTCCCACGACAGATGGCACTAGGCTTGGAAGCACAGGTCTTGGGATTTTGTAGATTGTTCATGTTAGCTTGATAATGTTCATAAATTCATTAGATACATATGTTGCTGGGGTTTGCTGCACACTTGATTACTACACTGAAAGAACTGTGCAAGAACTGGAGAAACTGTGCAGAATGTAGATTTGCAGAATCATTATTCCAAACGACTATCAGCAATCCACTGCAGGTTTCAAACAAAAATTTCATAATACTAATTAAGATTGGAGGGAATCGAGGGAGAAAATCAAATAAGGAAATTGTTTACATTAAATTTAATCTATTGTATTTACGTATTCCATTAAAAAACTGAAAATTTTATTAAGTTTATTAATTAAAGGTTTCCTTGTTAGAATATTATTAAGCCAGTTTTCTGGTCTTGGAGTAGGATTTCTGAGATGTTGTTGCTGTGTTAATGGACAAGAGTAATAATAGTGATTAGGAGTTCCCTCCTCACCACAGGGACACAGGGGAGAGCGCCGACAATGAAACTTGAAGAAGAGGGGAAAGGGCCGTGGCCTGTTAAAAAAGCCGTAATGGGGGGAGTTAAAATCCAGGAATTAGCAGAGACCCGTGGGACCAGGGCGAAGGTGTTGTGCCCTTCTCCGAGTTGTGCCACAGGTCTTGCCATTTTAATTTAAAGATTTGGTTGAGTTTTAATTTCACATAGGAGGGAGGGGCGGGGGGAGAAGGTTCCTTAAGAGCGAATTCTGTGGTTTCTCTGGCTAGGGAGTCGGCAAGCTCATTTCCGAGCACTCCCCTGTGGGCAGAAACGTGTGCCAGGGTGCATTTAAGATTAGGGTTCATTAGGGATTCCTTGATTTCCAGGATTTGTGGATGTCTACTCCGGTGGCGCGCAATAGCAAGCAGGCCCGAAAGACTGTCACTATAAATGCTAATTTGTTGTTGTTTATAATTTAGAGCTGCCCAATCAAGGGCTTTCTTAATTGCAAACAGTTCCGCTTGGAAGACTGTGTTAAAGTCCTCGAGCCTGCCCGACCACCGATGAACTTCGCGGTCATGATCGAATACACAGAAAGCCGAAGCTACTCCAGCGTCGGTCTTAGAGCCATCAGTGTAGAGCGCCACCGGGGCAGATGGAGAGAAGCTATTTTTTACACAATTTGTGATAAGAGGAGCAACATCATTTCCTGGGTGAACAGTCCAGCTGCAGGTCAGGGTTTGGATAGGAATCTGAGGAAAAACTATGTTCGTCAGTTCTTGGTCCTTTAGTTGTAAAATTTTTGTTTTAGTATATGTTTGGGCGACCTGCAGATGGGCATGGGGGATCCCAGTGATAACGGTGAGGGCATCAGGGGAGATCGTTTTATAACCTCTTGCAATTTGCAAGAGGAAAGAGCGTTGGGCTGAATTTAACGAAGCTCTGGCATCAGATCTTAAATGTCCACCCCAATTTCCCGCCCCATAAGTTAGAATTTTTTTAATTATTGTATAATACCATGTTTTAAGGAAAGAGGTTGAGATGCCCCACCTCTTCCCTACCATTTTTGTTGAATTATGATAAATCGTTAATGTTTTTAATTTAAGATCTTTGACATGGGGCAACCAGTTGAGGTGCCTATCGAATGTAATTCCCAGAAGCTTCATGTGATCAACATGTTGAACACTGATGCCGTCAATCCGCATCTTGGGATTTCGGTTTTTATTAAGAGCTTTTGGGAAGGCCAGGGTAAGGGCCTTGTGAAAGATTAAGATCAAACACTTTAAGGAGTTTGCTGAAGAGGGAGAGAGCTTCCTGGGCCTGGTCCTCCAGATCCTTCCTGATACGGCCCGAGAGAACCAGGGTGAAGTCATCCGCATAGGCGAAGGTTGTAAAGCCCTTTGAGTTCATGCGTTTAAGAACTTCGTTGACTATTAGATTCCAGAGAATCGGGCCAAGGCACGATCCCTGTGGGCATCCTTTAGTCTGTGGAAGATCTGATGTTCCTTCGCCCCAGTTGATGGTGATTTTCCTTTTAGAGAGGTAGGAACGGATGACTCCCGCCAGGTTCCCCGGGCAGTTAAGTTCTTGTAGCGCTTTGTAAATATGGGGCCACTCTACATTATCAAAGGTACCCTTAATATCTAAAGAGACGATGGTGGTGTATCTAGAGGCGTTACAGCTTAAGGCGCAGGAATCTTTTAAGGCTTGTAAAGCAAGTTCACAAGATCTGCCTTCTCTGAACCCGAATTGATTTGGATGGAGAAGTTGATTGGATTCTATGTGATGGTTTAATCGGGTGACTATTAATTTCTCAAGTAATTTGCCTAGGGTAGGTAGGAGGCAGATCGGTCTATAAGAGGTGGGCTCAGAGGGAAGTTTACCTTTCTTCAAGAAATACACCACCTCACCTCTTCGTAGAGTTTCTGGAAAGTATTTAAGTCTGAGACATTGATTGGTCCATTGTTGGAGGATTTGTGGGATTGTGCTATGGATGTTTCGTAGGATTTTGAAGTCGATATTATCTGGACCAGGTGCTTTATTGATATTGAAACTGTAAAGAGTGGATTTAATCTCTGACTCCGTGAAGGGGACATCCGAGGGAGCAGAGAATGAAGGTTCTGGAAATTGTGGATACTGTGTTTTAGGAAATAAAATATTTGTTAGATACTCCAGGTTGTTGCGCTTGGAGGAAAGAGCCGGAGGCCGTTCAAGTTTCAGCTCTGTGGGGGTAAAAAACTTATTACTATAAAATTTTTGGGCGGTGCCGAAGATTTGTGTTTGTGTGGAGCAGAATTTTTTCCATGCGTTGTATTTGGTGGTGTTGATTTGTTTTTTGAAGATTGCCGAGTGCTGTTTAATTTTTATTTTGTGTTGTGGTATTAGTGTAGGGTCTAAGTATTTTAGCTGTCTTCTCATGGCAGTTAGTTTGTTACGCATGGAGCGGAGCTGGGGAGTCCAGAAAGTGTAGGTGAACCGACGTCCCGACTTTTTCAGCCTAAAAGCCGAAGCAGCAGCAGATTGAATTTCGGCTATGAAGTTTACTGTAAAATTTTCAAGTTGATTAGTATCCTCTATTGAAGAAAGGTTTTCCATTAAAGGGGGGGGGCAGGTTTAACATAATATTATTAAATTTTCTAAAATTACCGCGTTTGGTCGCAAAACGTTTTGAGTGGGAAATTGAAGGTTTGCAGTTAAGTGAGAAAGTTATATAATTATGATCAGAGTTGTTAAAAATATCCAGGACTGTCCAGTCATTCACTCTTGCATAAGTCTTGGGATTACACAACGTGAAGTCTGGCCAGCCCCGGGCATAGTTCGTTTGAAAGGTTGGTGCCGAGTTCTCTATATTTGCCATGCAAATGTTATTAGACGCGATAAATTTAATTAGGCTGCGACCTCTGCTATCCTCTCTTGGAGAGCACCATAAAGGGGAATTTGCATTGAGGTCACAGCCACAGACAAATAGTTTTCTTTGTGAGATTAAGTGCTTCCACTCCAACAGACAGGCCTCAAAATCCACGGACGGGGCAGCATAGGCACTTCCAAGGATCAGTTCACCCTCCTTCGTGGTTAATGTTATGAAAACACAATGTTCCCCAGTGAAGAGATGGGTGAAATTTAAGTTACTATCTGTGATAATGATGTGTGCCGTGTTGTTTTTAGAGCTGAAACTGACCCAGGAAGAAGGGAAGCCATACAGACCACTCCCAACGGTGCAATAGGCGTCCTGCAACAGCCCGATGTCTATGGAGTTTTTCTCCATGTAATCTCGAGCCGTCGAGTTAGCCGCCATACAACCGTTGAGGTTGATCTGCATGAATTGTAAACTATTGAAATTGACTGGAGGTAACTGATTTGAAGAGGATGTAAACTCTTGGGAGGGGGAGGAGAGAACTTTTGACATTTGAGAATCGAATTTTGAAAAACTTTAATGAAAGGTACAAAGAAAAAGGTAGGTCTTTTACCTGCGAGTGAAAAAAAAGATATTCTGCATTGTAAGGCACGTAGACTTGCTGCCTTTGTGGGTGGCCGTAGTATTGAAATTGTCTGGAAACTGGGTAGCTAGGCGGAACATCATAGTGAGATGTACGTCGAGAGGAAGACTGTCCAAGACGTTGTCTTTCACCAGGGTAGGCATTGGATTTTCTTTGAGGACCACTAGGAGATGGGGTCTCTGTCTGGTATTTGATTCCAGGCGATTGAAGCGTGTGTTCCTGCTCTGGCTTCGATGAGGAGGTTGGCGGTTTGAGGATTCCCGCTGGGGAAATCTTGTAGAGGAGGATCTTTTTCTAATTCTTCTAGAAGAATCTCTTCTGCTAAATCTTGGAGGTAGTGGAGGGATTTCAGGAGGTGTTGGGGCTGTTATTGGGTATTTGGCATCCAGCTCCTCCCTCCGAGATTTGTACCTTTCTGCGTACAGTGGGCAGTCTTGTGAATATGCTGGATGGTCCGATGATAGCAGGCGTTGTTTAGATTTATTTCTATGGAGATTCTCCCTTTGACAATTGATGCAGTTCGCCCTTGCCTTGCACCCCTCATTCTTGTGATTGCCTGAGCAGTGTGCACAAGTAATTGTGTCCCTGCACTGAGGTGTTGAGTGGTCAAAAGATTGACAATTTGTACATCTTTGTACTTTTTTATAGGGCCGGAAGTTGCATCTATATAGCCCTAGAGGGAGGCTGCCCGAGTTAATGAAAGCTTCAGCCATTGGTGCTGGTGCTTGTAACAGGAGGTTTTTCAAGTTAGCCGATCTGGAGTTGAGAGTGCGTGGAATCTTTATTAGATCTTGTAAATAGTCGGGGAAACCACTGGCTGAGAGAAGTTTCTGGAGCACCTGATACTCCTCAAGGTCTGAGGGAACTCCAAATAAAATAAATTGTTCTTGAGGGCATGGTTTAGGCTTTATATGTAGTTTTTCTTTTATTTCTGTTATTGCCTCCAGGTCCTTGGCCAACAGTTCCGCATCTTCTTGGGAAGTGCATCTCAGGTCGACCGACGTGCGAAAAACCTTTTTTCCTTCAATTTTGCCCAGGGTTGATACATGATATCGTTTGAGCAAGTTGAGAATATCTATCCCTTTGTCAATAGAGGAATTAGACTTGAGGAACAGGGTGTGTTTAGTTTTTTCGTATTTGGAGATGGCTTGGTACATATTCAGTTGTATGGCATTCGGGTTTGCTGTTTTTTGGACTGTAGTTTTTTGTTGAGGTATGCCTACAGATGAAATTTGGGGCGGGGGGGGGGGGTCTTTTTGCTGAATTCTTTGTGGTAGTGGAATAGGACCTTGTTGTACTTGTGGGGCTTGGTTTTGAGGATGTTGGACTTGTCCACTTAGGCTCTCCCTCAAGAGCTGTTCTTGATGTTGGAAGCTTTTGTTTAGGTTATTTTGGAGGCATTTAATTTCTTGTAGATGAACATTAACATCATCCATTTTGTTCTGAATTGAACGTTGATATTCTTTTAAGGGAGAGTATGGTTGTGTTGTTTGACTTTGCTTGGCTTCAGACGTTGAAGTTGCTGCTTGATGTTGAAGGTTGGTTGTATTATCAGAAGCTTTATTCAGTTCAAGAATTCGATGGAAAGCATTTTCCACGATCGATCTGGGTGTGGTGAAACGTCTTTTTCTTGTGATTGTCAAGATGTCTATGGCCGCTCTGGCCACATCATTTATTGTTGTGAATCTTAAGAAGTCCTCTTTCTTGTTGTATTCCACAGTGGGAGTAGCTGCTCGAGTTAGAATTAAGTCGCTGGAAAGAGGAACTTTGTCATCTGCTGTTTTGAATAATATAATGGAATCGATGTCGGATTCGTCTTCTCGGTTTGAAGTGATTGAGGAGACAGGAGAGACAATACGATTTGGCGACGTCATTTTGAACTTTTAGGAATATTTTATCAGTGGCAACACTTTGTACCAGATAAAGATAAGATTATTTTGATAGCTTTGATAAAAGCTTTTGGTATTTTAGAATTTAAATTGTATAACTAGTGAATAAGATATCCAGAACAAACCTTGGGAGGGCTTTCCCAGCCACAAAATGTCCGAGCTTAAAAAAAAAAAAAAAAAAAAAAAAAAGGGCAAGTAAATAAAAGGGAAGGACCCTGGGAAGGAGGGAAGGAAGAGTGAGCCGATCGTCAGAAAAACACACAAACAATAAAAAAAAAAAAAAGGACTCAGAGGATGGGGCAGGTCAAGACCTATTAGAAGAGGTTCAATAATAAAAAGAAAAATATACATATAAATAAAGCGAGCCGATTGCCAGAAAAACTCTATAAAAAAAAAAAAAAAAAAAAAAAAAAAAAAAAAAACACTACACTACACAACAACACAGCACAACCGTTGGATAGGGACTGAAAAAAAAAAAAAAAAAAAAAAAAAAAACGCGGATTGACAATGATTGGTTTGGTATAAATGGTTTAAAAAAAGAAAAAAGCGCGGTAAGGTTGAGAAAATTTGACTGAAATAAAAGAAAGGCAACAAGAAACGCAAATTCACAGAGGTTGGTTTGATAGATACGGTTTTTAAGGAATAGGGAATGCACCCTCTGGCGGGGAGAAAGAGTAGTTAGCTCAGAGGGTGGGGCAAGCAAAAACCTATTCAACGATATAAAGAATGTTAAAATCGGATAATTAGGGGCTGAGAAAATTACGAAAAACCGAAAAACTGGAAAAGTTAAATAAAAACGGTGCCAAATAATTGTTTAAATAAAAAGGCTATAAGGACTATTGTTAATTGTGAAAATCAAGTCCTTGGGCTTAAAAACCTGTTAAAATATCGATTAGAGTGATCACTTCATCAATATTAAAAGGAGACTTAATGGTACATAAATAAACACAGGAAAAGTCTTCAAATTAAAGAATGCCAAAGGGAATAATGAAATTGCATACAGCTGTTTCGGTAGCATTGAGCTTACCGTCATCAGTGCATAAAGAAACGAAAGGAAAAGGCCTTTATATACAAGAAGGTAATCTGATCTTACGACTGTTTATCAACTAGTAAAATTAAACAGAATGTGGGGGATTAGCGGCCAAGCAGCTCAAACCTCGCAGCGTTCCTAAAATTTTACCTTTATCATATTATTTTATCACCAGTATCGTCAATAAGGGTACCAGTCAACGAGTAACGTAAAATGTTTTTTTAATATTAATGACTGTTTTAATGCTGAAATATTATGTTAAAAAGTGTTGTTTTAAAATTGTGGTGACAATACAATAAAATGAGCGTAAAACTTTAGGAACGCTGCAATGCCTGAATAACTATAATATACTAATATACATTATCATATTTAATGTTATTCTTCAACCACATTTGATGAAACCATGGAAGCATCTGCGCAAGCGCTAACTCAACGAGTCCAATGCTGAAATAGGGGTGACAGTCAACTGACTCGCAGAAAATGAGCAATAACAAAGCACGGAATTGCTGGATGTTTTCCAAGTTTCAAGCTGGCATCCCTCCAACATTTTGGACGCGTCCTCACTACTAGTTTTAGTATATGTGGCTAAACTGTATCTGCGGTATATAGCGACGCAATCAAATACTAACATGTAGTTTCTGATTTTGAAATTTGACTTATAAATCGAATCATTATAATCATCATTATAATAATTAATCATCATTATAATATTTAATAATATTTTAAACATGTTTATTTAATATAATTTTTAATGTACTTATTCAATAATAGAAAAATTCTCATATTCTCCTTAATTTTACCTTTCATCTTAATTTTTTAAATCATGTGATTTTATAATAAACTATTATTGTACAATTTTAATATTGTAAATTACCTTTTAAAGTAATAGTTTTAAAAAATATTATTTTTAATTTATTTGCATTCATTTTATTTTGTCATCATCCACCAAATTTTAAATTATCAATTAACACAATCATTATTCCTTTAAAATACTATTCAACTCGATTCTTACATTTTTTATGTCGGGTACATTCATGTGCAAATGTTTGTTGTTTGGTAATTTATGTCTAGTTATACTCCTCTAACTTTAGTCTTGATACGAGCACCCTGTTTAGAGATATTTACGGTTTTACACGATTTTTTGTGACGTCTGTATGTACATGTGTGTGTGTTTGTGTATGTATACCTCGCATAACTCAAAAACGGTTAGACGTAAAACTTTGTAAATTCGTATGTAGGTTTATTATAACATCTAGTTGTGCACCTCTCTTAGTGGTCTTTCTGTGACTTTCCGTTTTCGAGATATTTACGAAAGTTTTATTCATAATAAACAAAAATGCAAAATTTTTAGAAAGTCTGTATGACCTACCGTCATAGAGATTTCAACAGAAGCTAGTGATAGAGTCCGTAATTATATTGTTATAAAAGTTGTCGGCATTTTGCGTGTAGAAAATAGTTCGTAAAGACATAAGCAGGTTCTAGTCGAAGAATACATTTAATTTAATGAAAGTTCTGGAAATATAAAACTATTTTAAAACCACAAAAAGTAATAATTAATTTTCGATAATAATATTGTCACCAAGAATTAATAATAATTAATTTATAATTCTCGGTAATAATATCCTTTAAATAGTAATAATAATCTCGAAACAACCCAATAAAACAGTCATTCGTACTACAAAATTGCGCTCAAAACTAGTAGGTGGGAAGTGCTGGGGTCGATTCCAGGTCGCGCTCAACAACCAAGCTGTTCGGAGTTTTCCGTGTTTTTTTTTTTTTCGAAACTCGTGTAAATACGGGCTAGGACCACTTAGAAATACACCATTGGAGGACATACCACCCATAGGCCTAGCGTAGTCAATCGGCTTTAACCTTTTGAAAGGGGCTGTGACAGCATCTGCCACGCTTCACCATAGGATTTCGTAAGAGCCCCTTTGAAAAGGTTAAACCCTACAACCAACCAACCAACCAACCAACCAACCAACCAACCTACTACAAAAGTCAAGTAAACAGCGCACCACAGAGCAGAAATTTCACTAATTGTTTCGACTTCAAAGAAACAATCATCAACTGCTCATTTCAAAGCGGGAACAGAATTTAAATTTATCGAGAATCCTTTGTGAGTAGGATTATAAAATTTCCAAGGTAGTTCTGAGATAGAAACCAATGAATAACTCCGGAAAATTCCAGAAGTCTATTCTTATTGAAGTTAGAACTTCCATAACTTTGGCTACTTTAAACTACAAATTTGCGCCAAATTTGGTCGTCAATTCGCCAAAATTGACACCAAGGCCAAAATCTGCGCTGGCAAGATTAGCAAGCAAATTTAGCACAAAATGGTACTTTAGTGTTGCATGTTTCAGTAAATCCTTTCTCAAATTTAACGGAGTTAATTCTTTTTTTTTTTTTTTTTTTAAGTATAATGTTTCGATTTTCGTCATTAATTTTTACCAAAGAGTACAAAAATCGGCCATCTAGATTATAGTGAAATACATTGAACTATGTACCAATCAATCCGGAAAATTCTAGAACTGTGTTATTATATAAGTTAGGGCTTCCAAACTTTAGCAAATTTAAACTACATTTTTTCCCACATTTGGACCATAAGTTGCCAAATTCGCCTCCAAAGCCAAAATCTGTGTTTGTGATAAACATGGCGAGATTAGCAGTAAATTTGGCAGAAAACGGCAGTTTAAGGTTGGCAGAATCAATAAGTCAATTTTAATGTTTTCGAAACAATAATTATATTTAAATTTCTAAGGAAGTCGTGATGTCCGCATCATATTTTTTTTTTTTTTTCAGTTAACATTTTATTAACCGTTTCAAATTACATTTAAAAAAAAAGTCGTGCTATAATGCAGAAAATTCCTGGCAGCAAAAGTTGCCAGAAAATATCCGTATGCCACGAGAAAAATTGTAGACAGAAATTTTCTGTAGACAAACAATACAGAAAATATTCGTAGAAACAGATTTTTTCCGTAGTGCACATTGTTAAAAAAAAAAAAAAAAAAAAAAATCTCACATTAAATAAATCTTTCCCTAATTCACCATGTAGGACCGAACCATAGCCATCCACGTAGAAAGCAAAGCCACAAACCTCGAAGCCACAGACTCATATATATATCACGGTTTTGCTAAGCACTTCCCAATCCTGCTTTGATATCGAGTTTCCGCATACAAAACAGAAAATTTTTTATCCACCAGATAAAATCCACCACAAAAGTTTTATATGTGAGTCCGTAGCTTCATGGTAAAGGCTTTGCTTGTTACGCGGAGGGCTCTGGTTCGATCCAGACCATTCAAATGGAAAAAAAAAAAAAAAAAAAAAAAAATATTTAATGTGAGTTTATTATTATTATTATTATTATTACACAATGTGCACTACAGAAAAAAATCTGTTTCTAAGAATATTTTCTGTATTGTTCGGTTGCAGAAAATTTCTGCTTATAATTTTTTCTTGTAGCATACGGATATTTTCTGGCAACTTTTGCTGCCAGAAATTTTCTGTAATATAACAGGATCTTTTTTTTACAGCGTATTGCTCTAATCGACTCTTACATTATTCTGGTTTCAAATAAATTAACATGCAAATGGATCCTATTTGATAATTTATTTATAGTTTGCTAGTTTTCTAAAAAAAAGTTTTAGTTTTGTTTTTCCCTTGTTACTTCCATTTTAATTCGTCATTGATCACTAAAATTTGTTAAAAAATAATGGTGATTTTATATGATGTCCTATATCACTGCTCAAAAACAACTCATTATATTTTATTCTGCTGCAATTAATTGCCTTTGATAAAGATATAGCAGTTATTTTGGAAATTAACGTTATTTTTTCTTCATTTATTAAATTTTTCAATATTTTTTGCTTACATAATGCTTCATTTCCATATGTAATGTTTTATTGATACCTACTAATTGAAGTTTTCCTTCCTGATTTTTTATCATTATAATGTAGAAATATTATACATATATATATATATACCGGGTGTTTCATAAGTCTGTAGATATTTCAAAAGTTCATAAAAATTAAAGAAATTGGTAGAATTTAACGCGGTTTGCGAAAATGTTATTCTCGTAAAAAAGGTTTTTTTTAGGGGGGTGGGGGCGTAAAAAAACTAAAAAATAGTTAACATTTTCGTAGATAGAGGGCTCTGTAGTGAGCAAATTGCACGTTTTCATGAAAAACTATATTTATTTGCATGCAAATGTTTACAGGCATATAAATTCTACTCTATGTGTCCGCCATCACCCCAAATTACAATTTGCAAACGAGTTACAACACCGCTAACTGCGGCTTCAGTCGACAGTTCTTACCTGAGGAAAATACTCTTCACCAATAACGCTTTATCCACCAAGTCAGCATCACATTTAAAACTTCATGTATGAACAAGTAGCAGAGAAAATAAGAAATGAACTGTTAATCATAAGAGGTGTGTTTTAAACTGCTTCTATATGGCTATATCGAAAAAGATAATAAGCTTTTACAGTGGGGATGTATTAGTAGACTGTTTTTTAACATATATTTATGAAAACTTCATTTAAAAAACAGAAAAATAATTATGAATTCTAAATTATTTTCTTGTCCTGATATTTCTTTATGTATAATTATGTATAATTTTCATTAAGAAATGAAAAAAAGTATTTTATGATTTAGATAAAATGCATTTAGTCAGTTCAAAAAATATGTGTTATTAACTTTTTTTCTTTCAACATCAAGAGATAATTTGACACAATTTCATAAATTAGAAAAAGCAGGAAAGTCAAGATATTTTGCGCGCGTTTCTAAGCCTTTATAAATCAAATAGTATTAATAATTTCAGAGAATATAAATACTCACCTCTAATGTGTTTTTGTAACCAATAATTTAAACATTATAATACATTTTACTCGTTTGACTTAAAAATATATAATGCTTCTGGGAATATTTAAAAACAGCATTTATAGTAAATGAGACCACTAATTGAAAATATCTTTTAAATTATTTTTTAAAAATATACATTTATTATAACTTTAACATAAAAACGCTGTAATTTTTTGCACTATCTTTATCCGCATTCTTTTTCATCAAAATATTTTCCAGTACAATGACAAATTTTATTGTTTTAAACATTTATTCAGAATGGAAAAGCCTTGGTGAACACCTTGGCAAAACATCATCAACTAAGAAATGATGATTAATTTTACCTTCGCGATACCATTCACACTAATAATAACTACGAACCTGAACAGTAGGTGGTGTAATCTCAGTAAAGTGTTGCATTTTAGATATATGTTCCTAAGGAAGGACACCGGTTCCTGAACCTTTCACCTTGAACGGTATAAAACTTTTACTTGGGTTTTAGCAAAATTATTAACATAAACATATTTATGTATATTTGTATTGATTTTAATAATCATTTGCACTCTTCAGAAAAATATAAAGGGTGTTTTACTAAGGTGTAATAAAACAAATATACAACTTAAATATACAACAAATAAAACAAATATGTCTTAAATATACAACTTAAATATACAAACATATACATAATTATTGAAGGAAGAAATATACTGTTCATAGCGAAGGAATGTGGTAACAATAGACCAATCGCTCAACATGCAGACTGCTGGTTGTTGGGATACTGGTAAGATACCAAAATTAAGGACACCGTAAGTTTTTTGTAAATTTTGTGGTTGAAGCTTCAGGTCATTTTACTTTTTTTAGTAAGTTTTCAGATTTTTCAAGGCATCGCTGCAACATAAAGCCTAATATTAGATAATCAGGGCCGTATACATGCTAAGAGATACCGCACAAAATTATTAATTGCACAATTTGTTTTAGTCAGGTACCAATATATCTACTTGAATAAATTCCTGTATAATTTTAATGTTTGTTCAGTTTTCGCTATGTGTTTACTTATTTGTCTCCATCGTTATCCGTTCTTCAACTTTCTTTCCCATTGCAATGAGTGGATAAAGGATTGTTTATGATTATTCGTTGCATTTCACTTGTAGGTTTCTGCTAATTGCAAAGTGATTTTTCCTCATGAGGCAAAATTCTCTTCATATACTTCGTTGAAATTTTGGAATCATATGTTTGTTTGTAGTTTACTAAATTGTCTCCAAATAACTCTTGTGTTCTGTAAAAAAAAAAGAAAGGAAGAAACGAAAAAGAAAAAAGAAAAACTGTCATACCCGCACATAGATTTTTGTATTGCATCAAGTAATCTTAAAAAGTTTATCCATGATAATTTTTTGTGTATTAACCTCTGTTAAAAAAAAAAAAAAAAAAAAAAAAAAAAAACTGAATATCTGACACAAAATTCTTATAGCTAATTCAATGCTTCATTATGGAGCTCAGTTTTAAGTGCAAAAATGGCAAAATGCTTCATTGCAATGATTACAGACTTCATTTTCATTGTTTTCTTCTTTTATTTGCCTTCCTTTTCTTGCTTTCTAGATTTGTACTGAAGATGATTCTTTGTGTACTTCTAAAAAACCGATAATTATATAGAAATAGATAAATGAATAAATAAAATGTGTATATAATATACGTAGCTACCAATTTGAACGTTTTCTTACAACTGGAAAATCCTAACAGAAATTTTGTATAACTTTTTGCAAAAGTTTCTATGATTAAATATAGTGAAAATTTGTACTGAGAAAAAAAATTTTGTTAAAAAACCGTACAATTTGGCAGCTATTTATGTATAATTTACTTGGACTAGACGCGTATTATTACATATACTTTCACATATTTTAAATACTCGTTGATTCACCCTTAACAGAAAATCAATATTAAAATGCGGAAAAAACCTTCAGAAGTCTGGTATTTAACGAATATTTTTATCTAAAAACTTCTATGCACATTATTATAAAGTCGAATGGATTAATTAACGGAGCATATTTGTTTAGTCTGCGCAAAAATGTCATGGAAAAACTTTCATAAGTTAGAAGAGACTTGAAAGAAAAACAGATGTCATCAATGATAAAAAAGTACTCTTATTTTAAGAGACTGACAAGAATTTAATCTTTCAGTTTTTTCTTTTACTTCTAGCGTTAAAATTTAATTAATGCTCTTTCCTTGTTTGTAAAAAAGTGAATAGTTTAAATATTTGAAGCAACATATATCTATCTTAGAATATTTGTGTAAGAACATCAAACATCCATGTATGGAGTAGTGTTATTGCTTAATTTTTAGTCAAGAAAAAGTGACAATTAAATACTTTAGTGGAAAAAAAAAGCTGAATTCTACTTTAAAGAAAGAGGATTATATTTTAACTCTAGTTTAGGTTTTTTTTTTGCCCGTTATTTAAATTTTTTATGATATTTATATATAACGCAGTCTAAAATGTATATATTTCTAACTGATGACAAAAGTTTTGTGTTTAGTTTTATAATTAATTATTTATTATTTCTAACTAGGCACAACGATAAACATAAAAGTCTAGGATGACTCCACTTAACTTTCCGAACATATCAGAGCAGACATTTAAATAAATATAAATTACTAAATATTTTAGTAAATAAACAAATGTATCGTTTGGGAATAAGGCCGATTGACTGCCCTAGGGTCCTAGGCCTGAGGGGAAGTGCCTTCTGTGGAGGTCTAGCTCGGGGTCCTAGCTCGTATTTACGCAAGTTTTGGAGAAAACCACGGAAAACTCCGAACGGCTAGGACGACGAGCGCGACCTGGGCACTTCACGTCTACCACATTTGAGCACAGAACCGCTCGGCCGCTGGTGGGCAATAAAAAAATGTAATAATAATAATAATAGAGTTTTTGAGTATTTCTTCCCAAGTTACTATGTTTCTGCAATGCATCCGAATTATTTTGTGCATCTTTGTAAAAGAACTGAATTATAAGTGGTAGGCATACAATTTCAGGTATTGATCATTATATAGCAAAATTCTAAAACATATAATTGTTTAATCCCGTTTTAAATAACTTAATTCAGATAATTAGCACTTATAGGACGTAACATGTGCAATTTATTTCATGCTACATATATCATTTCATATAATGACCATACTGTAGCAAAGCAAAGTAACATATGTCATTACTAAAACGAACCTCAAATAATTTGAACTCATAGACTACAATGTATAAGATTTCTATTTTCTACAAAATATCCTTGTACAAAAACTGTAAGTCCCATACTTATGAAAATTTGTACAGTACGATGAATGAAATGTAGAGGAGATTATCGCGAGCAATCTTCAAATCATGTCCATAGACCTCAATGATAAGGAATATTTCTATTATGCGAAAGTGATTTATAACATGTATATATATATATGTATATGTCTTATGCCTTCCTTCTTCAGTCCTTCACTTAAACGATTTAATTATTAATGTATTTGGTACGATTTAATTTAACTCTACTAGTTTTAATTTTATTTAACTCTAAAATCTATTTTAACATTATCATTTAATCTTTACTCTGTGTTTTTTATCTTTAATAAAAATTCTCTGAAGTATATTCGATTAATCGGTAACTGTCGAGCTTTTATTTTACTTCAATTTAGGTTTTGGCATCATTCTTTTCTCCAGTTGGTGTTAAATGTTATACATATGGTTACTCAGCTTTTTTCATGATATCACTTTGGTTTCAATTAAGTTTTTATTTAATCTTTATTTAATCTTTGTTTTAATTTAATATTTCACATATTTCTCATTCTTTATTGTTCTTACTGCATCGATCTTTCTCCAGTTGGTGTTAAATGTTATGCATATGGTTACTCAGCTTTTTTCATGATATCATTTTGGTTTCAATTAAGTTTTTAATTAATCTTTATTTAATCTTTGTTTTTATTTAATATTTCTCATTCTTTATTGTTCTTACTGCATCGATCGGGGCGTGAAATGATATAAATTGCTATGAATAGCTATATCATTTTACGAAATCGTTGCAGTTTTCACAGCTTTATGAAGTATGCGCCCCTTGAAACGTATGCTTCTAACTTTAAGCATTTACATCCAATTAATTCAGTGATTTTTTATATGTTTTTCTCTCTCATAAGTATAATGGTCCTTTTTTATTATCATTCAGGTCAGTATTTCATGTTACTATCGTAACTCATTGGTTCTTAATCTATATCGCAACTTTTTGTGTAATTCTTTCCTCTATGTTAAATTCAGTTCTATATTTTAGTGTGCTGTTATTGTTTTAGTTCTATTAATTGCTAAATATTAAGATTAAATTTTATTACGATATCTATTATTTATATATATATATATTTACAAAAAACTTTTTTTGACAATGTTGACAATGTTTTGTAACAACATGTGTGGTAACGAGGTTACAAAAAAGTTTGACTTCCAAATGAGGACAAGATATAAATGAAATGTTCTATAACAGATAAAAATCACATAGCAACAGCTTGTGCAGAGTTAAAAATGCAGGAGTATTTTACCTGCTCCTTTGCTGATGACAGAACTACCTGTTTTGGGTTTCCCTGTCTAGAAGTGAACGTCTATTTAAAAAAAAAAAAAAAAAAAAATCTAGAAATATATAAATTTTAATTTCCTTAGCAAAAACACCATTCTTGTAGAGAGAAATAGTGGTCAAGATTTAGTTAAAAATGCATACAGTATGATTATCATTTTTTTTATAACAGTATTAAAACAGCTATTAAAACATTTGTTAACTAATTATAAACCCAAATTATTAACAAGTAATTGCGCCTTAAGTATACGTTTCCGCATAAAATGCCACTAATAATTAATATGCAAAGAGTAACTTTTCTGCTTCGGCCGATATTGAACGATGAATGCTATCTCTAGAAAAAATTGCTTCACCGCTGAATTATTGAAGCTGGTTATTAAGCAATTTATTAAGCTGGTTGTTTGGTTTTAACGTCGCACTAGTACTGCGCTATGGGTAATTGGCGACGGTCTGGGAAGCACCCCTAGGGATGGTCCGAAGGCATGTCATCACAATTTTGATCCTCCACGGAGGGGATGGCTCCCCCGCTTCGGTGACCCCCCAGAGGTATAATTTGGATGGGAACGTGGAGGACATTACAGCCACGATGTATTTTACTTTCACCAACCACCATTAGTGTACATGACGGTCTTTGGCCGGCTCGAGTACCAAACCCGCAATCTTCCAATGACGAGCTCGGCGCTCTGCCAACCGGCCTACCGCAGCCCGCTATTAATCTGGAGGTTTGTGGTTGTGGAGGATTTTACAAAGGGGGGAGCATCATTTAAATGATTTTTATTATATGCAGAACTATAAAATAATTTTTATCATTCCGAAATACGCTGTTCAAGACATCCAATTTTAATTTATTCATAAGATGTTATATAGACTATGCGATAATACGTATCACGTTTAGTCTCACAGCAAGACAATTACTCTGATTTCGCTTGATAGTTACTCTGATAATTTTGCTTGGTAATTTCGCTTGATAATTACTCTGATTATAAACTATTAAGATACAGAGTTCCAAATTTACTTTTCCGCGAGGTACTGCGATAGTCTCCACGAGAAAAATCCTAAGTTTTCAGTAAACCACCTGTAATGTAATGCATAACTGAAAATTTATTTTACTCACTGATGAAGATAAAAAAAAAAAAAAAAAAAAAATCAGGTGTGAAACAACCACACGACTTCCATTACCCGCTATTACATGTATTATATGCATTTTTCAGAGATAATGTGATCAGAAAACATAAAAGTGACCAAAAAAGAAAATCGTTAGAGCCGTTTTTGAGATACCAACTTTCACAAAAAATCAATTATTGACCGGAAAACAATAATTACATACAAAAGCATATTTAAAAGTGAGTTAAAATGGCGAGTTTGAAAAAAAAATCCGTACAACCGTTTTTAAAGGAACGCCTTTGCGAGGCCTGAAATTGAGCTATTTATACAGGACGCCTATCAATTTTCATGAACTAACCAACTATATCATTCGAAAGGATATCTGATAGAGTGTTTATATAGCAAATTTGAAGAAAATCGTTAGAGCCGTTTTTGAGATACGGACTTACGGTCTCACTTTCGGTTTCCGATGTCCCATTTCCGGTTAAACTCAATTATTGACAGGAAAACAATAATTACATACAAAAGCATATTTAAAATTGAGTTAAAATGGCGAGTTTGAAAAAAATCCGTACAACCGTTTTTAAAGGAACGCCCTTGGGAGGCCTGAAATTGAGCTATTTATACAGGACGCCTATCAATTTTCTTGAACTAACCAACTATATCATTCGAAAGGACATCTAATAGAGTGTTTATGTAGCAAGTTTGAAGAAAATCGTTAGAGCCGTTTTTGAGATATGGACTTACGGTCCAACTTCCGGTTTCCGATGTCCCACTTCCGGTTTTTCAATTTTCACCAAAATTTGGAAATTTCATCTGTACGCCAGACGTATTTGAATTCTAAAGTTTCGTAGCTCTATCTTTATTAGTTTCTGAGCTATAATAGCCAGAAGATTCTCCACATACATACACACACACATACACACATACATACACACTGACCAATTGCCAAAAAACCACTTTTTTGGACTCAGGGGACCTTAAAACGTGTAAATCAGGTGAAAACCCGATATCGAATTTTCAGACCGAATACAATACTTCCATTACCCTACGGTAGTAGGGTAATGGAAGTAAAAAAAGAAACTTATAGTAACTAAATCCTGATGGTTATTAAGTTTTTAATACCATAACTATTATAATAGCATAAGGGTAATGTTTCAATTGATATTTAAATAATTAAATTGTAAAAAAAAAAAAAAAAAAAAGATTTTAAAATTAAATATATGTAAAATTAAAGTTTTTATTTTCAAAGCAAATATTCTTTCGACATGCTTTTATTAAACAGAACATTTTTTTTTTCCCCACTATGTAAATGTATCTTGCATAGAACAGTAATGAGAAATTATTACGGAAAATGACAAGAAAACTATAGAAAGAATCTAGATGGGAACGAAATTTATTATGCCAAAACGAATTACGGACTGTACATTTTCGGGTGGAGAAGCGTATAAATTAAATTAAAAATTTACTCTCTTTTACAAAGGAAATGGTGAATTATTAGGAAAATAAGAAATGTACTCAGACTAAGTTTGAAACCTTTAAAAGCATAAAAGATAATACAAAATTTATGCAGTTTTTTTTTTTTTTTTTTTTTTTTGGGGGGGGGGGGGGGGTGTCTCAAAAAAAAAAAAAAAAAAAAAACAAGAAGAAGAAGAAGAAGAAGAAGAGAAAGAAAGAATTTAAAGCAAATGGGCACATAGATAAAAATACATAAATCAGTAAGCGGATAATATAAAATTAAAGTGCTTATTATATTCAGCCGTCCAGTAGAAAGTTAACTATTACGGCAAAGATCATACTTTGTTCACATAAAATATAATTAATTTTTGTAATGAAATCTGTAAAATATAGGATAGTTGAATAATATGTATATCAGTATATTTATGTTGAGCTAAAAATAATAATTACTATAGTTCTAAAATTTATTTAGAGTGATAGAAGAAATGATATTGATTCCAAGAACAATACGGTGAAAGTTCTGGACATAAATATTTTTATATTAGTTGTCTGTAAATGTCGGAATAAAAAATAATGATGAATATCAAATGTACAAAAAAGAAAAAAGAGAGAGAGAGAAAGTGAAAGATTAAATTAAATTAAATTATTACTTTTTGTAAAAAAACAAAAAAAAAAAAAAAAAAAAAAAAAAAACCTCTTTTTTTTTTTTTTTTTTTAACGATTCGATGTAGGTTTGTGTAAAAACACAAATGCATGTGATGCTGTTGTTTTTTTCCCTTGTCGTTTCTAGATATTATAAAATGGGTTATATATTGTTATAGGATTTTTTATTCAATTATAAATTCGATTAAACATAATATTTCTTTAAGCGAACTATGTGTATTATAAAGCTTTTTTGAAAGATACCGTCCGAAAATTCTAAAATTTTCCATTTTTTTGTATTTTTGTATTGAAAATTTGTTGCATTGAAATATATTAATATTAAGCCTGTTAGAACTTCTTCAAACTATTTCAATAAATGAATAAATCAGATTTTTTTTTTTTCTTTTTTCAAAAAATTTTAAACTACTCAAATCTTGTTAATATTTAATCTTCCCCGCCCCCTTTAATTTCACATTTTTATTGTTTAAATACATATTCTAAACATATTTTTATATTTACACTTTGTAGATCTATATTTATATATTTTGTCGATCCACTGTTAAGTTAATTTTTAAGATATATTATTATGTTTGAATGACATAGTTTTATGCGAATTTTAAATTTTTCAAAACTTAAAATTGTGACTCAAAGTGTAAATTAATACAGAAACTGAAATGCATCCGTAGATTTTTTTAAATTTCTGTACGGACAGTTTACTATAAATTTCACCATGAATATATATGATAGCCTCATAAAAATATATACAGATAATTAGAAAAATCTTCATAGTCCCATGCTACAGCCAAAACGCATTTAAAGCATTATTTTTTACAGGGTAATCCAAAACATTTTGACTTTTGTTTAAGTTTTTACTGGTCAGTTTTTCCTCTTTAGTACAAAACTTTCCCTGAAAAATATGAGGTATAACAGGTTCTTTATACTCCCGAAGTTTCAAGTTTGATTCCCAAAAGGACTATTCTAGATATTTTACAAAACTTCTATGTTCAAAAGTGCTCAAATACTTATTGGTAGTTAAGTGTTTATATTTAACAAATTTTATTATTTCTCAAAATACTTCGATTTCAAAAAATATGATCATTATTTCCGTGTTGTTTTGTTTTACAGCTAACAGATATTGCAGCAGATATAATTTAGACTACAGAAATAATAGCCTTTAGACTATAATAACTCGAAATAACCTATTATTTTCAACAGCTGTAATTTCACAACCCTAGTTATCACGCAAAGCATTTAGTTGGTTGGTTGTAAGGTTTAAAGCCGATTGACTACGCTAGGGTTCTAAGTAGAGGTCTGCACGGGCCGAAATTTTGAGGCCCGGGCCCGGCCCGGCCCGGACAAAAAATCGATACCATCAGGCCCGACCCGGCCCGGCCCGATTCAAAAATATGTAGAATAATAAAAAAATGCATGCCTTTTTATGTAAAAGATTTTTAGTATGTGTTTTGCAGAGGTTTTATATAACCAAACAATAGTACGTTCTTTAACAAAACTGCTGAACTTTTACAAGATAATTATATATATAAACAGAAATCCATTATTATAGACAACGCACAAAGAGAAACAGAAAGTCAAATCGAAAATATTAGCATTCATCAAACAATACAGGAAGGTATTTAAAATGTTTAATACTACTAAAAATGCACTTTCCTCTTATATACCGTAATGTATCCAAATCTTTCATGTGATCCGGTAAGCAAAACTTTAATGTTAATCCAACCATATTGAATAGAAAAGTTGTTTTTGACCATGATAAGAATGATGCTACTACTTTCATCTACCGGAGAAAAGAAAAATGAGCCGTAGAGAATAAGTTAAAACGAAAGGATTTTTATAGCCTTCATACCACCTAAACTCAACAGATCGTAGGAAACAAAGCCTTATACACAGTAACGTATTTAATTTATTTTGTTATGTACATGTACGCAAACTGGTAGTGACATGCACTAATATTAAATAAAATATATTAATTTCGAAGCATGCTAAAAATATTTGCGAAAAATCAGATTTCGGACAGACTGATAGACAAATTGAAGTTAGACATTTTTTAACAAAATAGAACTTTATGTGACATACCAGCCTGTAAAATTATATATAATAAATGACTGAAAAAATATTTTTATCATTTTCCTTTTTCGTTGATTAACGAGGAAACCAGAAAAAAATTCGGCCCGACACGGCCCGGAGAAAATTTCATTCAGGCCCGGCCCGGCCCGAGTATACACAAGAAAAACTGAGCCCGAGCCCGGCCCGGACCGAGCCTGAAAAAATTTTTTAAGCCCGGCCCGAGAACAAATTTAAAAATTCGGCCCGAACCCGGCCCGGGGGCCGGGCCGGGCTCGGGCTCGGGCCGTAAGCCCGGCTCGTGCAGACCTCTAGTTCTAAGCCTATAGGTGGAATACCCTCCGGGGGGGCTTCTTAAGGGGTCCTAGCCCGAATTTATACGAGTTTCCGAGAAAACCACGGAGAATTCCGAATGGCTAGGTCGATGTGTGTGACCTGGAATCGAACCCAGCATTTCCCATCTGTCAGCTTCGAGTGCAGAACCACTCTTTCGCTGGTGGGCCGCAAAACATTTAGAAAACACAGGGATAGAAAGAAAGTCTGTAAGTTGTGGATTGCCGGATTGAATTTATTTTAAAAGTACTAACTTGAAATTAGCTCCTTGATGAAGTACTTCAGGAGGTTTAGAAAGCTCTCTTATTAATTTTTGTATCTGCAGCATATTTATTGTCATAACAACTTCAAATCTAAACCACTTTTCTCCAAACATTGCTTAAATTAAACTAACAAATAAAACTCCTCAATAGTTAAACAATTTTGTCTAAGGGCAGTTTTATTTAAGGATTGCTTACATAGCTCAAACTAAATTAACAAAGCATAAAACACCCGAAAATGTTTATGAAGCATGTATGTTTATAAAAGAAGACTTATCTGAAGTCATTCTTTCCCCCGAATTGCTTGCGTTGCCTAGCTAAATTAATAAAACATAAAGCTCAGCAGAATGTTTATGAAGAATGCATGATTGTGAAGAAAAGTTATCCACAGGCATTTTTCTCTAGGTATTCCTCTCGGTGTAATTAATAAAGTATATAAATCGTGTAGTCGATTTAAAGGTACCTTTAATCTAGACTTATGTCTAAAAGCAAATCATTTTTGAACAGATGAAATATATAATGTATTGTACAGTTTAGCTTTCTCACTTAAATATCTCTGTAAATGCATTATCAGAAAAATGAATGCTCCAAAATGTATTTCAACGCATTCAAAAAAAAAAAAAAAAAAAAAAACTAAATTACGTTTGATTGTATACGTATGGTTTGAAATATGGATTACCAGCAGATGTAATTGATAATTTAATAATATTTAAAGACTAGCAGAAGGACATTTTTATTATGGATATTTATTTATTTAAACAAATAACCGATGTTTGACAATTAAAATGCACTGCTGTGAAGTTTTTCATATTTTTTTAAGGGATCACCTCTGAAAAAGCATATGATAATAAAAAATAGAGTATGAAACATTGACTTTGCTCCCTTCCCCCCTATCCACATACACACACACACATACAGTAACACGTTATAATTTGTTGAATATTGTGATGAACCTACGCTGTTTTGGACGAAAAATACGAAACCTTTAAAATTTTTTGGTTACATTTGATTGTAGTTTGAACTTTATAATTGTCGTAAGAAAATTCTAGTAATGCATTTTAATAATACTAATCATACATTAACTATCTTTTTCTTACTATATATTAGTGTGTGTAATAATAAAAATATATATCTTATCGTACAAAGAGATGTTCCAATCATAAATGAATTTGAATGAATAATAATAAAAAAAAAAAAAAAAAAACGAAAAGAAAGTAAGAAAAAAAGAAAGAAAGGAAAATTAAAAGAAAACCATAAATAAAAGAAATTAATAATTTAGTTCTATGACATAAACGAGATATTTTATTATTACAATGTATAATATTAATTAAATTGAAGGGCGTATAAATAAAATAAAGGTAAATATACTGCACGCAATACTATGTGTTTATAACTTTTTTTTCGCTTTTAGTCACAAAAAAATGTTCTTTTTTATGTTTTATTTCACTGCTTATCATCAAATGAATATATATATATATATATATATATATATATATATATATATATGTGTGTGTGCAGTCACATACGTATACCTTGCAAAAAAAAAAAAAAAAAAAAAAAAAAAACTAATTACCAAAATAAGAGTTTCGATCATTTTTTTCTTGTAACAAAATAATTAAATAGAATTTCCCTTACTGCTTTTTTTTTTTTTTTTTTTTTTTTTTTTTTAGAAGACGCAATCTTAGAATCACCCCCTTCTGTTCTATTAATTGCTCCTAAGTAAACTCCTAACCCAATAAATATTTTGTCGGAACGTATTTATGTCAATACTTCTTTAAGAGCATTTTTCGCTCAATATTTTTTCCTCCTCTGAAATTCTTTCCCTCTTTTTTTTTCTTCATTTTTTTCTTTCGTCTTCTTGACTTCTTGTTATTTTAAATATTCTGTAACAAGGAGTTGCAGCCAGGAAATAAATAAAAAAGAAAAGAAAAGAAAGAAAAAGCAAACGAAAATCTCTACTTTTCTCTTGCGTTACTTTTAACTCCGAAAATTTGGCAGAAAAATTCTGCCTGTCTTCTCTTTTGTTTTCCCTATTGCAATTGGGATCATTATTTTCATTTCTAGTATCACGTCGCTAGCATCGCGTGAGTTCAGCGCCATCTGGCGAACTCGATTCTCTCTCGCGTCGGCTGTGAGACTCGCTGATCGATGCTCAGGATTCGCGCGAGCTAACTTGGCGGTTTGCCAGCCTACTGCGGTATGCAATCTCTTCTCGTTCCCAAGAGCAAAAAAGGTCCCACTGACTCCTCCGGCCGGGCCCCCGCGCGCGCCCGCTGCCAGATGCGGCGTCCGAGCGCACGTTTGGGATCCCAATGCATGGTGCCCAAGATGATGTAAAGCTATGATTCCGTACGCATCGTGCATGTGTTTCGGTGCGGAGCGGAACCCAGCGAGGCGGCAGCGCCAATGGAAGCTTGTGACCGCTCAGGTGAGCTTTTTTCATTTTTTTCCCTCTTCCCTTTCAATCATTTTTTCTTTCCGGCATGCCTCAATGAATAGTCGTGGGTCACTCGCTCTGGCCATCCGCTCCAGGTGAATGCCTTTACTCTGGGTGCCTATCTAAAGTTTTCCATCTCTATACACAAATTAAAAAAACCGCGATATGACAAGGGGGCTATACGACGCCATCTGGGATACTAATACGGAATAATTCGCCGATCTTCCTTTTTATGAACCCAGAATCGATAACTAAGTATCCTTAACTTACATTCCATCACAATACAAAGTTACAAGCGCATTCCTTCACATTAAAGTTTGAGGGAAATTACGTTCAGAGTAGCGATTTCTCTCGTAATTTGTTTTTAGTGTTTTGAAATTCTTTATAAAACAGTAAAAGCAGTTTTCCCAAAATATGCACTATCTAATTCCATCTATTTTACTGAAATATGCGCTAAGACAAAATTGTTTTTAATTAGAAGAGCAAATCAAACATTTCCTCATTATTGTAGAATAATAGTAATTTAGAAAAAGCTCGAGTTCTGATTAAATATTTTTATTTATCTTTTCTTAATTACAATGCTGTGTTCATTTTTTCGTTGATTCTTTAAATAGCCAAATACAGTTCTATGATTGTGTTTAACTATATGTTAATTCAATAATCAGTTTCAATTATTTCATTATTATTTTGATTTCATAAGCTTAGAAAATAGATATTATTAACATTTCAAAACACAGTATAAACAGTTTATTAAAGTCAGTTAAAAGCCGATAATGTACGTATATAAATCTATTTTTATTTTATTTATTTATTTATTCATTTTTTGTATTAAAAAATCTAATCCGCTATCGTTAATAAAATTTTCTTGAATGTTTATGAATGTTTTACTGCTAAAATATTATGTAAAAAATTATTGTTTTAAAATAGTGGTAACAGTATAATAAAATGAGCGTAAAGTTTTAGGAACATTGCGAGGCCTGCTTTTATACTGTATAAAATGAAATTTAAAAGTACATTTCAAAAATGCAGTTTATCAGATTATACCTAACTACAAAGATTTTTTTTTTTTTTTTTTTTCTTAATACTATGAAAATACTTGTAAAAAACTTTTTAATGCCAAACTTATTTTATTTTTTATTTTTTTGCATTTAAACATAAATAGCTTTGAATTACATGTTATGCTATGTTTTGTTTATTTAAAATAAATTTTCATTGCTGTGAAAAACGCTTTGTATCTCTCATGTTATATTTAAAAAACCGTTTTCATAATATGAAAAACAGTTCAATTTACATTATCATAATAGTTTTTGATTGCAGAAATAAATTTTCTTCGAGGCTTATTGGTTATTTTATATAATAGAAATAATATTTGGAGGTTTATAGTTCATTTTCGAGCCATTAGAAATTAATTTTTCATAGTAAAAACCAGGTATAATAAACTGCTTAAGGAACTTAAAATTTGGTTAATTTAATTAATTGCTTGCTTATAATGCATTTCTGGGAAATAAACTGAACTACTGATTAATTATAATTTTTATAATATTGTTTTTAAACACAAATAAATGTAAATAATTTTGAAACTTTTAGCTTGAAACATTTTGATTTTTAACTTTATTATAGAATGGGTATTACAATACACAGATACACCCTTTTGACTTAAAAAGTTATTTCAAACACATTGAAAAAAAAATTGATTAAAGAAAAATAAAGGAGACTTATAAATGTTGTCTGATTACAGAATATTTATAATTATGTATGTATGAATTATGAAAAACTCTTTATGAATTTGGAAACCAAATACTAGATTCTTTAATTACTCTATTAAATTTAATTTATGGAAACATTCCTACTGCTCCTTCAGATATAAAGTTTAATTTAAATTAAAACTAAAAGAAATAATCACTTCATAGAAAGTCATTACACTTTAGAAACATTTGCGAGTATCATCTTAGAAACAAATAAACACTGTATAGCTTTTATAACTAAAATTAGAATTGTCATATTATTCAAGAAATCAAACTTAATTTGATAGCAATTTGCTCCCCCTGCTTATTAAAATATGAAGTCTGATTCATAACTAAATTAAAATAACATTTAATTGGTGGTCTTCTAAAAGAAAGATTTAAAATAAAATGAGCGATTTCTAAAACGAAATTAGAGAAGTGGAGAGATTGAATAACATGCTTTTAGAGGAGAAAACAGTTTGAGGTCATTTAGTGAAGTGCTAGGTATACTAATGATAAGCCCAGCTACGCTAAGCAGTTTAGTTGTGCGCACAGGCCTCTGACATTTCCGGGGATGTGGCGTCCAGGAAACTTGTTATCAGAGTCGGCCTTATCTAGAGATAAAGTCCCAAATCTAAACACATTTATGCAGCTCAAATGTTTTGTTTTCTTTTGCTCATGTATTAAATATATGAAATACTATCAAAACTTTAAAAAAACAAGTAAAGTAAGCATGGTTTTGGAGTAGTCGAAAACACTTTTTATTTACATTCAATTAATAAGCACTAGGCTCTTTCAAAAAAGGTATTAGGTCTACTGGAAATGTGTCTTTTTGTGTATGTTATATATATATATATTTGATACATTTAAAATAAAAGAAAGTATTTACTTAAGCATCATATTAAGTGTTATCTAAAAGAAATACCAGGTATCATTTTGTCACAAATTGCCCACTGCCCTGCAGCTCTAGAGCGACGTTAAACTTGCTCAAGCTGTTTATTTATTTTTATTCAAAAGGACCATACTTTTGGGTTGACCTAATACGATTAGTATTAGTACATAACGTGAGATATTTTAAAAAATAACTTGATAGAGTAAACTTTGTTTTCGATGCCTAGTGGGGGTTTAATTAGTTCATATAAAATTGAAATATTGTACCAGTAGATGTTCAATTTAGGTATTGTATCAATATTTAGCGCAAAAAGTTCTTAAAGTGTCATTGTTCATTAATAAAGGATTAATTATTTTTTAAGAAAGGTACCAAAAAATTAAGAATCTGACTTATCTAGTAGATCAGCATATTATTTTCCGAGTAATTTCCGAAAAGCTTAATTGTGCATCTCGTTTACCCGGACCTGAAGCGTGCGTAATTTGATTAATTTCATACCCGAAAAAAGCAATTTCTGCTATTCATTTGCGAAGTCCATTTCTGGTTAATTGTTATTCCTTAAGACGACTTTTAGTCAGTCGTTAAAGATTTAAAACGTTTTAGTCTGAATAACAGTTTATTTATTTATTCTTTTTAGGAATTTTGATTGTGTTAATATAGGTAAAATTAATTTTTAATGAACGGGAATACTTGCTGCATCAAAGAAGTGCTTTCCGAATTTTGTGTGTTCATTTGAAATATTTTTTGCAAATTATACACCATGATTTTACTTTTTTTGTTCTTTTCTCTCACCCCCCCCCCCCCTCTCAAATTCATTATTTTTTCTCTTCCATCTTGTCCTGGAAGATTTTTGTTGATTCATATTATAAGGTCTTTCAAAAATTTTTTTTTTTTTTTTTTTTAAATTCTGTTTTTTGAATAAAACTCTTGGAACATGTCGCCTTTTAAATTACTGATCAATTAAAAATTAATAATAATAATAATAAATTCAAATGTTTTATTTCATTAAGTAAGCTTTATACTCTAATTTTCAATGTCTAAAAGAAATATGTAAATTTATTTTTTGGGGTTTAAAAAAAAAAAAAAATGCTCGCTAAGATAACAAGCGACCTGATGGAAGTGCGCATTACATAAAAATTTTTTCTTCACAATGAATTTATTTAATCCTTTGCGAAAATATTTATTCATTTATCGTCACGTTTATTTATGCAACAAAATCAGAGATCGGAAATTTTTGACACAAAAGAAATATATTTATTTACATGAGAATAATTAATAAAATTGAAATAAAACTTCATCTCAAACTAAAACATACAAATGAAACTTCTAGTAAAATGTAAGTCAGTTTTTTAAATATATATTTTTAAAATATAGTTAATAATTTATGGTACAACTAAAGAATTTATTTTCTTGTATGCGTATATATATATATATATATATATATATAATGTCGTGTTTTATAAGAATTTTTTTTTAAGACAAATAGTAACATTATAGTGATTTTACTATTTAAACAATTTACTTAAAATGCAATGCAATTTGTACCAATTACTGAAGTGGAAACGTCTTTAGCTGGACTGTAAACAGTCCTTCCATCAGAGTAAATTCATTTGATCCATTGCGAAAATAATTTTAAGCGTTTTAGTATTACACTTATTTATGCAACAAAACCCCGGAATTGGCTGTTTTCCAAACAAATCGTTGTGGATCAAAGAATCGTCTCCTAAATCTAGAAAAATTATTTTAAATCGACTTTTGGGGGTTGGGTTGGGGTGGGGCGGGTTAGGAATTTAATTATTTCTGAAACTTTATGGAAAATGTTATACATAGAACTAAAGGTTATTGTATAAGGATACACTAAGGAACTCTTAATACATTTTAGCCGGTTGGCGGAATTTTTCAAAGCGTATATTATCGTAAAACCATAAAAAATAATATATAACTAACATATATTTATCAGAACACAAAAGAATTATAGAACAGCACTAATACTTTGTGTGCAAGGTCGCAAAAAAAAAAAAAAATAATAATAATAATAATAATAACAATAATAATAAATAAATAAAAATAGAGGCTCTCCGTGAAATAGTTAGAAAATGCTTTTTCTGTTCTTTTATTCGTTCTCCCCTTAATTTACTAAATTTTAGAGCACTGTATAGTGCATTTGAAACACTTAGACACAATGTTCAGGGCTCCTTAAAAGCTGTCAAATCCACTGTATTCTGTTTTATGTAATCGATTGGAATGATTTTTTTTTCCTTCTCCCTTTCTTTAACTACATGTATTTACTATAGAAATTTTCACTTCGGTTGTACTGTCTAAAACACATTATTTTTCTTTTCTTATACAATTGTCTAATACGCAGATCTAGTGCGACGTAAAGCCCGCTTAATCCCCGCCTCTTCTTACATAGTTTTCATATTTTTATTATATATATATATTAAAAAAAAAAAAAAAAAAAAAAATCGTATGACTAGAACTATTTGAAGTCCCGTACCTTGCTTTGAATTATCCAATTATTATATACTGTAAAAATATTTATCGACATTATGAATGAAATTATAAGACCTAATATAACACATTAACGCATGTAAGATAACAAAAATTGGCCGATTTTTTTTTTTTTATTTTTTTTTTAAGCATCGGAAAAAAGCATGTAAATTAAACGAAGAAAAGTTTTATAAAAATCATTCAATTGATTATGTACTTTACAAACCGTGTAAGATCAAAGATCAAATCTGTTCAATATTTCGACAAAAGGCATAAAATTTTAGTGTGAATAAATGTTGCATGTTTTCTCAAAGGAATTAATTGAAGTTTTGAGAAAAATGTTGTGAAATAAGTGCTTTCAAAAATAAATTCATTTTTAAAGAAGTTAATTTACATTCTTGTAGTTAAATTTCTCTTAGACTTATGTATATTTTATTTTAATAGTGATTCATAACCGTCTGTCTGACGTATAATATGGTATCAATATCAATGCATGCGAAGATAATATTTACATTTTGATTTAATAAAATCAATCTACTTAGGTAACAATATATAATCTATATATAAAAATAGAGAGATCCATTGTACAGAAATCAATAAAAGTAAGGAAGAGGAAAGAAAAATCAATTTAGGATGTTTTAATAAAGCGTTTTTTTCGCTTTTTAATTTTTTTTTCCAAAAAGATAATTCAAAATTATGATGCATTAACTCTCGATGACATTTTGCGATTGCAATAATCTGTGTGTTACATTTGTAGAATGAGTTAGAAATAGTGATGAAAATGAGTTTCTTTAACTAATAAGGATCTTTATATTTTGTTTTCCTGTCATTTTGGCCCTACAAGTATCCGAGAAATTCTGATATCTGCTAGTAGATATGAGATACCGGGTTCGATTCTATGTTGTGCTCACCGGTATAGCCGTTCAGACTTTTCAGTGTTTTCTCTGAAACCCATGTAAATACGGGCTAGGACGCCTTATAAAATATATATATATATATATATATATATATATATATATATCCAAGAAGAGCACTCCACCAATATCTAGGATCCAACACACATCTATCATTTTGTTAAACTGCAAAGTGTTAAGTGTAAAATGTATTTCAGAAAGTTAAAACCATGCTTTGTTGACAAAAACTGTTAACTTTAAACATTTTAATAAATTTATTTATTCAGTGAAAAATGGCTTTTCGTCTTTCCCTTTTAGTTTGCAATGATTGAAGCTTACTTATTAATTAAAACATTATCCTTTTAGAGATTTAGATTATACGATTTTTTGTTTTTTAAATAAAGTCATCTAATGGGCGTTCACTAATAACGTAATTCACTAATAACAACTAACTTCGTTGATTCAACTAACCTAAAAGACGAGTCATCGCCTCCTATGATAGATATATTCAGCTAGGCCATATCCGCTAAATTTGGATTTTTCAGCAAAACAACAAACAGCCACTACTATTTAGGAAGCATGTGGTTAATATGTATATATAATGGATTTATTTTAATAGTGAAATCTAATGTGAAATGAGAAATTCTCTATTTTTAGAAAACTTTCCTATGCTGTGTAATGCTTCCACCTCGATATGGTGATGAATGAATTAAATTTCTTGCGGCGAATGAAATTATGACATTCATATGTTTTATTGAACTAACCTAAACTTATGATGGGATTATATATAATGCATATATTGTTGATTTAAAATCTGTTTTTCGCATGTTTAAGATTCAATGTTTTTCAAAAGTGTGCATAGGGGAAGTGATTTTCCCAGATGTTTCATTTCTATGTTACTTTTTTTTTTTTTTTTTTTTCTTTCGAATTTTAATAATTCTTTGCTTCGAAAAATTGACACAAGGCTTTTTATAATTTTAAAAGAAATAATTATAATTATCAAAAAATTTTACATGTATTAGACCTATCAGGTGGCTGAATGGTTAGTGCACTGTCCCGAAGTTGCCGGGCTCGAATCTCGATTGAGATATTCAGAATTTGCTTTAAGCCGTATGTCCCCGTCTAATACACCTTAATGTACAAAAAAAAAAAAAAAAAAAAAAAAAAAAAAAGTAAAGCGACAAAGCCAAACCAGGGTACATAAATAAGTAAATAGAAAGATTTATAGTAACTTTCCAAAATGTTTTAAAATTTTCAAATAATTTCTTATATTCTTAAGAGTTGATAAATCTACCCAAATAGCGTGAGGGTAGTTTATCTGATAAAAGGGGAGATAAACCATTAAATAATATACTTCAAGAGATATGAAGAAAACACGTTTCTGAATTTCATATTTTAATGAATAAATAGTTAAAAATCTGTAGACGTACGTCCATAACCTATTTTTCAAGCTCAGAAGTGCAGGGTTCAAAACCAGATCAAAGTTCATTGGTCTAGTATACGATCTCTTAGAAAAAAGTATCCTAGAGGATCTATAAGATATCTCCACCCCACGGAGAGAGCATCTAATCCAAGTCTAAGTTCCTCGCGCACACAGCTGGCCATGACATTAAATCCTCAAGCATAAAGTCTGTAGAAAGCTTTGGGAGCAACTTTTGCATAAGATTTTTTTTTTTTTTTCTTTCTTCTGCTAGAAAGAATTTTCCACTAGGTCATTTTTGTTCGAATTGTTTTTTCGTGCTAACGAGAAAAATAGTTAATATGTTTTAAAAGAAAAAAAAAAAATCACGTTTAGTCTTTCTTTTTCAATGTTTTATGTGTGCACATCACTGAGTATTTTTACAGTTATGTTATTAATTGAACACATTATTCATTTCATCAATTTGAATATCCAGTTCCTTCTTAATATTATAGGGCTTTAACTTGGCTTCTTTTCAAATCATTACGAACATTTGCTGTATAAGATTTTTTCCTTAATTATTAATGTTGTTCTTGCTATACAATAAATACTTGAAGAGAATGTTATATAAGTGAAATTGGCTCGGAAAAAATATAATTTCCGCGTAAATTTGAATGCTTGAACTCATCGTTGCCTTTCCTAAAATATTTATACATATAAGAATGGATTTGGTTTGGATTTGTCGCTCTAAGCTAATTTTTTGTAAATTAAGGCTCTATAGACCGGGACCTACTACAAACCACTACGAATATCCAGGAAACGAATAAACAGGAATTCGAGCTAGGCAACTGAAAATTATAACAATGAGAATACAAAGCTTAACTGTAAAGATTTAGGAAATTTTAGTACCTTTTTCCTGCCAAAATATTTTACTACGCCCATGAAATAAAGATTTTAAATATTTTTTTCTAAAACGAATGCCCCCCCCCCCCGAAAAAAGGGGGGGGGAGGGGGGCAAAATTTGCATTGTGTGAAAACCATCTTCGAATTATCATAAGGCTAAAGTAAAATTTATGACACCGTTCTAAAATATCAGTTCATATATGTTAATAATAGAACATATTGCATTGTTAATAACACAAAAACTTGTTTAAATTTACAATTATCACTATATTTGTCTATAATTTTCACGGAATTTGGCTATAATTTTCTTTTCTCTCTTTTTTTTTTTCTTTTAACTACTCTTTATATTGCAGAAATGTTTTTCAAACTCACGGTTTTTTTTTTTTTTTTCTATTTCATTTTAAGTTCCAGATCAGTCATCGGCTACTGACACCGTTCAGGCCGCGACAATCGCCGGAGACTGACAGTGCAAAATACGATATAAACCTAAAAAAGAAAGAAAATGCGCTGTTTTAACAACATTGTTTTAAATTACGGCGTTTTTGAATAATTAGTTAAAATTTATTTAATATTTACATCTAAGCAGCGCGCCTGGTCTGACGGGATTTCCTTATAAATTTACGTGATACTCAACATATTTAGTGTGGGAAAAAACCTCTAAAATATTACAATACAAAAGGGTATTTGAATCTGGGTTAAACCAAGGAAAACTGCGTCTACAATCACATCCTGAAAGGAAGAAAAACTAAACTGTGGATAAAAATGATTCTCAGTTCTGATGCTATATCGATAAAATATTGGGTTGTTCGGAAAGTAATTTCGTTTTTCTCAGCAGAGGACTTAATTGTATTTTTTTTCACCACATCTTCACAATTAATCTGCATTACCATTATATATTGTGACAGCTGATATAGCAAGGCTTGCTTGTGAAAAAGTTCGTTTTATTTGGCTCAATAGGTTTTGTTTGGTGCCCTATCAAATAAAGGAAATCGGAAGCGAAATTTTCGGCATATATTGTTTTTGCTATCAAAAAGGCGAAAATAATGTTCAAACAAAGAAAAAGTATACGATGTGTATACAGAAAATTTATTTAAAGAAGACCAGTGTCAAAACTGGTTTACCAAATTTTGTTGCGGCAATTTTGACGGTGAAGATGCATTACGTACTGGAAAACCAGTTTATGCTAATGAAGACAAAATAAAGTATTAATTTATGAAAACTGCCAAATAACAACTTGTGAGATCGCTAAGAAACCGATCAAAGTGGAGAATATATAAGTCAATAAAATATTTGTACAATATAAGAAAATCGTCTTTCATTTTCAAAGGAAAAAACGAAATTGTTTTCCGAACAACCCAATATTTGAGCCTCTCTCTGGTTACTCATATATCAACAAATTAAAAGTTGTATTATTTAAATTTCAAAGTCAATTAAGTTATATTGGTAGACTAATGTCTGTTTGGAATAATGTTACATGATTTATAATTTAATTTATAGTTTCCCTAAAATGAATTTACTCACGATATAACAGATAGTAAATAATGTTTAGTTATTTTACTGTATAAATTTTTGAGATCATGTTCATTAAATATATATAGTTACAATAATTGTAAAATGTAAAAGAACAGATTACACTGCTCTGCATGAAAATTGCCCCCAACACCATTTTTACAAATTCTTATGTAAAATTACCTCCTGAATCCGAATATGATGCCCATCTTGCCCTATCACTCAGCGTTTTTTAAGGACGACCACCCTATTTTTATCACTTTTCGGTAATTTTATGGCTATAAATTTGATTTTTAGGGAGGGGAGGGGGGAGGATTATTTTAACTGTTCAATATCTTCTGAAGGACTACAGAGTTGGAAAATTCTAAAACAAGAGCATTTGCGCCAAGGGGAAAATTTAGAGGGGGGGGGGAACTTGCCACTGAAATTATGTATTACATTTCTTATATTTTTTAAATCTATTATTAATGTTATTTATTAAACATTATATATATATATATATATGTTAAATTCTTTTTCATTCTCCAAATCAAATTTATGGCCATAAAATTGCCGGACAGTGATAAAAATTGGGGAAGGGGTGGTGTCACTAGAAAATTGTGAGTGACTGGGCGAAATGGTAGTCATATTCAGATTCAGGAGGTCATTTTACATAAGAAACAGCAAGAATGGTATCGGAGCTCGAGAATTTTTTTTTTTTTTTTTTTTCAGTGCAGTGTTATTAAACCATCATATCTGCAAGAATAAAAAATATAGGTGTAACCAGTAATAGTTATGTTATATGAAATTTTAACCAAATAAATATAAACCCATTACAGCGATTCGCTATATAATTTGCTTCGCTTTTTTTCCCCACTCATTTACGAGACTATGCAAACCCGGAAATTTTTTTACTGCCTTTTATATTTTTCCTGCAGCACAGTTGCTGATTAAATCATTACTGCATTTGAAACGCTGCCGACGCGAGGCTTTTATTATCATGAAAATTAATACAGATGTACACCGATTGATAACAGAAATAATTCATGAAAAGAGGAAATAATATATTTAAAAAAATAATAATAATACTAAGTTGCGCACAACTGCAGAACAGTATGGCTTATTCAACGAAGTTTAAATTTCGTAAAATTTGCAATTTATATAATCGCTTTATTGAATTTATTATCGTAATATATGGTCCATGAAATAAGACTATATTCTTTTAGGAACTCTATTTTGGATATTCACTCTGATATTATGTTTCAGTTGATTTTTTCCTAGTCTGAATATCGGAGCTTATAACGTGATTTGAATTTGGCATTTTGTAATTAGCTAAGCCCTGACTAAGTGCCCTAAGTAGGAACACTATTGGATGCCCTCAAAATTAATTTCTTCGAGATTAGTTTGCAAACTTATCTCACTAACTTATAAACTCATGTGTGATCATATACGAAATAATTATTAAAATGAATCTTCAAAAGAAAACTTATCTTTATCATTCAGTTCTAATTCCACAATATTCTACGTCTAATGATTCATACTTAGTTCTGACAAGACTCGTAAAGAAAGACTTGTTTTCGAACAATTTATTAACTCGTTCAAATATTTAAGTTTTGAAATTGGAAATCAAAACTTAGAGAAGGTGGAATGTTAAGTTTGGAAATTTTTAAACCTCAGGCTTTTAGTACCTTATTAAAAAGGGACATTTTACCCTCTAAGTTCAATGATTTACAATTATGAATGTTATATGTTCAATAAATCTCCCCACCCCCCCTTTTACCATTCTATTGCGAAAATGTTTTAGAAGCTACCAGTTACCTTATAAAAGAAACATATTAAGCATTCAGTTTTAATTCGAAAATATTCTAAGTTTATTGACTCATCCATAGTTCTGGCAAGACTGCTTGTTAAAACTTGCTTGTTTTCCAACAATCAAAAACCATTGTTTAGTTGAATGTTCTCTAAAAAAGACCTTTCCTCTCGTATCTTGGCTACGCTCTCCAGCTTACTCTTTTGGCGCTTTCTTCGTAAACATCTCTGTAAGCTGTCTAGTATAATTTCTTAGACATGAAAAATAACACAATAGAAGGGTAAATTAAGATTCTTTTCTGCATTTTTTATGGAACGTCAGGGGGTTGCACAGTTCATTTTGTAATAGCTCAGAATTACGTAGCTTAACGAAATAGGTAAAATAAAAATAAAGCTCCGATTCTTGCGCCTTTTTATGCTACACGTAGAATGAAGAGAAATGTTCTGCAATTTATAACAAAACTCATGGTATAGTTGCTAGATTATTAACTTCATGTATTACGAAATCACTATTGTTTTTAAGAAATTTTATTAGATATTTGTGAGTTTTTTATTAACTCAGGTGTGAGTTATAAACTCAAATGTGATTTCTGAGAATTAAAAGTAGAGAGAAGAAAATTTTAGTAAATGATTGTTACTCTTGTTCAAAAGTTTAGCAAGATTTATAACACAAAGAAATGCCTTTTGGTTTTCCTTCTTCTTTCCGATTTATAAATTGCCCTTTTAATGAAGCAGTCTTAAACTTTTGGAGGTGCAATAAAACAAGATCATCTTCATCTATATTTTACAGATTTGGTTAAACGATATTTAGGGGGCCGACAACAAACTAAATTAAGAAAAAATAGTATTTGCGATCTCCCTGTATCATTAAAAGCTTGAAATGATCCGTAAATTCAGCATGTGTTAGTACATAAACCTTGTAAAATTTCCCTTGTGCATTTGTGGTAGAATAGTACAATAAATGAAATATTACGTCAAACCTTTTTTTTTTTTTTTAATTTATCTATAATATGCGAGGAAATTTGTCATTTTCGGATAAATTGAGAAAACACTTGAAATAACATTAAAATCGTAATAATATATTAAACATCAAATAAAATATGAGCATTTGTATGAAAAACTTCTTTAAACTGTGCATTTTCATTTTTCATAATTTGAGAATATTTCATCAAGTGAGCGATTTATAAATTGCAATATAATATGTCATTCATGTTAAATTTTCGAGCAGATGGTGTACTCGCAAAAGCAGTTCAAAACATTTTCTTGAAAAGTCCAATTTTTAATGGGAAAATCTTTTTGATATATAAAATTTACTTCTGCTTTTATTGACACATAAAACGTGTTAGTATTAAACCATATAAATCTTTAAAATTATTATCTCATATAAATTATAGAAAAAATATTTACATATGTTTTATTCTGTATTATGTGTTATTATCATTTTTTTTTTTTTTTTTTAAGTATTTATAAACTTGCTTTTTACTGTGCATTTCTGCAGTTATAAATATATTTGTAAAAATTATATGAATAAAGAATTGTAATTTTTTTTACAAAGGTTCTTATTCAGAGTTCTGATAAAATGAAAAAAGTCAGTGGAAAATTACGGTACACTAATACAGTCATAATACAATACAGCAATTTTTAAAGAATGGAAACGCAAATTTTCTTTTGCAAAAGACGTCATTTTCACTTGCGGGCAATCTATTTCTCTGAAAGAACACTTCCACAAAATTTACTCTCAAATTCTGGTAAATGAAGTTTAAGCCATTTTTATATTAGCATTGCAATAAGTATAAAATTAAAACTTCTGTAAAAAACATAAAAGCAATGAAATGGATTTTATTGATTTTTATCGAAGTTGTCAAATGGTAGGAACTGCTGAAAGTTTTTTTTTTTTTTTTTAAATTCATTTTCAATATTTTTATTTAATCAGCATTCCTTTTCTTTAAAAAAAAAGGGGGGGGGGGAAGGGGAGGAGTTTAAAGGATTAAGAAAACATTTTATATATATTTATATATATTTAGAAATATATATATTTTGTAATATGATAATGCCATCCAAAAAAATTAAATTTGCTATAATTATTTTCATTACCTTATTCAGTCTAATTTTAAGTTTTCTAAGAATGGTGATTGATTTCAAATACTCTCTTTACATTATTTTCAATACAATGTAAGCAACTGGGAGATCTTCTCTTATAAATAACTGTTAATTGTTTCTAGCTATCTCCATAATTGCCAACTTTTAAGCTTTTCGGCTACTAGAAAATTTCAACTGAAATTGTAATATTATTTAATTAGTGAAATGTTCTACAGAAATATGTAAAAAATTGTCATTAAATTTTTCAATTAGCCAAAAAGCGTAAAAGTTGGCAGCCACTTACCTCAAACTCAAATAGCAAAATTAGTGAAAAAATAATGAAAATTTAGCATTTATATCGTACATAAATATGTATGCTTCTGTAATATATAACACAGGTCTACAAAAATGAAGTTGACAAAAACTGATTTGATTTTAGCTGATCTTTGTTTTTCGATGTGCTGAAACCGAAAATGCAGCCCATTTTTCTCTATCACGTATTGATTTTTGCCAGTACAAGGTGCTTACCGACACAATTTCTTACATATACCATCCTAACAATAGGTTGGTTGGTTGGTTGGGTTTTACGTCGCACTAGTGCTGCGTTATTACAACAACTGGTATCCATGATTAATTAATCATGGAAACATACTATAAAACTTTCCATATAATTATACTAGTTGAAGAGTAATGGAAGAAATTGTATAAGTAGGCACCCTGTATTGATGAAAATCTGTACATGATAGAGAAAAACTGGCTTCATTTTCGGTTTCAGCACACCAAAAAACATGAGCAGCCAAAATTATGAAATCAAATTTTTACATGTCGACCTGTGTAATCATAGCAAAAGCACGTAAACATATTCAAAATGACAATATATACAAAAACAAAGCACGATTAGATGGGAAAATACACGACCGTAAGTGCGTACTGCAAAATTAGCCAGTCTTATGACAGATTTCCAAATCATTGAAGAGTGTGCCTACCATGCCGGCACGTGTTAAAAATTATAACTGTTGGTCCGAAATGTATGCCATTCTTTATTTTCTGTTCAACGATGCTCGTAAAGAATTGTAATAACTTTGTTTTCATTAATTTTAGGATATGTGAAAATTTCCTAAATGCTATATGAAAATCATCAGATTTTATTGTGATTTCAAACGTTATCTAATATATTAACAGGCCATCTATCCAATACATACATTAAAAAAAAAAGAAATACTTTATACCTTTAGGGAAATAATGGTCGCGTTTTAAATTTTGGCAAATCAAATCATTCTTGGAACATTCCTTTTTCTTTTTTTCCGTGACAGTAAGTACATTTTTAGATTATTTTAATCTGGTATATATTAATTTTATGAAAATTGTTTGGATTTTTTTTTTTTTTTTAAATATTTTTATGTGTAGAATGTATTGTTTTAAAAAAGATTTTTTTTTTTCCTTTAGGCAAAACACTTTTGTTAGAACAATGTCCCTAGATAATATATAGCAATAAAACAAAGTGTTTTCCATAATTAAAGGAAGTATAATATGTTTGCTTCTGAGTTATTCGATTGGAATTATTTAAAATCGCTCTTTCGAGGGTAATTAAGTGAGAATCTTTAAAGGAAGTCAAATAACTTTTTAGTTTTAAAAATTATTTAAATTATGCATAATCGCATATGGGAAAATAGATGCCAAAAGTGGAAATGACATATTTCATCATATAATATCTTAAATATTGAGCCATTGACGTTAATTTTTTATTTGCAATTAGAGAAGTGAAAATGTTATTTTTCATAAAAATATATAAATAAATAAATAAATAAATAAACTAAATATCGTCCAAAGTGGCATATAAATTCTCTATTAAGCAAATGGCTAAAGTTGATCCTGCACATTAAGGTATTGTAGTCATTTAACCCCTTACCTGCTAACGAAAAATTACCGAAATCGGCTTCCCAGTGACACCATTTTCCACACAGGCGCGCGTTGTTACTGTTCCAGAAACATTCTTTTTCCGATTCCTCTCACTCTCCATCTTCTCTAAAATAAATCAATCCTTCGAAAACATTGTCACGGTTATTTAATTCCATTCTAAAACCGTGGGAATAGTTTCACTGGTAGCAGCGCAATACAAAGGTTCGTACTTCGGAAAAGCGTATATATACGCCCGGGGCAGTTAAGGGGTTAAAAAATACGCTAATCCATTTCTTTCTTGAGATTTTATCCCCAACAAAAATTTTGTTTCAGAAGAACATTTTTTTTTTTTTTTTTTTTTTTTTTTTCTGGGTGAGAGAGATAGAACAAGGATTATCTTTTCACCCCTCTTTGTGCTTTCTCTTAAATATAATTACAATTCATTCTGTTAAAAAAAAAAAAAAAAAAAAAAAAAAAAAAAAAACGAAACTTAAAATACAATACAATACATTATGAAAACTCAAGTTCCTAAAAGAAAAATCTTGATCATTCGATATAATATATAAAACAAAACCTTCTAGGGAAGCTCCGTTTAGTTTTTGACTGCAATATTCTTCCACGTATACATAAACATAATTTATATAATGTCGAGTAAGCTTTCAATAGCATAAATAATATAAATGCTGAAAAATAAGATTTCCAATTTGAAATCGTGCAAAATGTGTTTTAAGAAAGTACATTCATTAAATCTTATCTCCTGATGTATTTAATCGAAAAAATAAATTTAAGTTTCCTGACATTTTAAAAACTAAATGAGTAGAAGGAGGGGGAGTCTTTTTTTTTTTTAATACTTTGAATAGCAATGTGAACAATCTTATAATTTTGAGGCGTTGGGTTGCAGGTTATTCTATTGCTGTAAATTAACCCGATCAGGCTATCGTATTTTTCGGCACCTTGTCAGTTTATCATGGGTCGCTGAAGACCCGAGCAGTGTTAGAACACGTAATTTTTAATTAAAAAAAGAAATGTGATAAAATTTTTGAGCACTCTTGAATACTTCTAATTTAAGGGCAGACAATGAATATTGCAAAAGAAATTTAAACAAATACTTTATTTTTCATCAGAAATACGCCCATTTCTATAAAATGCAGCCATTTACTAAAAATTTAACTTTTGAACAAATTGAGATATTTGAAAAATTCAAATTGCATAATAAAGTTTAAGAATGATATTTTTGCGAAAAAAAAGTTATGGGCATGATAGATAGGTATTTCTTTGATACGTGGATTCTGACGGATGAGACATAAGAAAAATGGCTCGGGTCTCCAATGACCCACGAAAACCTGACCGGGTTAAAATGTTTATTTTTCATTTAAGAAAATATTTAAAATTCAATGTTTAAAAAAAAAAAAAAAAAAAAAAAAATACCATTCCTATAAGAAATTTTAGAACCATTAAACGATGTGTTTAAAAAAAAAGTTTCAGAGATATTTTATTTAGTTTTTAACTTCATTTTTTGTCTCCGTATACATAAGCGTATTCTTTTTAACATCAAATATATTTTTTAATAGTGTTAACAATATATAGACAGTAAAAATTAAGACTTTTGAAAACCATATGTAATTTGCTAATCTAATAAAATATATTCATTAAATCATAACTTCCGATATATTTTTATCGAAAATATAATGTTAAACGCAGTCACATTTAAAAACTACATCAGAAAAAAAGTCTTATTTCAATACATTTGCCTTAGCATTGTAAATTATTTTATAATTCTGAAGTTCGTGTTTAATTAATTAACCTAATAATTAATGTTACAATTAATTATTAGGTTATTATATTGTTGGAAATAAAAATAAAGTTTGTCTTTAATTCAGGAAAAAACTTAATGCAGTGTATTATGAAAAATCCTATTCCAATTAGAAATCTTAGAATCATCAAATAAAGCATAAAACACAGGTACTCTGTTTGATTTTTAAACACATTTTTTCTTATATACATAAGCATACTTTGTGTAATGATAAAGATAAATATTATTTTAACAGATTGAAATAACTAGTGAAAATTTAGACTTCCGAATAAAAGATATACAGTTCGCGAGTCTTGCAAAATATAGTTTAGGAAAATACAGTCACTAAATCATAACCTCCGATATATTTTTGTTAAAGCAATAACGTTATATTATTAACATTTAAAAGCTAACTGAGTGAAAACAAGCCTCATTTTCAATACATTTGCTTAACGTTGTAAACAATTTTATAATTTTGTAGAGTTGGTGTTTTAATCTTTAACATACGCACTCAAACAGAACAAAAACTTGGGAATTTGCCAAGATGCTCTCCTTTTGAAAACTTCATAAAATATACGTTATTTATTTCCTTTTTTTTTTTTTTTTTTTTTTTCAAAATTATCTCTAAAGTTTGCTACTAACAGAAAGAAAAATATCCAAGTTTATTTTATTGATCTTGTTCAAAATATTTTATGTTTCAGCTTGCTGTAAGGAAAGAGAATTATTGATGAGTAGGAAATTAATATTTTAAAGATATTCTTAAAAAAAAAAAAAAAAAAAAAATGCGATTGTGATTTTTTTCGATTGACAAACGATTTTTTTATTATTATTATTATTATTATTATTAAATTAATGAAGAAATTTTTTTTATTCCGAATTAAAATGAAGACAATATTCCAATTTAAGTGCGTATAATACCAAACTTTGCCAACAGCCGAAGCCCTTGTTATTCTATGGGGGAAATTTGTTTCCACGATTACTCATTATCTAATGTGTTTTTTTTTTTTTTTTTTTTTTTTTTTATTTAGTTTTCACATTCAGAAAACTCACAATCGTTAAAATAGCACTCGTTCTTCAAAAATTGATTTTGTACATTTTTCACGTGGAAACAGATTTCCCCATAGAACAACATGGGCTTTATCTATTGGCAAGTTTAGGTAATTGTGCCTTTTTAAGCTTTCATCGTAAAAATAATTATTATAATACATTCTTAACCACAATTACTGCTGAAACCCAAGAAAACAGTGTCAATTACGCCTTTTTCAATGATTGAAAGTTACTTATTATTATAAATTATTCTTATTATTTAATACTATTGCCAGTCATTTAAATTAACTTTTCAATCAATAAACTCACAAGCTTTAATTTATTTTTATTTAATTGCTCAGTAATATAAATTAAAGTGCTCTAGATTGTGGTGGTGAGTTTAAGGCCAACTGGCTCCTCTACGAACCTAGGCCTGGAAGGGGTGCCTTCCATGAGGGTCTTTTTAAAGAGTCCTAGCTCATACTCACGCGAATTTCTGTGAACCCCTAACAACTAGATCGACAAACCATAGCCTCCTTAACTACATGCCTGTCGCGTGGCTCTTAAACTTGGCAACAGTTCGAACGGTAGGCAGCGCTACCTGGTACAGATTGCGCGACTTTTTTATTCAACTGTCTCCAATAATTTTAAAAAGTGATATGTGATATATATAATCGACGTTTCTTCCATTCTATTCGCCTTCTTTGTTTTCAAATCCCACTTTTAAAAACTTTTGGTGAGAGTTGAATAAAAAAGTTGCGCAATCTGTTCCAGGTGGCGCTTTCTACCGCTTGAACTTTTACCAAGCTTAAGAGCCACGCGACAGGCATCTACTTAAGAAAGCTATGGACAAACACGACCTGTTTTCAAACCGGCCATCTCCTATCTATCAAGCTTGTGGAGCAGAACTTCCCGGCACTCGTAGGGGCCACCATTTAGATCATATATTCTCCGTACATATGTATTAAAACCGTATGAAATATAATATTAATCGTGAATACAAATCATGCCTTTTTTTTTTTTTTTTTAACAGAAATTTATTTTTTTGCAGTTTCAGGTTTCTGTACAACTTTTTAAAACCTTAATAAAATCCACTGGAAGATCTTGTTATGAAGCTGAAAAAAAAAAAAAAAAAAAAAAAAAAAAAAAATCGCCAAAAATTTAAATCTTGTTTTTAGTTTTTTGCCCTTCTGAAGGTTTCTCTATTTCATGTTTTCATACGTCAAAATTGGACGTCAATTAATTGCTGGTAATATATTAATATTTTTTAAAGCACTTTTTAATGGAAAAATTTAAAAAATATATTTTATCTTTTAATAGGAGGTGAGGTGAGGAGTGATGCATGAATTTTTTTTCTTCTTTGAATTTCGTTTTGGCGTCATTTTGTTTTAAGTTACATTAACTTAATGTTTTTCGTGAGGCTATTTGAAACAAATAAAAATTTGTTTCTTTTTACAGAAATATGACTTTATTAAATATTTTTAAAAAGTATTTATCTTATAGAAATCATTGCATAAATCTTTTTGTCGGATATATCATTTGATAGAATTAAGTAATAAAGATTGATTTATGGTTGAAAAAAAGTATCGCTTTTGTAATAAATAAATAAACTTACGTAAAAAGTCGACGTTAAAAATTTGCAGTAACTGCTTATGAAATTAAGAAGTTCCGATTTTGGAATAAATTTTGAATTAGCAGTGAAATATTCACTTTTACTGAAGAAAATGCATGACATGAAAATCCACTTGGATTTTATTTCAGTTTGGTTATTTATTTCCATGCGTAATTTTGCAGAATTCAGTCGTCCACGGTAATAGCACGCATGAAAAGCAATTTTAAATATAGTCTTTCGAATAACGTAAAATTTGAATAATGTTATCTTTCTCCCAATCAGAGTCATCGGAAAAATATATATATATTTTTTTTCCCTTTCCTTTTTCTTTCTTCTTTTTTAAATTCCGTTAAGTTTAATTCTAAAGTGCGCGTAATCGTCTTTAAAAGATAACTCTCTATGCATCTGTCAAACACTATAAAGTAGACCAATGTCATTTTTATATTTTTTTTGTGTCTTAATGAAAAAAATTCTTTCGGATGTTTGATGACGTAACTTCCAAGTACTTACTTTTGTATCAGTCTTCCGCTACTTCCGCCTAGACGTTCTTTGTCGTATTAGCTATCTGAGATTTCTTTTCATAATCTATTTCGTAAATTAAACTTTGATTTGTAACACTACCCTTGAAAACACTTACTTTTAGGTCATTGGTAACATGATGTATTTAGATGAGCAATTCAGTTATTTGTGGCACTTTTTACTTACCATTCCGCGTGGAGAAGTTTGTAATTAAAAAGGAAAAAAAAAATATTTACATATCTCAGTTTAAAAGTTTAGCTGAGTATTTTGTGACATACGAATTCCAAATAAACTGTGAAAACTAATGATATCAAATAAACATAGTTTTATATTTAAAAGAAAGATCAATCTAAAACGAGGCTCATATCCTTGAATTGTTGGAAGGGTTGTTGTTAATAAATGCTAAATAAAAAATTACATTGATTTAGTTTTATTGTTGTTTTTATATAGAAAAAACGCAATCCAAAATGTACTCGTTATTAATCTTTGTACAGTTTATGGCCTACTCATATAATTTCACAATGAAATCAAAGAGATTCTGTCCTCGAAGCTGATAGACGTGAGGTGCCAGGTTCGATCTCCGGTCGCTCTCGTCGGCCTAGCTGTACGGAGTTTTCCGTTTTTTTTTTCTTTCAGAACTTGCGTAAATATGGGTTAGGACCCTTTAGAAAGACCCCCTACGGAGGGCATCCCCTCCCTCAGGTCCAGGACCCTAGTGCAGTCAATTGGTATTAATCCTACCACCACATCACCACAATGAATTCAAACTATGTAATAAATTTCATTCAAATACTTAACCATTCTATGAAGTGTCGGTGTGGCTTTAGTTATAAAATATTTTAATAAAACAGTGTATGAAATTTAGTACTAGGGAGTCCCTTTAAATTAAGAGCCCATATCCAGACTTACCAGGAACGTGCATATAAAGACTCTAAATATATTGAGTTTTAAATCTGTTTATCAAAAATTCTTCTAATGATCAGTCACAATTATGTGCACTAAAATGGTAGAAGTAGAACATCAAATAAAATATTTTTTTTTTTAATTGCAACTCATTTTGGCACAATCTTTCACAAAGTACAAATTAACAAATAACGCACAAAACTTACAAATTATGTTTATTAAATGCAAATTACTAAACAAATGATTTTGCTTTTATGTGTAATTTTGAATAAGATGACATAGACACGATTTATTTAATGCTGCATATTTAAGAATACATGATTAATTTCAAGTTCTGATTATACTCAAATTATTATGTTATTATTCAAAATAGTTTTCAATTTAATGCGTAAATTTCAATCATCAAAACCTTAATGCTCCAATATTTATGACAATTCAGTTCATCTTTAAATAACTTATTTAAAATAGATTGTGGGAAGGTTGTATATTTTTTCCTTCCTATCTCTCATTATAATTCTGTTTAAATCCCTAAACTTTAAAAGACAACTATATAAAAAAAAGGGGGGATAGGGTTATTTAAATGCCAGTTTAATAAAGAAACTACCTTTTAAAAAATTTATATTCAAAAACATGATAAAGAATTTAAATAGAAATCATGTTCAGAGAGGAGAAAAATTATTTCCATAATCTTTGAACACTATTTTCCTTAACATAAATGTTACTTTTAAAGAAAAATGTAAAAATTTAAATAAATAAGGGTTTAAATGTAATACGAATGATTTTAAATAGATTACTTTTTTCTTCGGGATCTGAGTTGTTAAATTTTTTCTTGCTTACCCAAAGTTCTATTTGGGTTACCCAAATCAAATTTGAAACACCTTTTTTTTTTTTTTTTTTTTTTTTTTTTTTTTTTTTAAATATTTACTCTACATATTGTTTTTCTTAAAACAACTTTTTCATTATCTTACTTCCTATATAATTTTTATAACATTTTGTTTAATCATGCCGCAATTGAAATAAGAAGGGCAAATCAATTTTAAGTATATATATATATGTGTGTGTGTGTTTACATTCTTTTGTAACAAAGCAAAATACAAAAATTGTAATATCTTTACATCTAAAATATTGTGCACCTAGGGTCGAATAATATATGTTCTCTTTTCTCCTAATTCCAAAAAGGGATCTTCGAAAGAAAATGAGACGATGTGGGAAGAAAGAGAGGAGAATGACATTGCTTTGTCTTCATTTTACGAACAATTGGGCGCGTGGAGGCTTGAGACACAAATATTTCATTTTCTATTCTGTCCCATCTATAACTATGCAGGTTTCTTTTTAACTAAATGTATGGGAAATTCTAATTAATATACTTAGAAAGTTCGACCAAATGCATATTCCTCACAACATAGAAACTGGTAGGTTTCTTTTTATTTCTTTGTTTAAGTTTGTGAATAGAAAATTGGGCCATTTTGAAAGGGGAAAAAAACTTTCGGATACTAAGATATTTAACGGAATAAATCCAGCTTATTTTGAAAATAGTTTATTTTATTTATTTATTTATTACTGTATTAAATGAAGAATATTGCAGAATAATAACGGGGTATTCGAAAATTTAAGAGTTTCATAAAAGCATGGATATAAAAGTATATAATGATGCATAGCTTCCAACCTTTCTAATTTTTACATCAAATTTATTGCAAAAATTTCTATAAAAAAATCATACATATTTTCGACGATTAAGTAAACTGAAAATCATTATAAAAAAAAAAAAAAAAAAAAAAAAAAAAATCCCGTACGAAGTATCCCTTGAAAAACGGGAGACTTGGCTCGTATGGTAATGTTATAAAACACCTTATATATATATATATATAAATTGAATAATTTAATACCATAATAATACTCAGCAATCAAAAGATAAATGAAAATACCAACATTACAAAATTAAAAGAGATTGTAGTTTATTTTAAATGTTTTCAGAGTTTTTTTAATTTAATTATAATACCAATTAATAGTTAAAAGATTTTAAATTACTTACGCAGAAGTGTATATTTAAACATCTGTTGTAGATAAAGGCGATTAATTTGAATACCACTTTTTATTTTATTTTTTATTGTTTGTCAAGCTTTTTTTATATAATATATATATGTATATATATTTTTTTTAATACAAATACATATATACTATCCCTATTTACCTGTACACGTTATAGCAATATATATATATATATATATATACATATATTAAATAAAATAATGTATTAATTATAATTTAAAAATCTAAATTAAGACTTCTAAACAAAAACAATATACTCTTTTGCTTCAGATAACTTGTTCTTAAAAAAAAAAAAAAAAAAAAGTAACTCTCTAGCTTATCTTGGACGTCATACGAGGTTCCTACATTAATTCAAAGAAAAACAGCGATTTATTTTATTATTTATTGCCTGGCTTATAAGAAGCTCCTCAAATTTTCCCTTTATGGGATCAAGCTGAACAAATATATTTTTCCCCCCTACAAAATTTAAATCAAGAATTTAAATATATCAGTTCAAAGAATATTTCTTTTTTCTTTCTTTCTCCCTCCCCCCCCCCCCCCCCCATCCAATAGTTAGTGAGCAAGTGGGTTAATATAGAGCCCGTGAACTTCCATGAACTCATAAAATTTGCTAATGCAGATATAAAGTTCATTAAAATGAGAATTCATTATCTGCTTAAAAATTCTTGAATAAAATAAAAGTTTGCATATTCTCTATTCATTTAAAAGCTTCAAATCTCTGAGTTTGGAAGGAGAAGTGTATCAGATATAAACGTCTACTTAAATCGACAGGCAATCTCTCGCTCGAGGTTGTTTGCATAGAAATTCTAAAACTGTACTGACACTTTTACTTTGAGTGCTTAAGTGCGTTTTGATTACCTGGATTCTGCATTTCATTAACGCCAGAGTCTGTGCATTACTGTCAGTTATGTACGGTAGCTTCCACTGCATAACATTAAATACTAATTACTGGAAGCCTGGTGTTCGGCAGAAGTTGTGAAATGGGATGAATGTTTCTTGTTTCAGTTACTGACGTTAATGTCAAGCTTGTTTTGAAATTAATATTTAAGCAGAGTTAGGAATGAAATTAGGATTTAATTATTTTAATGAAATAGATCTTTATAGCAGTTTGAAAATTTTGATTAGAAACAAGAATTACGAATGAATAAGTAACTTTAATAAGATGTATTTGGAAAAGAAACAATTACGTTTGTTTCGGACTGAGATTATTTAAGTCTTGTCTTTTATCCGATTGTAAACGATTATTCTTTATTAAAAAATAAATAAATAAATAAACTTAATTTTCAATTTATTTCTTTTTAAAAATAAAATAATCTTTAGAGAGTAATGAAGTTATTTTAAATAAAATTTTCATCTTTTTCAAGTAACGAAGTCTTGTTTCGAGTTAAGTTGCTATATATATATACACCAATTATATGTAAAAATTATTAAAATAATAATGTTCCATATAATGGAACCTTTATCACACTTTTAATTTGGACGTCTAATAAAATTGTAGCATTCGTTGAAAGCGATAATTGGTAGCTCAGTAATGATTTTAACTAATAATAATTGACGAGAAGTTTATAAGTTTGATACATGTATTAAAACTAGGCTATGAAAAATGCATGTATATTATTCCCTTGCACATTGTTGTATTTTCCGGAAATTATATGCACTTGAAGAGCTATTACATTTTCACATGATATAAACTTAACAAAAAGAAAAACAACGTCTGCTTGATGTTGTGTTACGTGTTTAAAAAAGTGATTAATAACGTGTTATAAACGATTGCATCAAACGAAAAAAAATAATAATGAAAATTGTAAAAAAGCAAAAAATTTTAATCTGAATTCTTACTATAAATATGGATGTTGCTGAGCTAAAGAAGTGTGACACCCAATTTAAAAGAACAGTAAGATCGCACAATGAAAATTTAGAATAAATGCAAAGTCAATTGCCCTATTAAAGATTTCAACAGAAAAACTATTGATCTTAAGTCTTAAATAAAATTACAGAGAAAAATGAACAAAGATGTCAAAAAATCTATTTTATATATGCATTTTAATGACTAAATTTAAATAATTCTTAGCAAGAAGATGTTTGTGACTTAGAATGCTTTTACTAAAGTAGAAACATTCATTTAAAATTTTTATTGAGAAATTAAATAACAAAAAATCTGGAGTGACTCCACTCGACTTTCCGAACATTGAGTAATTAACAGTTTTGTAGATAAAGTAAAGAAAGAGTAGTTGTTAAACAAACAAAAAAGAGAAAACCATAATACAGTGTTTGAGTATTTTTCTCTATCTATTACACGTTGTTTTATTTAACGCTACTGAATTTTGAGCCCAGATCATAATGACAAAGAAATTTTCGTTCTGTCCCTGTAAAAACCTATAAATGTTAGATTCACCAAAATGCTTATAGTTAGTGCAACAGTGATTTATAATACTCATATAAATTTTCAGCTGAATTCAATAAGGCGTTTAGATGCTATCGTACTTTTAAAAATTTAGTCCCATAGGCCATAATGATAAAGAATTTTTCTTTGTGTCCCTGTAAAAAGACTATAAGTGCTAGATTCACCAAAATCTATACAGTTAGTTCAACTGTGATCTATAACATGTGTACAATTTTTTTGCTCGGATTAATAAGGCGTTTAGACACTATCACATTTTTTAAAATTTGGCCCCATAGGCATAATGATAAAGAATTTTTCTTTGTGTCCCTGTAAAAAAACTATAAGTGCTAGATTCTCCAAAATCTATACAGATTGAGTATTTGTGATCTATAATACGTGTATAAAATTTTTGCTCAATTGAATAAGGCGTTTAGATGCTATCGCACTTTTAAGATTTTGCTTCCATAGGCCATAATGATAAAGAATTTTTCTTTGTGTCCCTGTAAAAAAACTGTAAGTGCTAGATTCTCCAAAATCTATACAGATTGAGTATTTGTGATCTATAATATGTGTATAAAATTTTTGCTCAATTGAATAAGGCGTTTAGATGCTATCGCACTTTTAAGATTTTGCTCCCATAGGCCATAATGATAAAGAATTTTTCTTTGTGTCCCTGTAAAAAAACTATAAGTGCTAGATTCACCAAAATCTATAGGTTTCGTACTATGGTGACTTACAATATGCGTACCAACTTTCAGGTTAATCGAACGAAGCGTTTAGACGCTAGCGTGTTCACCCACAGACATACACACATACACACATACACACATACACACATACACACATACACACACACATACATACATCATCGTGAAAATAGTGAAAACGGACTCAGGGGACCTCAAAACGTATAGAAACATCAAAATCTCGAATTCGGATTTTTGACATGATTACAATACTTTCCTCACTATAGTGTTCGGAAAGTAAAAATAGATAAAAATACAGAATAAAGATTGAGAATCTCGATTATTGATTTAAAATCCGTTACCGCCCAAATGTCCTCATTTGAGGACAGCTAATAAAATAGCACATATATTTTTTGTGGTTTCTTGGAATGATTTCTGCTTTTTCGTGACAGTTTATAGCGTCACTCTAAATGATCCCTGAAACTTTTATGTGCCTACTATTAATTATTTCATAGTTTGAATAGTCATTTTATGATTTTTCATTTGTCGCATATGTCTTTGCTTTTTCCGCAAGTATGCTAACTTAAATCAAGTTGAATAATAATATATATTATAATACTTTACTTTCGAGATCTTTGTCAACATATAATAGGAAATTAATCTGTTATTCCAAAGTTTTTCTATCTCGAATTTTTCTCGCTAGAACACTAAACGTCAATAAATGAGGATAGGCTTTAAATTTAAAACTATCGGAATTGTTTAAGTTAATCTATTTTAGTGTCAGTTGTCTATATTAATTTAGAAGTGAAATAATCAGCTAATAATATTTTGCAAAATTATTTCGGGCGTTAACGGGTTAAGAATTATTGTAAATTTAGAAAGACTTTCAATAATCATACAGAGACTCTGGATAATCCTTTTGGTAAATTTACAGGAATTTTTTACAGTGTAAAAACAGTCACTTGAATCTCTCATTTTAAACTAATACTTTTGATGGATTTAGAGATAGTCTTTCTATACTAATCTGTTCCTTATAATATTGCTCTGTAAATTTTCTTTGAATTTTCTTACTCCAGTTTTTGTAATCTTTGCCCTTTTTTTTTTTTTTTTTTTGTTTCTTTAAATTTACCCCAGTAGCACATAACGTTGTTTTAACGTTGTTACAACAAATTTTTCACTGCTCAGACTTATTTACAACGTTATAACAACGTTATGTGCTACCTGGGTAGGACCAGTCAAAAATTCGGCTAAAATTGATAATAGAAAATTTGTGTGCTGTGTTATCAATAACCTTATAAATTTTCTTTAACAAGGAAGAACGATCGTAGAATAAAATATAGATTTCACTTCTGTTCCAAAGCATTACAAAAGTTTGGGTTGGTGAAAAAATTAAAGTATGAAGTAGTATTCTGCATTCTTAGTTACAGTCGGCTGCAAAATTATTCGAGCACTAGCAATAATACTTGCCAAAAAAAAGTACACTTAATACAGCTTTGTTAAATAAATCCTTGTCGAGTCATGTTCTTAATCAGTCTAAGAACATGATTCGACAAGGATTTACTTAGCAAAACAGTCTTAAATGTACTTTTTAAATATAGGAATCATTGGCTAGTGCTCGAATAATTTTGCAGTTAGTACTTTGTTCTTAAAACAAAAACTGATTCTTACGTTTCGAATGTTGCATTTTCCGCACATTTTTAAAATATTTTGAAATTTTTCAATAATTTGTGCTATTTTTTTTTTACTGAAATTTGTAGCTTTTGAATACTTTGTCTCTATGCTGGTGATCTCAATTTACTTCAGGGATCAATCCAGGTTTTGAATTTTGGGTCCCCTTTTTGTGAAAACAGAAGATTTTTGTAAACATTTTATTTTTGTGAAAAAAAAGTATTGTATTACCTTCCATTTTAACAGTCATTCTAAATAAGTGTTTAATATCAAATTAACATGGTTTCGTTGAAACAATTAATTAAAAATAATACTGAAAACATTCAAAAATTTTGTAAAAGGATCACTTTTGTGTAAAACAAAATTTTGTGAAGGTGCTCATTTCATAAATTTGATTTTTGTGAAGGGTCCCTTTTTATGGATTTGAATTTTGTGAAGGGGCAGCAACGGGGACCCAATTTTCACCTAGATCGACTCCTGTATTTATTTCTAGCATGCCAAATATGTCCGGAGCAGGTATCATAAAATCAACACTTAATCAACTTTTAGTTTAAAAATAATCAGAAAAAATACTCTATAAATATATACTATAAAGTATTACCAACCACGATTAAAAAAAAAAAAAAAAAAAAAAAAAAAAAGTCAAATTGTTAGTTTGGGAGACATCTTAGCTACACGAAGTAACTCGTAAAACGATTTCTGTAGAAGATTAACGATTTTAAAAGGATGAAATTTATCTTTTTTTTTTTTTTTTTTTTTTTTTTCAAATTTATTGATGAATTTATTCATTTACTTTTTTTTTTTTTTTTTTTTTTTTTTTGCGTACTGAAATGTGTTTCCTTTATTTTATTTATTTATTTATTTTTATTTTTTTCGAATTTTCCGTTATTACTTTTGGTACTTGTTTGATTTTTAACAGTTCGAAAATAAATCTTATGAAGCCTCTCATGTTTCAAAGTGACCACAACAATTCTTAATCCGCTCATTGCCATGCTGCTGTTTTTGGCTGAATGTTGTCTCGTATCCTAAATATGTCGCATACAGTTAATTTTGTATCTCGTAAAAATGTATCCTCTCAATTCCATAGTTTATGGCACTTAAGAGTAAATATAGTTTAAAGAAAAACATTAAAAAAAAAAAATCTCGAGCCGACTATATTTGTTATGGAAATAACAGATTACATAATGATTAAAAAAAAATAGTAAGAGATCTATTTTTCAATTACATAATTTATTACCAAAATTACTTTGCTAATATTAACTTGACTTAACCAGCCTTGTTTTATATTTTTTATGAAAAACATTTGTAAGTCGCATTTTTGTTTTTAAAAAGGAAAAAAAGGAAAAAAAATCAAAAGTACATTTCAGAAACGCGTGAAAAAATGAATAAAAATGCAAATTAAATTATATTTCATTAGATTTTTAGTTTTTAGTTTTTTTTTTTTTTTTTTTTAATGTATAAAAACAACGCATATGTAACGTTGTACTGGATAAATAACTATAATACGTCAGTAATTATACTATATATAAAGGTTATATCTTTTTCTCGTAGTATATTAATATATCTATCTTTTGATCAATTTTCCCCTATTTTTTCTTTAATATTTCATCTTTTCTCATATTTAAACCATTTTCAAATGCAAATTTTTTTTCTCATTGTAAGTAATTAACTTTTTTTATAGAAAAAACAAAATCTTTTCAAAGATTTCACTTATTAAAGCCTTCCTATTTTTATTTAAATACCATTTTACACATCCCATTTATAATTTTTTTTACAATAATATATCTAAATACTTTTTATTGTGCTGCATGAATATTTGAAAACAGGGGTAAACTTATTGTTACTGTTCCTTCCTTTCAAAAAGAAATAAAAATATATTTTATAAATATATTTTACAGCTCCAGTTTAATTTGACTGTGATGAATTCCTGTAATCATATAAACGTACTAGTCATTTGTTTATCTACTGCTTCATTTATTATTATTATTAGTATTTAATCTTAGCTGTGAACTGTTTTCATCAACTAACTTAATAAACTATTTTAGCCTCAATTTTTATGTATTGTTTTATCGATCCTTTTAATATTTTTTCTTTTGCCACTTTTATAGTTGGTTATATACTTTTGCTTCATCTTCATGCTCCGCTGAGCGAAGTATGGGAGCCAACTGATGTGTAATCAAAGTGTTTCTGCAATAAAGAGAAAAAAAAATAGTTATGTTTCTCTTAAATAAGATTAAATGTGCTCTGTAACCTCTGTGACTCGACATCCTAAGAGGATTAGATTATACATCAGCTTAAGAGAAAGTTAATTTAGTAAGGTTTTGCATAACAGCCTTAAAATCGTTTAGGTACTGTGATACTAAAATTAGGAAATGTACGCATAAAGAATTATTAAATAAACTATTGCACAAAACAATCAAGCATTTTCTTTCGGTAAAGATTTAGCACAGTATTTTTCTTTCCTTTCTTTTTTCTTCATTTTTTTAAACGAATTTTTGGAGAACAAATTGCGTTGATAGAAATTGCAAAATTTCTTACTACTTATTTACAAGATCCTTCTTGTTTCATACATGCATGCGCTGTACATGAGAATATCCTCTTTTGTAGAGCCCCCTATTTATTTCCGTTTCTGAATTGAACACCATAAAAAACGCTGAAAGAAAGGATTATTAAAATACCACGCCACAGAGATCTTTTTATATTATTATTTTTTAATTAGTGATATAAAAAGGCATTTTTTCAACATGCGCATACAATGTATATATTATAATGATAAATGATATTGTCTTAAATGTTTCTTTTTTATGTAAATAATATACTGATGATCCTAATAATCATAACAATAAAAATCATAAATATCGAGTTATCATAGTTCAACTATTTTAAAATTTAACTAACAGAACTATTCTGTAGGTTTCTCAGAATATCAGTCATCAAAATATCTAATTAAAAATCCTTTATTTCTTGTATATTTGAAAATAATCATTATTGTTGGGCCTTTCAGTCTTTTACAAACATAGTTTATTTTTAACTGAAAAAAAAGTCATCTACTAATGACAGCTTCTTCATTTCTCACATGCTGGTGTATTTTTAACATCCAATGTCTAAATCGATTCATAATTCCATTCAATTATTAGACCCAGAGTGCATCGCACTAATCGATAATGAATTCCAGTGAACTCTTCAAATTGGACCTGGACGTTCTCTGCTAACTATCGATTAATATAAGCATGTATTTTCGAAATGGAATTATGAAATCGATATAGAAAACTTAATGTGTTATAAAGTGTTAATTTTTTCCTAGATTTTTATAATAAAATATTTTAATTTTATTTTTTTAATTAAAAGTTACCTTTTGCACTGGAGGTGTGTGGGGGGGGGGGGGGGGGGAGAGTTATTAAGCATATTTATTCATGAACACGTGTGTGAGTATGAAAGAAGTTTTTGCGGAGAGTGAAGATTAATTTTAAGTGAATAAAACTGAAGATAATTAAAAAAAATAAACTACATCTTTTAAATTTGCTTTTTGAATGAAATGCATTTAATTCCTTACTAATGGGGAGAATCTTTTTTAATTTAATCTTATTTTTAAACTAAGTGACATAACTTATTATCAAAACTCACTCTTAAATTTGTAATTAATTTTTTTCTGATAATTTAGTATTATTGGTACGGCAATTTATAGTCATATATACATATATGTATAGCCTCGTATAAGGATTCATTTCCATTTGTGGTTGTTTGTTCATTATTTCACGTCTTCCTCCCTGGTGTTTGATTATTGTAATTATGAATTATTTTATATGTATATCTATCGCAATTTTTAGTTTAATTTTGCACAATGCCTAACATTAATCTCCTTGACATTAGGCAGTTCATGAAAGTCTCCAAAATTAGATAATTTTACGTCCACAATAATTAATTGCTAAGTTCTCTGATGCACACCTACCTTGAAAGGCTACGATTTCATTAGCATTTTTTTTTTTTTCCCTAGAATGACTAGAACCCCATCCGTGAGGATAAATATTTTCCTGCAGAATTATCGTGCTGTGCTAAGCATTTTCGCTACTATTATAAAATTGATATCAAATATCGTATTTTAAGTGTTTAACATCCATATTTTATAATATAAATATAACCTATACATGATTACTTGTAAAATGCCTTACGGAGAGTGAATCTTAAAATTTATTTAATTATATTTAAAACTTTAATTAATTAAATTAATAATAATGCTTTTAACTTTTTGAAATTTTGAAAATACATTTTCATAGTAAGAGCAGTTAACTTTAATAAAGCTTTTTTTTTTTTTTTTGGTAGGTTAGGTTGGAGGGAAGTGATTCCATTTGAAGCTTTTTCAAATGCAATTGTTCTATTTATTTTATTTTTCCAAAAAGGTAAATATTTACAGTGGGTGATCAAATTATTAGAATTTTTTTATTATTAATATTTTGACATTTTTTCTATTTTTTAAAAATGTACTGGACGAAACGGCTTTGAATTACAGATATGCAAAGGAAGTTTATAAAATCACATTTTCCATTATCGATTTCGTCATGAGTGTAGTTAAGGGACCACACACCAATTGAAGAATAACAAAAATACGTTGGATCACCCTATATTATAAAAAGCTACAAATGATTTGTAACTTTAACACATAATTTCACTTACTGTAAACAATATTTGTATTTCCTTTTAGTTTTATTTATTTATTTTATTTTATTTTATTTATTTATTTTTGTGTGTGTGTGGAAATCGCACGATTATTTAGACATATAATTGTTTTGTGTGTACCAAGAATGGATTTCAACCAAATTTTACAAAACATACAGAAAAATCGACTGAACATTAGAGAAACATTATTCTGAAATATAAAATGCACACGTGTATTTTTAGCTGAGATATGAGCTATTCTAGTAACTGTATTTTTACTGCGCATACCCGAAAGATAGATTTTTTTTTTTTAATTACATAGGTTGAAAGCTAGATTTATTGGGCAACTTATGTCAAAAGTTCATTTCAAAGGAGTATAAATTAAACAAATTATCGTTAAAAAACGAGCAAGATTTTACATATTTTCCAAAGTTGAAATTTCAAAAGGGGTTTTACACATACTACGTATTTAATTTTTAGATCCAATTATTTTACCTACGTTACAAAGGTGCTTTTTCTTTCTTTCTTTTTTTTTCTTTTCTTTTTTTTTTTTTTTTTTTTTGCATTTTTGTAAAAAAAAACTTTATGAACTCAGAAATCTTACTAAATAAATAAAATTATGTTAGAGTTACAAGTCCTTACGGGTTTTTTTATGAAAAAAGAAGTTTTGTAACGTGTTTGAAATAATTGGATCTCTAAATTAAGTATATAGCATGTGGAAAAAAAATCCTTATGAACTTTCAACTCTGAAAAATAACTAAAATCTAGCCCATTTTTTTTTTTTTTGCCGGTAATTCGTTGAATTTGAACTCTCTGCAAATGAACTTTTGACATAAGTTGCCCAAGATATCTAGCTTTCAACTTATATAATTAAAAAAATTTCCTATCTTTCGCGCATGCGTAATAAAACAATATTTATACAACAAATGCTTATATCTAAAAAATTACGCGTGTATGTTTTATGTTTCCGTGTAATGTTTCTCTGTTTTTTTTTTTTTCCTTCAAACTTTCTGCAAGTTTTGTAAAATTTTGTAGAAATCCATTCTTGTTATTAACCAAAAACTTATAAAAAAAAAAAAAATAATATTTTTGAAGAAGAAATATCTCTAAGTAATCTTGCGATTCCCACAAAAGCATACAAGTATAATACATGGTAGGTTAAATCATGTATTAAAGTTACAAGTCATTTGTAGCATTTTATGGTACTGGGTGATCCAAAGTATTTTTGCTTTTAGTTGTTTCCCTAATTGCACTACTAATTAAATCGATTGTGGAAAATGTGAGTTCATAAATGTTCTTTGTACACCTGAAGTTCAAGGTCATTTCATCCAGTAATTTTTTAGGAAATAAAAAATGTCCAAAAAAAAAAAACCTACTGTAATTTTAATTCACCCTCTCTTGATTTTTTACGGTTTAAAAAAAAAAAAAAAATAATAATAATAATAATAAGTGCGTTACTTCAGTCCAAAGCAAATGAAAGTTGATTACAAAGATAAAAAAGATCTTTTTTACAGATTTTTCCTAATACATTTGTTTTATTTTCTCAGTATCTTAAAAAGACTTTTCAGAAAGCTTTTATGAATAAAATCAAAATGTGATTTTGTAAGATGTACAAGTGTAACAATTTATTCATAAAATGTTAAAAATGAAAGAAATTTTAATTCAAAATGACTGGAAGGAATCACTTAAAACTTGCTACTTCTATCAAGGATAAAAATAAATAAATTCCATTAACCTTTTGCAGACTATGCTGAAAAATTCCTTTTCAAAAAACTAAGCTGTTTTATATTTATAGTTAATGGATGATGAGAAATATAATTAAAATATGCATATATATTTAAAAAAAAAAAATGTTTTTAATTGCATATTTTTTCCGTAGTTTATATTTGTAATCCCGTAATTTGTACTTCTGCTAATAATAGTAATAATAATAAAATAAATTATAAATAAATAAAATAGAATAAATAAATAATAAAATAAAACAAATGAATAATTAAAAAATAAATAAAAATGCAGAAATTTTTGTTTATGCAAAAAATGAAAATGTGACCATCTCAGTTTTTATAAATATTAATATCTGTATAATAAAGCAAAACATAAAATTTCGGCGTAGTATTATACACCATAAAAGTGGCGGTGAAAAATTATGAATATGACATTTTTAAAGCAAACACAGTTAACTGAGAAAAATCGCAACAATTGTTTCTAGTGGAAATAATAATGAAGATCAATTATCTAGTGAGAAAGTCTGAATGCAGCGTGGAAACAACATTTTTATTCTTTATAAAATTCTGGTGTTATGCACGTGTGTGTGTGTGTGTGTATATATATATATATATATATATATATATATATATATATTAACAATAAGAATGAGAACGAAAAACAAACAGATGAATTCGCCATAATTATATATACACACACACACTAAATATCTTGAAATTAAAATATTAAAATATTTAAATAGCCTTCATACAAAAAAAAAAAAAAAAAAATCATAATATAAAAAAAAATATCAGTAAACTTGGATCATAAAAGGCGGTAAAAATGCCTTTTAGAGAAAAATGAAGTTTTTAGTCCTTCCGACAAGTAAATCAGGTTTATGCTGTCAAACTCCATTGCGATGTTAAAACTGTTTCTATAGGCGCAATACAGTTAATGTCTGTTGTATTTAGGGTGCAAGTTTGGTCTACATGATTTACATATAACTTATTATGCATATTTAGACCAATATAGCCTCACTGGCCGAGACGTTCTGCTCTCTAAGCTGATTGGCAGGAGTGATTGTGTTTGAACTTAGATCGCACTCGTCATTCAGAGTTTTCCATGGTTTTCTCCGAAACTTGCGTGGATACGAGCTAGAAACGCTTAGAAAGGACCGATTGCCACTTTAACCAAGCCTAGGTTCCTAACGTAGTCAATTAGACATAACCATTTCACCGGCTACTGCAGTGTGTAGAAGGTTATATTTACCTCGAGTTATCTCGAGATGGCCGGTGAAGTGGTGATCCCCCACCAAAAATACACTTTAGACAAACAATGAGCAACACCTATAACTAGATAGGTCGAACAAGGTAGGCCGCGAAAATGACATTAGTCCAAAAATGAATTGCGTACCATAATCCAGAAACTCGACGAACACACAAAACAATTTTAGCTAAAATTTTGAAAACTTTCAAAAATTTTTAACTAAAATTTTGATGTCTTTACGAAGAAGAAAAAGCTTATCAGGCCTTCTGAAAGTTTAAATTATCCGAGTTGACCCTTACAATTTTTTAACCGTTGTAAGAACTGGCATGTAATATTGTTAAGTAAATTTCAGCAGTCTTTTATAAATATCATTGATGTTATTATGATTATTAAATAATTAAAGATTATTGGCTGTATAGTTTTCATTAAAAATTTCTTTGCTGATTTTTTTGTTTACGTAATTTTTATATTTCAAGTATTAAATTGGCTAGATTAAAAAATAATCGCTCATTCATGTGTTCTTTAGAAATTGTGTAATGCCGTTTAGATTCGTAATAGTATTTGCTTTCATATTATTAATACTGTTTAAATTTGCAATTTATCTATTTTCACATTAATATTCTTTATATATTCAGTAACACAGCTTTCGTATCATTATTACTGTTTAGATTTGTAAAGGCATATGCTTTATATTAATGTTTAGATATTAGTTACAGGGTGTCACTTTTTTTTGGCATTGAAATTTTCGAATAGTAATATTTTTAAAAGAATTCTTCACCACTAGACTTGACTAGTTATGGAAAATTATCTTAAAAAAAAAAAAAAAAGTACTATTTGAAAATTTCGGTGCCCCAATTCAGTGATGAGTGGGGGCAATGTCTATGGCACGCTTTCATATTTTTAATAGTATTTAGATTTGCAATGGATATGTTTACATATTATTAATACTGTTTATATATATATATATATATATATTCATTGGCATACTTTTTATATTATTTTTAGTTAAAATTTAAAATGGCAGTGATGGAACACGGGTGCAGAACTCATACCACTATCAATGTAATAAAATTTTCTACTTCTTATATCAACGATATTATAGGTAGAGAAATTTCTTAAACAAACCCGATATGAGTTCTGCCCCCTTGTTCCATCCCTGGAATGGCAATATCCTCATATTATAAAATTTATTATGCTGCTACCTAAAGTTACTTTGTTTAGTAACTATTCTTCACAGTTACTTTCAACTTGTCTTAATGAAGCAAGTAGATTTACCAGAAAAGTATTGCAAACAATTGGAAAAAATGTCAATTGGCCATTAACAAACGGAAAGTCCAATTCTTATTCCGAGCCAACAATTGTAATTAAGGCATGTTTAATCGATTAAGACATTCCATGTTCTAACTATGATGAGTAACCATACAATTTATTAGGCAAATGATTGGTGAAACATCAAAATAGAAATAAAGATTTCTAAACGAATATAACCTTTTCTAGTAAATGAGGGTTATACTTACTAATTTATGTATTTTGTAAAAATTTTTCTCGTAAGTATTGTATATATAAAACATTTATAGTGGTCAAAATGAGACATTTACTGCATTTTTCATGTCTTAATTTTTTAAGTTAAAGGTTGTTAATTTTGATTTAAATGAAAATTTAATTTACTAAAAATTTTGATGATAGTCAGTTTACACTTGACAATTTTCAACTTTTTTTAAATTTCTAATAATAATAACCTTTTATAAACAAATCACAATCGTGCTTAAGTTTATTTAAAAAAAAAAAAAAAAAAAAAAAAAAAAGGAGTAACACAAGTCTTCAACTAAAATACTTAAGGGGGTATTCTGGTCTAGAAATTTTAAAAAATCGATTTTTTTTTTTTTTTTTTTTTTTTTTTTGCATATTTTGAAAGTTTAGACTTTCAAAAATATGATCCTAAAAGGATTTTTCAAAATTCGAATTATTTTCGGCAACAAGCTGCGGCTGAGAAAACTCTTAAGAGCTTTGTCCATGAACCCCCCCCCCCCTGAATGAAAAAGTTTTGGATGTAATAAAGCCTATTTATACCAGCTTATCATCTGATGATTTATTACATCGATGTTTGGGGTCCGAAACACAAAATAATAATGAATCACTGAATTCTTTGATATGGACTTTTGCTCCGAAGCATATTCATGCTGGAACTCATACAATTCAAATTGCAAATTATCTAGCTGTCGCTATTTTTAATGAAGGTTTTTTACCGATCTTGAAAATAATGGAACTTATGGGCATCACCGTTGGTACTGAAGCTCATGCATTTGCTGTAAGGCGAAACGAAGCTAGAATTGACCGCTCTGAACTACGAGCTTCTGCTGCTTCAAAAGAAGGTAGAACAGCTCGATTAGCTGAAAGAACTTCTCAAGAGCTGAATTATGAGAAGGAGGAAGGCCCAATGTATGGATCTGGGATCGCCGATTGATGCAAAGTGAGTATGACATATTATTTTCAGAGTTATTCCATTAGAATTGTTTCCTAAACTTTAAACGCGTTTTTCTCGAAACTACTTTTTTTGAGGTGGTTGACATGATATTTCAAGTTCTACTGAACCGATTGCTTTGAAATTTGGTATATATCTTGTTTATACAACTCTCTATCGCGTCTACCTTGGATTTAAAAAAATTTTGATTTTCAATATTTTAAAAAAATTCGAAAAGGTCGAAAAAAGTCGGGTAAAAAAATTATTTTTTTTTTCAAGTCGACGCCATTTTGTCATTTTTTTTTTTTTTTTGAAAATGGTCAACCCGAACATCTTTATTAATGAAGAATTTGTTTGATTTTTTTGTTTTAGATCACTACAAGGGTTGAAATCATGTCAACCAGGACGCACCGTTTTTTTTTTAAGCTCCCACTCCATCGGCCTGTATCTCGGCGAATTTTTTTTTTTTTTTTTTTTTGTGATTTTTTTTTTTTTTTACATTCTCAAAATGTCAATAAAAAACATATAAAAAAATGGATGGTAAAAATGTTTTTCATTTTTTTTTTTTTATCTTACTTTAAAAAATGCCTAAAATTCAGGCTTCTAGACCAGAATAGCCCCTTAATAAGATTTTTAAATCGTTTCTTATAGTTTTTTACTTACTGGAACCAAAAATTACAGTAAAAAAAATTCCATCACGTTAGTTTTTTTTTTTTTTTTTTTTTAATAAAAAAAAAAACAAAACACTTTTTAATTCAACTTCGCGTGAAAACATGAAATCTGGTATCCTTTTGTTACTTATAAAAACCATATTAAATAATTATTTCTTACCCTAAAACAATATTTATTAAGGTAAATCTACAAAAAATGCAAAATTTTAAAATAGGAAGGATATGAAGGGTTAGTGAAAGCAGTGAAAACGAGAGAGTCTTCGGAAGTTTCACAGACAAAAAGAGTAAACATAGGATGTTAATTATATCATGTAGAAACTGTTTTAATTTTGACAAAGCATATGTTTAGTTTCATATAATAAAATTAGTGCTTTTTGTTTTCTAACCCCAATTATTTTGCAAAAAATCTGTACGTGATGTGTAGAAATAGGGGTTGTTTTTGGATTCAGCATCCTCGAAAACATCCCCCCCCTCCCCAAAAAAAAGAAGAAAAATAAATAAATAAATAAAATAAAAATTGCAGGTGATTTCAGCCCCCCCCCCCCTCCAGATATGTGTATTCTGCATTCACAGATCGACAAATAGACAGTAACAGACGAGACGATATTTCCCTAAACTTAGTCCATACACCTTTTTCTTTAAAAGAAAAAAAAATTAACGAAGAAAAAACTTAGAAGAGTTAAAATGAAACCTGTCGACTGCAGCGTCATCTCCAGTAGGTTTGGAAAAAGAAAACAAAATGACATCATACCATATTTATTTTAATTATTTAACTATACGGAATATTTAGTATATTACCAGCCAAATGTAATTTCAATTACGTTACCCCCCCCCCCCCCCCCTTTCGTTGAATATTAGGTCCAGTTAGTGAATGTTTAAGTGGCATTCAACTCTATTTTTGAACAGAGTAAATTTTCTTTATACAGTCTTCTGGCTGAAATCCCATCACGCTGATATAGTTAGTGAAAGAATAGATGAGGTTTAATTTTATTTTCTGTGGCTGATTTTTTTCTAAACCCACAGCCGAATGAGGTCATAGACGCCTGTTTATTTTTTATTATTATTATTTATTTTATTGTTTTAGAAGTTCATTGACGTTTTTAAAGTTCTTAGAAATGTATGTGTGATGATATCGACTACCGGAATTGAAGAAATTGTAGCTTCTACATAATAATTTTGTGTTGGGATATTATTACAAAATTCTCTTTCTCCATATATATACATATACAGGGTGCTTCAGAAAGATTGAAACGTGTTTTAATTATTTATCTTTTGGAGATAAATGTAAGATGTAAAAGTAAATTGCAAAACTGTTCAAAATAATGTACGACATTATAATATCACGTTTATAGAATTGTCTTCTCAATGTTTTTCAAAAACTTGCATATTTTAAATTTCTATACGTTCCCTCTAATATAATTTTGATCAATTTCTATTTTAATGCAAAAACATCATCACAATAAACCGCATATCCGTATCTTTTTAAATTCATATACTTAATTGAAATGCTGTGCGTAGGGGACTATATACCAAAATAGAAATTTAAATCTAGAACATATTATAAAGAGAAAATGTATGATTATGTATATTTACATTAGAACCATTTGTGTCTGTTTAATGTAGATTTCCGATCCGTTTACGTATATTTAAGTTTTTTAATATATACTAAGATTGTCCATTTTATTTAAAATTTTTAAGTGAATTAAATGTATGCAAGTATTTTGTTTTCAAAATTACATTCTAACAAATTAACTCGCAGACCATTTTTTTCTCACTAATTGTAATTTAGCCATTTCAAATACATCTGTAATCATTTTTTTTTTTTTTTTTTATTGCATAATGAAATTCAGTCAGTTTTTTTAAATTTTTTATTTATGCCCAATACTTCTTTTCCGTACAACTCAACTAAAATGAAACTGCGGGCTTCATTCGTACCTTGGCTCGCATAGGGCAGACCATTTTTTTTTTTCTGTCTATTAAAGCATTATTTTAGTGCATTTGAATTTTTCTTAACATATGTATTGTATTTTATTATCAATTTGCATATCATCCCTATTTTAACTGAAGAAAACCTTTTGAATGATAAGGGAAAGTGGAATAAGAGTCAGTATTTTTTTTCTATAACATTTCAGTTGGTTTTAATGATAAAGTAATGTTGTTGTTTTTTAAGTGGTCTTGCTGGATAAAAAATAACTTTCTAACTGACCAAATTTGCATATGAGAATCATATTATATAAGCCTAACTTTCTTAAATTTAATGTGCGATTTTTTTTTCCCTTATCATGCTCTTTTTCTATCTTATTTTAAATATTCTTTTCAATTTACATTGCTTGCTTATCTGTAACAAATACAGAATTAAAGTGTATTAAAAACTTTTTTGGGACATCCTGTATAGATGGACACACATGATATGTCGTTATTTGTATTTTTAAGAATACAATTTTTTTCATGAAAGAACTATAAAAAAGTCCCTTTTTAAGATGAATAAATATAGACTCATAGGTCCAAAATAATTTTATTTTGGTTGTTAAGGTATTTCCGGATATATTTAGACGGGACACTTTTTTAGATTTTATTAACTTCTGAAGCCTATGAAAAAGTTCTATGGTAAAAAGAAAGTTTATATTTTCATTTAATTGCCGCTAGTGTATTTGAGCATATAGTATCATTAGTTGGAATTAAAACTTTGATAGATAATTAACACTAGATTGCCAAAATCATTTTGACAGTATAGATTTCAGAAACTTGGGCGACCAGAATCTTCAAATATAATTTCAGGACAAACATCGCAGTTTCCACAAGTTTAATAAATCAATTTTAGTAATTTTATGCATGAAGTACTTGAAAGCACTAATTAAAGCATATTTATTATACATATAATAAGTTATTATAATAAAATAGTAATAACTTAATGACCGACGTCTTCAGTTGTGTTCTAAATTTTTAGAGACAAAGGGTAAATTTCGAGAACATGTAGTCAGCTTACATATATATAATAAATATCTAACGAAATTAAGACGCAGTCAAAATAATTTTCTTTAGCAATCTAGTGTTAAAAAGACCTCAGAATTTTATCTGGATTTAAGCGCAACTTTTTTCAATCTTGATAAATTCAGAAAGAGGAGACAGATAGAGACGTAAAACAAGGAATTATTTTTTCATCCAACAATTGATTGAAAATGTTTGGCCATGACGGTGAGATAATATAAACATCTCAGAAGAAATCTATGGAAAAAAAATAAAATATGTGATTTAAAAAATGCAGAATACAGAATAAAGTCTCTATAACTGCTCTTGAAGCTGGTAGAAGGCAGGTGTCGTGTTCGAACCCAGGACGCACCCGTAGGGATAGCCTTCCGAAGTTTCTGGGAAACTCGCATTGAATACCACCTAGGGCCCCTTAGAAAGATTCCTACGATGACCACTCCACCCTAGCTTAAAGTCCCAAGCGTACAATTTGGCCTTAATTACCACACCACCACGATAGCTTCTACGTTATGGCATTATCGAATTACAAAGAGGACGAAAATTTGAGGATAAAATCTAATTCTATAACTTGTAAAATAAGTCCATGAAGCAAAATCTAAAATAAATTTGAAATTCTGAACATGCACAGACAGACAATGAATATTCAAATTGCAATTATTTGAGAATTTATAGAAATGAAAATTCTGACACTTAATACTATCAGCTGCAAATTAGGTAATAATTGATCAAAATATATTACAGACTCTAATATCTTAATGATTAAGTTCATTCTGTGACATTCAATTAAAAGCTACTTTAAATTGGTAATTTACGACGCAAACTCTAATGAAATGTGGAAAACGGTAATGATTTTAGTTGCGAAACTGAACAGCGAAACAGCTCATAACTGTCAATATTTTATGAGACGATAACCATAATTCTCGCATGTTTAAAATGAAACCGAATTTAAGTCATTGTCATCTGTTTAAGTATAACGAATTCTGACGCAAGGGGAAATACGCAACGAATTTATATCTACAAAATTTGTTTAATAGATGTTGATAATTTGATTTAATATCTTAAAGGTCAAAAGTTTCTAGTTGAGTCTTTTAAATGCTAGAAAGAGAGGGGGGGGGGACTACTGGAAAAATGCCAGGCGCGTGTTAAAATACGCTTTATTATGTTAGCTGATTTATTGCTCTCTATTAAATAAAACTCCATTTTATAGTCATCTAATCTTTGCTACGATAAATTCGTTTTATATAATATGGCTCTTTTTTTTTTTTTTTGCTTATTCTGTTTTTAATCTGTGAGATCTATATTATTTTCAATGCGAAGAAAAGTTTTGTTCAAGCATAAATCTGTAAAGAAATTTGGAAGGGATTGTGTCGATAAACAATGTTTAAATTCATTGTTTATTCTGTTTATTTATTTCATTTTATCCTTTTTCGATTAATATATTTTATACTGTAAATACAGTTTATTCAAACGTCATTGAGTTTAAAAGATCTTTTAAAGAACAAAATACTATTTAATTGAACTAAAGTTTATTATTCTGCTAAAAAATGCACCGCAGGACTGGTTGAAATGTAATAAATACAAACTTTCTATGAAAACATCATAATAAATTGGGGGGGAGGGGGGGAAGTTTTGTATCGAAAAACTAGCACGAGCCTATTATTTCTTTTTTTCGTATTTTATTTCTTTATTTTTATTACTCTCTTTTTTTTTTTTTTTTTTTCTGAATTGTCACTTCACTTTATAATTTTCCTTCTTTCTCGTTATTTTCCTCTTTATTTATTTATTTGTATTTCTTGTCCCACTAGTATTTATTGTAAATTTCAGTTTTATTTATTTAATCTCGTAACTGAACTGTACTTTATGCGTTGCTGCTTTGTTTGCTGTACTCGTGCTTACATTGTTTGCCTGACGAAGGGTCATGCTATTATTTCAACTCGAAACAATTGTTGAAAGATTTTTTCATTTTCTAGTGTTTTTATTCATACAAAATGTTTATTTATTAATATTTTTTCTACTTTGAGTCGGACGAGTATTTGCTACTCACCCTGAAAAAAAAAAGGCGGGGGGGGGGCAAAATTGTGCTGTTTTTATATGTATTATGGTTTTTACAGTGTATTTAAATGATGAGTTTTAGCTTGTAATGAAAAATATAACTATGCATTTGAAATTAAATCTTATCTACATATATAAAGTTGATTGTTTCTTTGTCCGGATTTCTAGTTCGCTATACAAATCTATACTGTTCAATCGACAGCTACGAAAAGTGGCACACTTATCAGTCTAGCTAACGCCGTATTTTTTAGCTTGCTCGGATAATTGGATCAAAAAATATTAAATAAAACCCCTTTTTAATTTTAAAATGATTAAAAAGAAAGAAATATTTGATGCCAAAATAAATAAAATACACATTTATTTATTTATTTATTTCTGAAATAGAATATTTTTAATTTCGTGTGAATAATAATAAAAATTAGGGAGGGGAAAAAATTGTTTAAAAAAAACTTAATTACACTACGAAAATTGTTACTTTTTTAGCAGGAATTCGTGTGTAAATAAATATTTTTATAAAGATATCTGGCATTAGCTTAATTTTTTTATTTAATTAAGTAGTACTTTTTTTTTTCTACCGTAAAACAACGTTTCTTGTTTTAATCGATAATTTATGTGTAACTTATGAATTTCTTTTATGTTCTCACCTTAATTATACTTCAGAATGTATTACAATTTTTTTTTTTTTTTTTTTTAATGGAAACAGCTTTAGTATTGGATCCCTTTGGCAAAATTGGAAATTTGGCACCGAAGTAGATCGACGTTTCTCGCCAAGGTCTTAAGTTACACAATTGTGATAGCCATTTCAATTCATCGCAAAAATGGCCAAAGATATTTAAAGTCACCAAGGGGATCACATACTAAAGCTGTGCCTTTTTATATTTATTTGTAATATTTTCAATTAAAGACTTCGAGAAATGGGTATAGCTTAATTATCTGTCTTTTTTGGCGGTTTTTTGGATTTGACGATCTAAAAAGTAATACGTAAAGATACACGCCAGATGTATATTTTCGTAATATATATTGTACGAAGTATTGTCTCACATTCTTGATTGCTCATTATTAAAATAACCATGACTTTTGAAAGGAATTAAATATATCCGCCAGATAATTTGGCGATCATTTTTATTTCGCCAAGGACGAAATATACCAAATCCGCTCCGGGAAATATTTTTTTGCAAAGGCGTTTGATTTTACATCACTGGGCCCCCATGGATTACAGATGCATTAGAATGGAGTATAATAAAACATAAAAATGAGATTACAAAAGAAAAAAAAAAACAGTATAAACCTCTTAACAATAACTCTAGGAAATGTTTCATTCATTTCTCTTTCCAGTTTACACCTTTGTTCAGTTCTTTCATTGATTTCAAAATTCTGTAAACACTACTTCAACCTGGGCAACGCCAGGTAAACCTGTTAGTACTTTTATTTATGACCTTTTGTAATTCGGAAAGCTGAAATTTCATATTTACACAACAACATTTACTGAAAATACTACTGCAATACTTTACTGAAAATCAGCAGCTAAGTTAGTAGATATACCCAGACCCAGCTGATGGTCAGAACGTGAAGTAAAAGTTTCAATAAATGATGCAAAATATAAAAGGAAAAAAATTGAAAATTTTAATAAAAAAAAGCAAAGTTTCAACTAATGAAATAACCTTACTTAAGACCTTATCCTAAGTCACTTTTACCGAGGGCCCCGGCATTCTCAAAAGCGATTTTCTGTAGTGTAGTATCGTTCCAAGTGAGCTAGTGCTATTGTTGTTGTCTCTTACTGGCTCATCCTCCAGTACGTGCGCCAAATTTGGTCTACGTCAGCGCAGGGCTCGTTGCCATCTCAGGATTCAAAATTACTTAAAATTTAAATGCGAATCAACGAAATTTGCCTATTACAAAAATCCGACCTATGCCTTTTTTTCTGGAAACTATTGAAATTTTAAGTAATTTGAATCCTGCAATGGCAACGAGCCCCGCGCTGACGTAGACCAAATCTTGCGCCACCTAATGGAGGAACAGCCAGCAAGAGCCAACAACAACAGCACTAGCACACTTGGAACTCTACCACAGAATTTCACCTTTAAGAATGCCCGGGGTCTCCGGTGAAAGTAGCTTAGGATGAGGCCTTAAGTAAGATTATTTTATTAGTTTAAAATTTGTATGCAGGCTTCATAATTAGATGCTTTTAAAAAGCAAAGTGTTTCGAAAGACTATATCGTACTTCACCAGGATCACAAAAAATCCTACAAAAGTAGAAGTATGCAACAGAAGTATGTTTTATGTTTTTAACTTAATGTAACAGTATTGCATTTTAATATATATATATATATATATATATATATATATATATATATAACCCATAAAATGTACGTTACGTATTAACTTTAATTCAGTTTTTTTTTTTTTTTTTTTTTTTTTTTTTTTTTTTTGGGGGGGGGGGGGGGAGTAGCATTTTAGATCAGATGGCTACAAAGAATAAAAATCAAATAAAACAAATATTTTTAAAATAAATGTTGTAATTTTGTGTCATTTAAAGGGAAGTTTTTGGTCTGTTTATTTCATTAGTTTCTGATTTGTACAAAAGTTTGGCATAGTCTATACCCAAACAATTGAAATTTATTCTTTGTTATGTTTTCAGAAAAGTGACCCTGAGATAAAGTTTTCCATGAAACATATAAGTTTTTGACTTTTTATTTGGAGACTCACGTTAAACGTTATTTAATCACAATTTTGAAATGTTCAAAGTGAATTAAGAAACTTGCTCATGATGTTCAACTGAGCTTGATTTTTTTTTTTTTTTTTTTTTTTTTTTTTTTTTTTTAAGCGTATTAATATAAAACTTAAAAAACCCTGTAAATTGTGTTTCCGATTTTTTTTTTTTTTTTTTTTTTTTTCTGTTAATAGAACTAAACTGGATGAATTAGATATATAATGTAATAAAATTGTAGAATACAAAAGGGACATATGATCAAATGCCAAATTTATTCATAAGATTCGAAGTTCATATAACCAAGAATATTTAAAAAGAAATATTAATTAAACCACAATATTCACACTTTAATGAACATGAATACCTATGTACATCAATAATGAAAGAGATTTAAAATATCATATTGACAATAGAAAAGAATGTTCACTCAAACCGAAATCTTTAACAAAAAATGACCATTAAAAATCTTAATAAGTTGAAAAACGTTAAAAAAAAAATCTTCTCATGGAACATATAATTTTCACCGAGCAAAAACTATCGCAAAATGTCGGAAACTATAGTAGCTGCATTGAGCCAAAATTCTATTGTGTACGTCCAATATTGCGATAAACATAAAAATTAAAAGAAATATAGAAAAAAAAACATTATTCAAAGGGAAATAATCCCAAAATTATAATCGACTTGTCATATGCAAAACCAGCATTTAAAACACTACATAATAATATGTTTCATACATAACATGAACATAAACTTTTCTTTTCAGATTCACATTATATTATTAACAGGAAATAATTTCGACATCTGATAAATATTGTATGTGAACTACTAAATATAGACAGCACTCACACAAATGCAATCTATTTTGTAGATCTATCGTAATATTAAAACAAATTTCATAACTCATTCTTTTTTCACTCTAATCCCGAGATAATTTTAAATCTTTAAAACTGGGAAGATTTTATGGTTCTATCCTCTTCTCTAAATTTTCTTGCTCATCATTCATCAGCTCTACGTTTCCTTTATTACGGCATGAAATACTACTCAGGCATTTTTAAATAATCTTTTACTCGAGAAGAATTTAGAGTGCTATTGTTCACCTTAACCTCCCACAAAGTAAGCAAAAAAAGTGACTTAGACATGCATCTTTGAGACAGTTTAGAATTTTTTTTTTTTTTTTTTTACTTAAGATCGGTTAATCCCATTAATATTCTAGAAACTAGTTCTTTCCTTTTTCATACTAATTGTTTGCGAGCTTCTCTTTAGAATAACCAAAACAAAAATGGCCTTGTTTTGCTCTTTTGACACTGATCACCTTGGCTATACTAGAGGATTAAGCAATTGCGTTTAATCATGTTTGATAGGAGGGATGTTTATTCCTGCTTTAAAGGCGCAATGATATATATAACAAAATTTTACAGTACACAAAGCCCTATTACACCAAATGAGAAATTACAAATGAAATAGAAAAGAAAATATGAAAAAGGTTTTTATAATATATATATATATAATTCCATCCTTTATCAATCCACTGCAGGATGAAGGCCTCTGGTAGGTAATTGCGCGCGCTAATATTTCACTTTTGTATTCTGAATTGCAGTGTTTGGATTCTTTTCTCATGGTAAGAGCTATTTTTTGTCTTTCCAAGTAGCTCTTGAAACATCATAGTGTTTATACCCTACATTGGGGGGACTCAATCATTTTTGGTCTATTTAATTACTATTTTCCATCTGCTTTTCAAGTTTTTTTTTTTTTTTTTTTTTCCTTGCATTCATTTTCAATTTTTATATTATATAATTATTGTTATTATTATTTATTATATATATATATATATATTCTCAAACTATTATTATGTAGAATTTTTTTTTCAAAATATTCTTGACTTTGCAATTTGTAGTAAACAATTGAAACTGGAAAAATAACAAAACAGAAACTGACCCGTAATTCAATGATAAAACCATTTAAAAATTTGCCACAGATAAATTATTTCGATAGTTTAATTTGTATTATATATAAAATAATATTTTAAAAAATTTACTAGATTTTCTGATAACAAAATTGTTTATCAGTTGCAGAAATATTCCAAAATATGGTTTTGGGAATGTTCGATTCGGGACAGTGACTACAGTAATAATCTATTTTGTTTGTAAAAGCATAGAGATGGCACAATTCTTTTCACTGTTATCTAAAAAGCTTAAAATTTCAATTCACTTATCAGCTTAATCGAGCTCCTCTAACTTTTGAACTATAGTGAAAAAAAAAAAAAAAAATAATAATAATAATAACAAGGCATGGAAATGCACTATAACTATACAGAAAAAAAGTTTTGTGAAAACAACAAAATTTTTGTTGAGGCTCTATCAACAAACAAAACGGTTTATTTAGCACACTGTTTCGTTCTTTCAATAAAAAGTGTCTTCTTGAAACAACAAAAATTTAGTTAAATCAACAGAATTTAAAAATTTTCTTTTGTTTCAAAACTTTTTTTTTTTTTTTTGTGTGTGTGTGTGTGTGTGTGTGTGTGTGTATAGTTGTAGTCCATTTCCTGTAATGGTACATTTCAATAACAATTAAAAAAAAAAAAAAAAAAAAAAAGAAAGAAAGAAAAAAAGAAGAGAGAGAGAGAGAGAACTGTGTATGGCTAAATGGATTTTTATGGCTAATTTTATTATTATTATTATTATTATTTAGTCAATCTCTCTCAGATTTCAAATATTTCACGCATCGAGCGGATGTCTATCCAATCAAACTAATATTAAGTGATATGAAGTAACCAAACCCCGTTACGCTTACGTTGATTTGTATTTTTGTCTAGTTTAAAAAATTACCTTTTAAATTAAAGCATATGTTCTACCGATAAGGAAATGCTCTGAATATAAGCATCAATGATATACCAGGAATAATCATATCCAGATCTAGCTGTAATATCCAAATAAGAGACTTGATCTAGTCGAGCCCATCTAATAGCCGAATGGTTAGCACTCTGGCCTTCATGTACCTGGTTCGAATCTCGGTTCAGGATTGAATGTCTGTAGTGGTTCGGAATCTACTTTAAGCCGTAGTTTCCCGTATAATGAGTCTAAAAGTGCAAAAGTTAACCAAACCAAAAACAAGCCTTATTTAATCGTGTTAACTAACTTAATTATAGTAAATCGGATACCCATCCGGGTGACTTTAGAACTTGTGGCTTAGCTTTGTATATACCTTTTTTTTCTTTATATATAAACAAGATCAAGAATATTGTGCGAGTTGAAAAATTACATAAATGTGAATGAGTATATACAAAATATTGTTCTTCATGAATGAAAAAATTTGCATTTGAGACTGTATAGATTTTATTCCTTATTTGTCCTAAAAAACTTCTTTTTGTTTCTGATCAGGTTTTGTGTAGAATTCAACTTGAAGAACAGTCATCGTTCTTTTACGTAGAATACAGTATACTGAAGTTTTAAAAGTTTTATTGATGTCAAAAAATTCAAATTAATGTATTTATTAATTTCTAGATGTACTTATTGTCATTTTTCATAAAAGATTCAACTCAAAGTGTCAAAGTACTAGGTTTTTCTAAGAAAACAAAAAAGTTTCTAAGCATGAATTTTTTTTTTTTTTTTTTTTTTAAAGGAATCGTGTTTTTATTCAAAAGTTTGTATTATATGCAGTTCAACTCCCGCCCCCCCCCCCCTCAAAAAAAAAAAAAAAAAAAAAAAAATATATATATATATATATATTTTCATCATTCGTAAAATTTGATGACAGTAGGACGCTAAATGTCAAAATAAAATCGTTTAAATTTAACTATTTTAAAAATATTTTTTTAAACGTAAGTACGTAAGTTTATGGAAAACTTAAAACTTAGAAAACTTAGAAACTTAGAAATATATATTTTCTCAAAAACCACAATTTGTAAGTTCTTTCCCATTATGCGTATGATTGCAATTTAATGAAACTATAAATAATTATTATAGTTTACTTTCACCAGTTATATTTAGATAAATATAATAGTTTTTTTATTATCATAAAAATTGAATTGTGAATTTAAACAGGTTTTTGACCTTTCTAGAACGTGGCGTTAATAAAATAAAATAAATGTTTTTAAAAAAAATCTATCGAAAAAAAAAATTCTTTTTATACAAGTTTTCAACATTTCGTTCAGAAAGTTAAGAGCCACTAGCAGTATGCAATAGAATTGACGGCCGATCAATACTTTTATAGATAAGCTCTGTTTTGCACTAAAGATTTGACATTTCATTGATTCGGCTCTTTTAATCAAGTGAAGTTTTTATTGCCAGCAGAAAAATGTTTTTCTTTTTTGTATTCTAAGCCACTGACATTATTTAAGCTTTTGATTTTTCTTGCAAATAGATTTTCTTTTAAAGTTACTAAAATGAAAAAGATTGCATGGAATTTTATATTTCAAGTGATGGGATTTAAATGAGAGATTAATAAAAACTGATTTTCACTGGTAAGGAAATAACACTAAATTATAATTATTTAAAGTTTTTATTTTTACCCATTATATTGAACTATATTCTTTAAAAAAATTTGTTGATTATATTTTCAGCAATTTTAAAGCAGAATGTTTTGGTTTCTAGAAATACTTGTAATTTTTATGTTATATTTCAATGTTGTAAGCAAATAGTGTAAATTTGGGTGCCGCTTAAACCTAAGTGCAAGGTTAGAGTAAAACATTTTTTAGCAGGGTATGATTTCATTGATAATTGTTTACACATGCATTACCTCTGATTGCTAGAACTATAATCATTGCAAATTTTTAGCTATAGAAACAGTCTACTTCCGTCAAGAATTACGAGTTTGTAGTATAATTTAATTAGCAAAATTTTTATTCTTTTTATTTATTTATTTTTTTTTTTTTCAACAGCTTTGTTCTGGGGATTCATTTTTGAAACTTTTGTTCAGAAATCTACAACAAAACCATTTATTATTATTATTATACATATATTTTTTAGAGTTTCTTTCTTACTTTTACCCGTGCCTTTTATACAAAATCACGATGTTTTCATATTTGTTAACGTCGTGTTAAAAATGAAATTTCATAGACAATTTAAATTACTTTACATTGTTAAAGCATGTTCTGTTTGCAAGAAAATGTTATGTTTATTAAAAAAAAAAAAAAAAAAAAATCTTGTAGAATCATATCTACCAATATGAAAAGTCGACCGTATGCTACTCTAAAATATAAATTTTCAAGTGTTTAAGTAATAAAATTAGTTTTTAAATAGTTAAGTGTTAATTAATTCAATTTTGTTAAGCAATTTTAATTAAACCAAATGCGAAATTTATCCTTAGTCTGTAATTGATTTTCCCCAAACCTGCGGAGTTGATGTACAAATTCCTCCAAACATTTTTCTGTAGGCAAAAAATAAATTATTTATTAAAATTTGCATTTAATCAGCATAATGTGCATGTTGGATTCGTTTTTGCTGTCTGCATGTTTACTTCCTCGCTCACAGAATTTCTAAAGCTTCATGTTAAAAAATCACCTGAATAATTTTTTATGATTTCTAAAGAAAACGAATTACATCTTAATTTTTATCTAAAACGATTTAAATAAATGATTGTCACAGATAGTGACGAAGTTGAGGGGTAAACAGCGAATGAATAAAAACATCCCAGCTAAATTGAAAATGATTTTACCATCTGAAAAAGACACATGCGTTTTAACATTAATCTGGTGGAACATAAATGTTCTTTCTGTTTTCGATTCAGGCTATACTGGTCGAAAGGTTCGCTTTAGTTCATTTAGTTGGGAATAGCATTTCTGCAAATTAACTCTGATTATTTGGCATTTTTTCCCGGTAATTCCTTTTCAGTATCACAGAATGTATAGAAAAGCTTATTGAAGATGTAAACTATAGTGACCATATTATTTTCATTGAATTTGTGGACAAATATGGCGGTATTCTCGAATTTTGAAGACAAAAAATAAATAATTAAATCACATTAAATTGTAAAATTTTAGCAATTCTTATATATAAAGCACCTAAAAGAAATTATTTCAACTTATTTATTATACATATAATAAATTATTATAATAAAACATTAATAACTTTATAACCGGCGTCTCCAAATGTGTTGTAATTTTTTGGGGGACGAAGGTAGTTTTCGAGGACGTTACGATCAGCCTAATGTAAACTAACTTTCGCGCAATTTGAAATATCTACAAGTACCCACACTCAAAATTATTTTGCATAATCTCCTTTTAACTACTTTTAATCATTCACTTCAAAAATTTGCTTCGTTTTGTATCAATAGCGAATCTACCCTAATTCATGCGATATTAACCTGATCATGTTATCGCTTTTTTCAGCATATCGTGAGTCGTTGAAGACCTGAAGCATGTTAGAACACGTAATTTGTAATGAAAAATATCTGCTAGAATTCTAGAACACTTTTGAATATTTTTACTTTAAGCACAGAACATGAATATTGAAACAATTTTATTTTTTGTCATAAACACACACACCTCCCAAAAATGGAGTCATTGACTAAAAGGTACATAACTTTTGAACAAATTGTGATATTTAAAAAATTCAAATTCCATAATAAAGTTTAAGAATATTTTTACGGAAAAAACCACGGATTCGATGGATAGGCTTTTCTTTTATATGAGGATTCTGAGAAATTAGACAAGAGAAAAATGGCTCGGGTCTCCAACGACCCACGATAACTTAATCGGGTTAATATACCTGCTTAGCTAAAAATCTGCTTAGCCAGATTCATATAAACTTTTAATTAATGTTGACTTCCAAGAATTTGTCTTCCTTTAATCCCTTTAAATTAGTGCAAGTACATCAGCGTGAATTGTATCAGTCGGTCAGTCCAGCTCATCATACATAGCTAAGATTAAAAATCTCTATCTATCGACACTGAAATATATTCTGAAACACTTACGGCCTATCGAATTATCAGTTGTACGATCATCATACTCTACACAATATCTCCTTTTCCATCTACAAGCATTCTTACCTTTCCTGAAAAGGAGGAGGGGAATCATATCAAAAATCTTTTTTATCTGTTATTTGTAATGCTTTAACAAAAGTGAAATACCCAGTTGACTGATAAATTTCCCCCCTTTTTTTAAATTTAGATTAAATTCTTTTTTTTTTTTTTTTTCACATGACCATCGCTACATTAGGTTGGCTGAACGGGTTTTACATCGTACTAGTGCTACAGTATGGGTAATTGGCGACAGTTCTATACATAAAGTATCCGCAACTGTTTTTGCAACCAATAAAAATTCAAAAGTTATTGGAAAAGGAAAAAAAAAAAAAATGCTTAAAATGCAACGGGGTAAAATCTTAAAACCATTAAAGGTTTTATTTTAAGGAATACAATCATTTATATTTATTTTATAAATTCTGATTATAAATAAAATATTGTGAAAATGTTTAAAAATCTCACAGAGGGCACCACGGAGCAGCGATTAACATGTTGACTCCTCATGTCTGACTCCATCTATATGCATAAAGTAGACTATATTTTACTTTGCACCCCCCTTTTTTTCCTCATATTTTCCAACTTAACGTCAAAAATTAACTTTACCACAAGCACTGTAAGTTCAAAATGTTTTACATTTTTCCAGTGTATAGATTTAACTTCCAGTTTCTTCTTTATCAAACTGTTTTATCACATTCATTTATCAATGATTTCAATTTTATTTACTTAAATCCTGATTTCAAAATATTTTTAAAGAAAAAAAATCATACGTATAAATTTTTCGATTTATTTATTTATTTATTTATTTTTATTTTTTTCATTCCGTATAATGCAAATCAGTTAAATTCACATTTTCATTAAATTTAAAACATTGAGTTACACTGTGATGAATAAGAAAAAAAAAAAAAAAAAAAAATCGGAATCTTCAACTTATTTAATTTTATAATGTCATATCCTAATATTTCTTTAATATGCTTTCTTTTGATAATAAGTATTTGTCGTTCTGTCTTTACCTAATCCTCATATTTTCATTAAACCAGGCTTTATTTATTTATAACGGTGCATAATATACAAAAGATATTTTGTTTATAAAATACTAAGTAAATTCTTTTGAGAAATTGACATTTAAATATTATATAAACATATAATCAATATTTTGTTATGCGACCATCCATCTTTCTTTGATAGTTCTCTTAAAACATTTAATTTTTGTTTCAAACATAATTTTGAAACTGCTTTCTGATAGTTGTCTGTTTAATAAGCTTTGTGTCATCGTAATTCCATTCTTTATAATGGATCATTAAGCTTAATTGTGGTTACGACGTTTCCCATTTCTCATTAATTAATGTTAGTAGTGCCTAATAAAGTTTTAAGTTGTAAATTAGGTACAGCAATTGTATTTAATTTTTTGTGTCGCGTGAGTTTTGTTATACAATTAAATAAAAAAATTCGCAATAAGGATTGGTGTCCCGATTTTTTACATCATTGATAAAAGTTAAATAAAATACCAATATATATATATATATATATTAATTCTTCTTTCACAGAAATTCATAAGAATTCCCCCACAAAATCTTTATATATTCCACAGTTTCAGTTTTTCATTGTTTATCTTTTGCTAAATATTGATATTAAATGTGAATAAATATTCTTTTCTGTTGTCAATATGATATTTTAAATGTGTTTCATAATTGTCATTTATGGGTATTCTTGTTCATAAAAGCGTGAGATTAATTTGTTTCTTTTAACTATTCATGGATATATATATATTATTTAATCTTAAGGATAAACTTCGCATTTGATCATATTTCTCTTGTGTCCTACAATTTTATTATATACATATTTTTTTCTGTTATACTTTGTTTATGTTTGTTATATATGATCTCGTCTATCAATGCCTCAGAAACAACTCGTATTAACTTTTCCAATATCGTTAGTTTTGTACATATCTAATGCTTCACCTCCATGGAATAATAAAGTCTTTCTTCCTAGTGTTTGATCATTGTAATTATGAATTACATATATATAACCCTAACGGCATCTTAACCCTAATATTATCCGTATGACATCCTTAGGATGTATTATGGATGAAAATACGCCCATGGACATCCTATAGACATCTTCAGGATATATTATGAACAAGCGTGCCGTTAGGGAAGTAGCTCCTTCATTGTACGCAAGTCGTCATGTTAAGGAAATTACCTACTAATTTCAATAATAATAGGCTATTAAACAGAAAATCACACAAATGTTTTAATTAAAAAAATGTGACGTAAATAAAATCAATAAATCAAATATGTTTAATAAAACTTATTAAAATTTTGCAAATTAAAACATGAATGAAACTAAAAATAATAATAATAATAATAATCTCGTTTAGTTTTATTATCTAAAATTTAAAAATATTTCATTTAATCTAAAGCGTATTTTTAAGAAATTTTGAATTAATATTAGCTTTAAAAAAAAAAACTTGTGTTAAAGTTATATAAAATTCGATTAATGATTTTTATAACGAATATTTTATCTAGATTTTATGTTCTTATGTTTACTTAAAAAATATATATATATAATAAATAAATGCGCAAATTAAGAAAATGGGAAAGCATTTTGTTCCATTAATTTTTCTCGCACACGCACTTCTACTTCATGAAATGAATTAAAATGATGTTATGGTTACCGGTGAATTTAACCAGTGTTATATATAGCTTTCATTTTTAGAGATTTTTGAAATAGTTACTGTTTCTCTACATTTAATGTAAATAGTTATTCAATCGAGAGTTATCATATTGTATTATAAACAACAACAATTCGAGAAGTTTATTTATGTATTCATCGATATAAACTTTTATAAAAATAAATAAATAAAGTTTTGGTTATGTGAAATCATATTTACATTGCGATGCACCTATCGTATTACCCTTTTTATTGATGAAATTGCGGAATGATCAAATCTATTGAAAGTGCACAGAAGCTTATACATTTTCAAAGTTCCGAAAATGACAAACTATTCAACTTGAGAATGATGGATAGCAGGTATGGGACATCGATTAATACCAGACTATCATCTCGCCAATTGATCATCGGGAATTTAAGCTTTTTATTCTTGCGTAAAATGATCAGCGTAAGGCTTAGCTATTTATTCGCTTAAATGTAAAGGATATTTATCCGTATTTAGAATCTTTATGGAAACTATTTATTTTGCATAAAGTAACTTTTATAACTATTTTAGTCGTAAAATTTTGATTTGTAATTTTTTTTCCATTTTTAATAAAAGCTTTTATTTATTCCTAATAAAAAATGTTTATCCATATAACCTCTCTCTTTATATATATATATATATATATATATATATATATATATATATATATATAGATAACTATTGACATGAATTTATATATATGTAAGTTTTACAGATTAGAAAAACCAAAAGGAGAATTACAAACCAATGCGCAAAATTGCAGCGAAAGGAATTGCAAAACTTAGATGTAGGAATATATAAATGTAGATATATATAAACAAATGAATGAAATTAAACCCCAAAAAACACTGAGATCATTTTTAAATGAATTGATGTAATTTTGTAACTTTTACAGTTTGATAATTTTATAAAAAAATTTTAGTAGTTTTATACATTATATGTATGTTTGATTTCTCTTCAGTTTTTGGTGGTTTCTGTTTGGTGAGAAGTTGGGGACTAAGGATAGTTATTAGCTTATAGCTACTGTCCTTTCAGAAACTTCTCGTTCACCCCTACACTGAGGGGCCTCCCTGATGAAGATCTCAGTGTTTTTTGGGGTTTAATTTCATTCATTTGTTTATATATTTCTACATTTATATATTCATATATATATTCATATATATATATGCTATTTTTAATTACTTTTTCATAAATGCTTATTTAATCTTTTATTAAAAAAGTCTTAATCACTAAAGCTTTTGAGCTAGCTCTAATCGTTTTTTATGCGTTGCATTTTTTGCGTGATGCTCATTGAATAATCTTATATTGACATTGCTTTTAATATTTGTTCATTGCATATAGAAACAGATTTCTGTAGGTCTACTACTAGGAGTACAATTAAGTTAATCTTGCACTATAATGGCACAACAACACTTCGATATAAATAGTTTAATTATTTAAAATTCCTTTTTTACGTTATAAAAATGTAAAATGAAGTATACATTTAGTCCTGTTTACGTAAAAGATTTAAATAACCAAAATGTGTGTAAAAATTTATTAAAATTGAGTTTTTTTGAAAGCGTTAGGATTCTTCTGAAATGTAAAAATGTGCACTTACATTTGTGTAGTATAGTCACGAACTTTTACAATAAAGAGGAAGGTGGAGAGAAGCAATAATTAGAATGACAATATTTGATGTAAAGCTCGTATTTTAGTTATTTGATTAAAAGAAAAAAAAAGTCTCATTTTAACCAGAACCAGGTTTTACGTTGACCATTTTATTTTTGTTAACGATAGTTTTGTAACAAAAATTTCAACACGTTTTCAACTTGCGTTAAGTGAAATGCAACGTAAGCACAAGAAATACTAAAAGTGTCGAGTCTTTCAATAAGTGATACAATATTCTCTGTCAGCAACATCCTGAAATCTTTTTAATTTTCCGAATTTCAACTTTTCACTCTGTCATTTCATCAGTAATCCAACCCAACACTTCCGAAAGCAGGTTTAAGTTTACTTTTTTCACACCTCCAGAGAACAAAGGTGTCTTTCAAAAAGTTATTTTTGATCCGAAATACATCTTAATAAAGCTTTTGAAACGGTATTTACTATCTGATGTTCCGCGTGAGCTACATTTCCCTAGCTATCTTTCTGCACGGGGATAATTTAAAAACAATGCTTTTGTTTTCAGTGTTGTTTGAATGGGGAACGTTAAACTGCGGCACACGATGAATGGGCTTTTGTCTTATGGAATAAGCCTTGACATCAAAAGAACAGCTTTGCCATGAAGAATCTTTCAAGCAAATAAATAAATAAATAAATAAAGTAAAACTGTACTCTTTAACTACGTGATTGAAACATGCTGTCAACAGTTATGTGGAATTAAATATGCTTGATGTTTCCATCACGTAACAAAATTTTTGAGACACAATATTTTAAAGACACAGCATCATATTTAATATATATATATATATATATATATATATATATTAAAGTAAGTAATATTATTAATCTTAAAAATTAAATTAATTTAAGATAACCAGTTACTTTGTTTTACCTGTGTATGTTTCTGTGGTGATTTATTTGACTGACTATTCTCCGTTCTCATTCTTTTCTATTATTATCAAATGGATAATATATATATATATATAAATAATAGATATCGTAATAAGATTAAATCATAAAATTCAGCTATTAATAGAACTAAGACAATAACAGCACACTAAAATATAGAACTGAATTTAACATAGAGGAAAGAATTACACAAAAAGTTGCAATGTAGATTAAGAACCAATGAGTTAGGATAGTAACTTAAAATACTTACGCCGACCGGAATGATAATAAAAATGACCATTAAGCTTATGAGAGTGAAAACGAATAATAAATAATAAATCACAGAAATATTTGGATGTAAATGCTTAAACATAGAAACATACTTATCAAGGGGTATATATATTGACACACGGAATGTTAGTTTTAAAAATAAAACGAGAAAAAATCACTTAAAAAAAAATGATTTTCGGAGATGCATTCATGCTGGTAGCACTATATCATCCGATTATTAAAAAAACAAAAAATCTGTTTCATTATTAGGAGCGTATTCAGTCTGAGGCTGAATACGCGTTTTTAAATGGTGATACAAAAATTAATGTGTTCATTTTCTATTATGACAATAGAAGAAATGTGGGCGTTGAGTATTTATATACTACTTTAAAATAAGATTCAGTATCTCGAAAGATTTCAAAATTATTATAAATATAATTTGTGAAATTCATGCTGAAATAATCCGAATACTTTGAAAAAAGATCACACGAAAAAGTCGCATTTCTGTTGAATACAATTTCCTTAAGGCGATGGTGGACTTTCAAAATAAAAAAACATTAATTACAAATCTATTACTGGAAAAAGTTATAGTTTCATATAGTCTTATTTAGAGATGAAAAATTCCATATTAAAATTAACATTCACTTTATAATTTAGATATTAATTAAAATTATTAATAAATTGTTAAATTTCAAAATGCTTCATACGTATTGATTTTTGTCTTAAACTTCCAAATGTTTTTTTTTACAGGTAGCTTTAGATGATTTTAACAAAAGTTAGTTGAAACTTTTTATTTGCAATCATAATTATGCGGAAAAAAAATTTCTTAGTTTTTTTTTTTTTTAAACATTTTGTTATTTTTTATTTTAATTTCAAAATTTTAAAGTTTCAAAAATAGAAAATTGTAATTATGTTTTCTGCTAAGATATATAAGAAACCTTTAAATGAAGTTTCGTAAAGTTTCAACTAAAAATAAGACACATGGAACATTTTAAACTTGACGCAACTACGTAAAAATTCGTTTTGAGAAAATGAGGTTTAAAGATTTCATTTTACAATAGATTTAGTGTTATTTTACAAAATTAAACTCTTATAACTCAGCATACACTGTTAAAAAAAAATGCAACTTTGCTGCCAGAAGTTCTCTGTAATTTGAGAAAAAAAAAAAAATCGTAAATTACGGAAAAATTACGTTGACAAAACGTATTTTTCTGTAATTACAGAGAATTTCTGGCAGCAAAGTTGCATTTTTTTAAAAGTGTAGAATGATGGGAATTGAAAAACTCTTTTTGTCACATCTTACTACTGTTAAGTAGTTTCATATTTTAGTACAATTGAAATATTGAATTCTTAGTCGAATTTTGCCATTTTGAAAGTCCACTGGTCGCCTTAAACAGATGAATAAAGTATATTTACACAGATTTATCTCAGTTGAGCTATTATAGTCCAGTCAAAATAGGAAAAATAGAGGAAAAAAATCGTGTAGTTTTGAAATTTTGCATACTCATAGCCGAGGGGGTCCTGAACAACATACTAAAAGTCCCCGCCCGTGGGAGGTGAGCGGGGGGCAGGGGGGGCAATAAAGGGGGGCAATTTTCAGTTTTTATTAAATATCTTAAACACTATCGCATTTAGAGAAAAAATGTCAATTACAAAATTAATCTACGTAAAATTTCCTACAAAAATGTATATTACATTTTGTTTGTACGATCATTAGTTTAGAAGATATAGGGAGATGAAATAACACATTTTCTTGAAAAATTCTTTTTTGCAATAGTAAAATCAACTAAAGTGTGCAATTAAAAGGGTTCTTGTCAAATATTTTCTAATGTAAAAAACAAATATATACATAGGGAATATGCAAGGATAATACAGCATGTTTTGTAAGTTTTAAATAATTTTAAGGCTAGTAGGCGCAAGTGGCGGTTTGAGTAAAAATCTGGATAAGTCCAGACAAAACAGGAAAAATAGAAAAAAAAATCGTGTAGTTTTGAAGTTTTGCACACTCATAGCCGAGAGGGTCCTGAACAACATACTAAAAGTCCCCGCCCGTTGGGGGTGAGCGGGGGCAGGGGGGCATTTAAGGGGGGCAATTTTCAGTTTTTATTACATATCTTAAAAACTATCGCATTTAGAGAAAAAATGTCAATTACAAAATTAATCTACGCAAAATTTCCTACAAAAATGTATATTACATTTTGTTTTTACGATCATTAATTTAGAAGATATAGGGAGATGAAATAACACATTTTCTTGAAAAATTTTTTTTTCAATAGTAAAATCAACTAAAGTGTGCAATTAAAAGGGTTCTTGTCAAATATTTTCTAATGTAAAAAACAAATATATACATAGGGAATATGCAAGGATAATACAGCATGTTTTGTAAGTTTTAAATAATTTTAAGGCTAGTAGGCGCAAGTGGCGGTTTGAGTAAAAATCTAGATAACGAAGACCCAAAACCGATCAACATTAAAAAAAAAAAAAAAATCGTGTAGCTTAGAAATTGAGCACAGTTATAAAGTTAAGTGCTCTGAATAACATACTAAAAGTCCCTAACCATGGGGGGGGGGCATTTAAAGGGGGCACATTTCAGTTTTTATTAAGTACATTTAGAGAAAAAAAATCTCAATTGCAAAATTAATCTACGTGAAATTTCCTAAAAAAATTGTATATTCTATTTTGTTTGTATGATCAATAGTTTAGAAGATATAGGGGAACGAAATAACACATTTTCTTGAAAAATTCTTTTTTTTTTTTTTTTTGCAATAGTAAAATCAACTAAATTGTGGAATTAAAAGGGTTCTGATAAAATATTGTCTAATGTACAAAACAAATATATGCATAGGGAATATGTAAGGATAATACAGCATGTTTTGTACGTTTTAAATAATTTTAAGGTTAGTAGGCGCAAGTGGTGTTTTGGTAAAAATCCAGATAACGAAGACCCAAAACTGATCAACATTAAAAAAAAATCTTATATCTTTGAGACTTTTTTTTCTCTAAATGCGATAGTTTTCAAGATACTTAATAAAAACTGAAATGTGCCCCCTTTAAATGCCCCCCCCCCATGGTTAGGGACTTTTAGTATGTTATTCAGGGCACTTAACTTTATAACTGTGCTCAATTTCTAAGCTACACGATTTTTTTTTTTTTTATGTTGATCGGTTTTGGGTCTTCGTTATCTAGATTTTTACTCAAACCGCCACTTGCGCCTACTAGCCTTAAAATTATTTAAAACTTACAAAACATGCTGTATTATCCTTGCATATTCCCTATGTATATATTTGTTTTTTACATTAGAAAATATTTGACAAGAACCCTTTTAATTGCACACTTTAGTTGATTTTACTATTGCAAAAAAAGAATTTTTCAAGAAAATGTGTTATTTCATCTCCCTATATCTTCTAAACTAATGATCGTACAAACAAAATGTAATATACATTTTTGTAGGAAATTTTACGTATATTAATTTTGTAATTGACATTTTTTCTCTAAATGCGATAGTTTTTAAGATATGTAATAAAAACGGAAAATTGCCCCCCTTAAATGCCCCCCTGCCCCCCCGCTCACTCCCACGGGCAGGGACTTTTAGTATGTTGTTCAGGACCCTCTCGGCTATGAGTGTGCAAAACTTCAAAACTACACGATTTTTTTTTTCTATTTTTCCTATTTTGACTGGACTTATCCAGATTTTTACTCAAACCGCCACTTGCGCCTACTAGCCTTAAAATTATTTAAAACTTACAAAACATGCTGTATTATCCTTGCATATTCCCTATGTATATATTTGTTTTTTACATTAGAAAATATTTGACAAGAACCCTTTTAATTGCACACTTTAGTTGATTTTACTATTGCGAAAAGAATTTTTCAAGAAAATGTGTTATTTCATCTCCCTATATCTTCTAAACTAATGATCGTACAAACAAAATGTAATATACATTTTTGTAGGAAATTTTACGTAGATTAATTTTGTAATTGACATGTTTTCTCTAAATGCGATAGTTTTTAAGATATTTAATAAAAACAGAAAATTGCTCCCCTTAAATGCCCCCCCTGCCCCCCGCTCACCCCCCACGGGCGGGGACTTTTAGTATGTTGTTCAGGACCCTCTCGGCTATGAGTATGTAAAATTTCAAAACTACACGATTTTTTTCCTCTATTCGTCAAATTTTGGCCTTCGTTGCCTGGACTATTAACAGCTTTCACAGTGCTGTGGCTTTGGCAGTACAATTTTTTGTCTGGTATGTGATTGTATTTTAATGATTGGATCGATGTATATATATATATACATAATGCGCGTGTGTATATATATATATGTGTGTGCATATGTATGCGTGCATAAGAAAAAATATGTATTTCATATCAAAAGCAACAATAAATTTTAAATTATCCCTGTATCTGATGTTTTGCGCGGATAACATTTATAACGCAGAAACTTTCTTTTTTACAGCCATCCCTAAAAGTATGTTTTGCTGATATAAAAACAATCTACAGAACCTGTCTGCGTCTTTAGAATGCAGAGAAATAAAATCAAGATATATATCTGATTTATTCATTTACCCCAACCATCAATCAAACTAATAAAAGCTAGTAAATGTTAAATGCTGCCATCAGTCTCTTAGCGTGGGCTAAAAGAAACTCACTTAAAACGCATTACACGCACAACTTGTTGTCTGTAGTTGCAAATAACACATGTTAGTTCGAAATCCCGAGAATTTGGTTCATCTAAGCTCAGTGAGATGAAGAAAAAACACCCAGTACCTAACTAATGCATGAGCAGAGAAGGTCCTTGACCAAGGGCCCTTCACTTGAGGAAAGGGCCCTTTCTCCTTTCATTTTCAAATCAAGAAAATTTTAATTACAAAATATAAAAATATTCTTGAAAATAACGCTTCAAGAAAATTTTACATCTAAACCTGAAATGAAAATTTTTACAAAAGGAATATTTTACTGAAATCTCCATTTTAATTTTCTTTTTTTTTTTTTTTTTTTTTTGGGGGGGGGGGGAGGGGGGTGAAATAGTGGAAAAAATATTAAGGCTTTTTTTTTTTTTAACTTATCCATGTATATGCATATTATTTTGTGTTATGCATTTTTCATATGACTAAATTTAAATACATAATATGATGCGTATAATAGTTTATAAATAGTGGGGCGGCAACCCCCCTCACGAAGAATTATATGTCAACAAAACTGCTTCTGAACCTATTTTAAACTATTTTTTAAGTAGGTTGAACTTTATTATATTACCTTATTGATCTTTATGTCTTAATCTGTAATTTGTCTGTATTGTATCGAAATACAAAGTAAGAGAAAATCATGTGGGTGACATACCAGATTATTATTATTATTTTTTTCAAAGGGTGGTAAAAACTATGATAAAATATTTTTGCATGTGCTAGAAAAGCACCCTATATACCAATACTGACTTACATATTCATATAATTTATTTTAATGCGTTTAAATGTTTAACTTTTTATGTCGGTAAAATAACGTAAAGTAAAATAAAACATGAGGTTTCGAATTCACATTGGGCTCAGAGCTTACTTTTGGCTTGAGCAGCATAAAAAAGCAGGATTTTAAATCCATTTAAAAAATCATCTTGTCTGTATAACTTTAGAGATTACAACTACGTTATAAACATAAAACTAGTCTGCTTAACCACATAACCTCAATGGCCAAAATACTCGGTGTATACGATATTTAATTACTTCACTCGCTGTCTATTGCTCGTGAGCACATACACATATAAAAAGTAATAAAATAAAGAAATGTAGCACATATGCGCACATGAGTTTTCACTTTCCTCGCATACCATTTTTTGTTTTATGTTTCTTTTTCTCACGTGTGCAATTCAATCGCTCCTACCCACTGAAATATAAAGCCATTAAACCTATTCAAATTATTTTTTTCTTCATATTACAATTTATAACATGTACAAACATTATACATGAAATAATAAAGAAATAATAAATTTTAAATGGAAATCATTATTTAAATCTATAAAACAACGTTGATTCTAAAGTTATCCTTTTACTCTAACCTAGCCTTGTAATTAATTTATTAACGTAAAACTCTTAAAACGATCCTACTTTTGAAAGTAAAAATGCTTAAATAAGGGCTATTTTCAAATTCTTGTGACCTACAGATACCCCCTGGAAATTCTTAAGCTCAAAATATCGAAATTAGATTTTCAGCGGGAATTAATAATTTATATTAAACTGTTTTTTAATACATACGCAGCAATAGCCGAAAACAAAGAAAACTGTGAGACAATAGCGAAAAAAGGAGCTTTTCCGACAATAAAATTCTCTATTCTCATTGTACAAAATCTTCGAATTTTTCATAATGTTTAAAGAGGACTTTTCGCCGATTGTCGCCAGCAGACAAATCCCATGATATTCTCTGAAGAAATTCGATATCTAAATTACTCATCACCTTTTATATATATATATATATAATTTTTACATTCGGAAAATTCTCAACTGTTTACTTATTTGCTTTTTTTTTTCCAAAAAAAAATTTAATTATTTGTTCTAAAGTTGTAAAATGCGAAAACTGAACTAAAAACATTTGTCGCATTTCATAAATTTAAAATAAAATATTAAAAGTTCAAAGAGTTATTTTTTGAAAAACAAAGACAAATTTAACGGCTGCGATTCCTTTTATTTTTTTTTTTTAAATAGGAAAATAAATTAAAAATAATACATAAAGTAATAATTAATTCGGGTACTAAATTTCTTCATAGAATAACATGGGATTCGGCGGCGATCGGTGAAGAGTCTTCTTAACTGTTCGTGACTGCTTTTCTCGAAAAATTTAATTAAAAAAGAAATAATCAGTGAACTCACGACTTGTCCTCATCATCTAGTAGTCGCCCCTATTTGTTTTCATTACATATACCTTTATTTTGTCATTGACAATATATAAAAAATTTAAAGAAAAAAAATACATTAGTTTTCAAAACTAGATTATTATTTTATTTATTATATATATATTTTTTTTTTCAATTTTTTCTTAAGAAATCATTCATGATTTTAATATTTCTATTTGTAAAAAATTATATATAGCATAATTATTCAATAGCAATAAAAGTATTTCTAAAATTTTATTATATTTTGTTCGTATTGATGTATAGGTGTGTGTGTGTAAAGAATGATTTGTTTTATAGAGAATTTCAAAACAAAATTTTCTGAACTTGTTTTCTTTTTTATCAATAGTTCATTTTTGTGGAGAAAAGGTCTTTTTATAATTCACCATCTACTAATACTTATTTGGGCTTGCACTCCTACGATTTCACTTTAAATGACACGAGTTCCATTATCTCGTTTCAAAGATTTCAAAACCTTTTTAGGATTTTCTTTTTTTTATTATTATTATTTCTGTTTTTTCTTACATTTTTTTATCTTTTTTTTATAGCTTTTTCTTTTCATTTTAAGTAACCCAACTAATTTCTTACTTTGAAATTTTTATTCTGATATAAGGTATATACTGAGGTATTGCAAAATAATATTTTCAATTAAATATATATATATATATATATATCTATATCTAGTATGATCGAATAGAAATGTTTAAGGAAATTCGACTGAGAAATTACTAATTGCGAAGTGATTAAATAACGTTGGAAAAAAAAAATTGTATATATATATATTCAAGATTCTACGTATTTTAATTGTACGTGCCCTTTGAAGACTTCAATGTACATAAGTAAACTCGTAATAATATTTTGTCTTGTCCGTTTTGTTTTATGTTTTCTTTATTCATTGGATAGAAGTTAAAGTCCCCTTTATGGTTTTAATTATCATAGTAACATCGAATTTCATTTTGCCCTTAAAATCTTCACCTATTTGATCTTCCCTGTAAAGAATGACCAGAGCACTCTAAAGTCAACGGGCTAAGCATATTAAATAATGCCAATTATTTGATAACATAACCAGATCTCGTGATCAGATAATACTGGTATTTGATGCAAAGAATTTTCTTAGAGTTTGTGTTACAGACCAGTCATTTGCGACCGAAATGGAAATCTATTAACTTTGTTTTCATAACTTACCTGCATGAAATTTTATTCTTTAGCAAGAGCGAAACGAATACTAAATACTCTCAACTAAAAATAAAAGTATATAATTTTATCCCTGTGCAAAACAAGGGCACAAAAACTATCTTCTCAAAAAAAAAAAAAAAAAAAAAAAACTTTAAAAACGTTAAATGAGAAAAACATAAATCATACTATTAAAATATGGATGTACGTCCGGCTATGTTCTTACGAACCGCTGGACACAAAAAGATGTATCAAAAGATATGATATAACCCGAGGATCAAATTATTCTAATTAGTTAAAAAGGTATCAACTTAAAACCTGAAGCGAATAAAAGATAATCTGTATAACGTACTGTGTTAAAAAAAGTGCCCGCCTACAGTAACGCCAACTGCCAGAAGCGATTACGCGGCATAATACAATCAGCGGCATCAAAAAAGGTTTTAAGTTTTTATATTCATAAAGGGATATAAAAGATAGTGATTCAATTGTTTTGAAAATTCATTTAAGTATAGTGACCAGCGAAGCAGGAAAAGCCATATATATATAGCGTTAGAAATGTTTTTATTCGATATATAAATTGTAGATAGCCTTAATTAATGCTCCTACCTGTACTAGTTGAATTTAAGTAATCTGCTTGGTTTGATTTCCATAATCAATTTGTCAAATAATTTTGCTGTTCTCATAGACAGATGTACTAGGGTGACGTTTTACTTAGAGATGCAATTAATCCACGACTCTTGTTAGTAAATTTTCCTTGTGCCCAATATTTGTCAACTAAAATGTTAAAACTGGTCATCAATACAGTAAATAAAAGTATATTAGAATATATATATATATATATATATTGCGCCTTTCTTATATTTAAAGTTTCTACTATTTTGGTTATTTTTGTGTGACTTCTGATCCTCAAAACAACAAAATGTGAAGGGGGGGGGGATTTAGATTTTTGGGTAGTGTGTTTTTTGGTGAAATGTTAAGCTATAAATCTCTTTGTTTCTCCTAATTCTGAATTATTCAGTGGAACTCATGAAATTATTGTGCTGTAAGGGGAAAAAGAATCTTAAGAAATCATTGTAGTATCTGCTAAAAATAAGGGTGCCCGCATTCTCTGCTGTAAATATGCAGTAAATGTAGCTTCTAAGTCCCTTTATAAAAAGTAAAATAAACTGTATCCTTGCAGCAAAAAATGGACGCAGTCACGCAAATTTTTACAGTAAAATCTGCTGCAGTTTTTCTCAGTTTTTCCCTCACACTGTGATCACAGCTTATAGCTCATTATCTAAATTATTCTTCACTAGAATAAAAATAATACAGTGATCAGTTGGAATTTTCAGTATATTAATCATGTTTTATGAAAGTTCCTTAATTGTGTATATATATATATATATATATATTTGTTACAAAACGCCCTTTAGTTTATTCTAATCTGATTTATTTGCAATGTAATAGTGTAATTAAGGAATGAAATGTAAACTACAATCAGTATGTTTTTTTTTTTTTTTTTTCCCCAAAAATATTTTACTATACTGTCTAAAAAAGACTTAAGTAAATAAACCAACTTTTGAAATTATTTAACATGTCTAATATTGCAAATATTACTTAAATTCACAGGGGGGGAAATGGGGGGGGGTAAACTTCTGTGATAAACAATTATAAAGGAATAAATCAAACATCATCTATTCAAAATCATGTCTATTTTTATAAGATATTTCAGTTTATTTGGGGTTGGAAATTCAAGTCATTTGAACAAGCAGTTTCGGAATTTAAATAATTTACAAATTAACCCGTTAACGCACGAATTATTTTTGCAAAATATTATTAGCTGTTTCATTCACTTCTAAATTAATATAGACAACGGACAGTAAAATATATTAACTTAAACAATTCTTCTGATAGTTTTAAATTTAAAGACTATCCTCATTTATTGACGTTTAGTGTTTTAGCAAGAAAACTTAGAGATAGAAGCACTTTGAAATAAGATTAATTTCATATTATATGTTGACAATGATCTCGAAAGTAAAGTATTATAATATATATTATTATTCAACTTGATTTAAGTTAGTATACCTGCGCAAAAAGCAAATATATGAGCGAAGGAAAAATCATAAAATGACTATCCAAATTATGAAATAATTAATAGTAGGCACATAAAACTTTCAGGGATCATTTAGAGTGACGCTACAAAGTGTCACTAAAGAGCAGAAATCATTCCAAGAAACCACAAAAAATATACGTGTCATTTTATTAGCTGTCCTCAAATGAGTACACTGGGCGCTAATGGGTTAAACTCTTTACACATTTAAATAAATTTCTGTAAAATTTATACTACGTATTTACTAAGTTATTATAAGTATTAAGTTGAATTTTTTTTACAAACATCCTTAAAGAACTAAATGTAAACATCAATGTACAATTCCTATATTTTATGCAATATCGAATTATGAAACTGATAATCGAAAATAAAATATGGGAATCAAAAAGTCAATATATTTGTTTTATAAGAGCTTCCCTGTAATCGTAGCCCCACCAATGACTAAGAACTTCTGCTCTCTCAACTAAAATACCAAAGGTGCTGAATCTGATCCCAGGTCACGCTCGTCTTCCCAGCCATTCGATGTTTTCCGTGGTTTTCTCCAAAACGCGCATGAATACGATCTAGGACCTGTTTAAAAAGCCCCCATCCCCCCCGCGGAAGGCACTCCTCCTAAGACCTATGTCCCTAGCGCCGGTAATTGGTCTTAATTTCTCTTGTCTTCTTATCAGAACTCATTTTCACTGAATGAAATATTCATCTCTTTTTCCTTTTTCGAAATAGTTAATAACACAGTGTACTCTTACATATTCTGATTACAAATACTGTTTTAACAACAAATTTTAAGTTTTCTTTAGAAACTAAAGAAATGCTTAATTATGATGCTGTGGTTAAAAATCCATTAACAATGTAATAATCTTTAATATAGAATTATGATTTTCTGATCAAAGGTATTTCTCTTAAAAGCCCGTGTTCATGTATTGCGAAAGAACTAGTAATTATAAATTTAATATTAGTTATACGTGAAACTTAAACGCGAAAGTTAAACGCGAATTCTTTTACACTTCAACGAAGTACGGGAACATAAGAAAGAAAAAAAACCTTACAGTATTCGAAAATTTTATTTGAAGTATTTCTGAAAAATATTTCTCACGATTGAAGAATTTTTAGGAAAAGCAATGTACATTGCTCTGTGTATGGCGGGGAGGGTATAGCACGGGAGTTGTTAGGCAAACGCAAGTCACAAATGTAATTTTAAAAATCGCAAAATAAATGCCTCTGCTCCAAACTTTCTTGTTTGTTATTTTCGATATTTCGGTTACGCGTTTGTTGTCTTGAAGGATTATCGCAATATTTATATTTGTTTTACATTCTCAATCCAAATTTTTTTCTTTCTCTTTTTTTTTTTCCCTATGTATTTCGATTTTGCCTTTCTTTTATTTTTAAGAAGAAAAACAGTTTTATTTTTCTGCATTGATAAAAACATTAAATAGGAAAATTACCAAAGTAACAGTGCAGGCCTCCTTGTTGAGACTCAAAGTTTTGGGTTCTGTCTGTCTGTCTATGTGGGTCTGTATCGTGATAGCGACTCAAAAAATTACCCTATCAACTTGCAAATCCGTACATATGTTCACACGCCACACAGATTTAGGTGTATAATTTTAGGTGTGTAATCTGTTCGTGTATAGGGCCATACCAGTTTTTCTTATTACGGCCTATGAACAGGATTTCTCTGTACCGCGATAGCGGCTTCAAAAAACACCCGATTACCATGCAAAATACACATGTTCATACGCCCTACAGAAATAGCTGTTTATACACTCATGTCCATAAATTAAGGATAATGCTAGCTGAGGCAAATAAAGGTTCAGAAGCAAAACAAACATGACTTATTCATAAAGTCCATTTATTAAACAAAAGGCCAAGAACAAAATGGGTGGTTTATTTACGATACTATTTATAAAAACTACGATTTTTGCTCCCTGAAGCAATTACAAAAAATATCTCCCTTTCAAAAACTTAACATTACATGGTTGGTATGATGGTTAATACATTGTATGTCTCTCAGATGATGAAATACAGTTCTTACAATGCCTAGGAATGCTGAGTATTAAATTATTGATCTGATCATGGGGAAGATTACTCTACTCAGTAAGCAATGCTCTCCGAAGTTCTGGTACACATGTAGGAGGTGGTTGACGGACTACAACTCGTCGGAAAAGCATGTCCTACGCACGCTCTATCGGATTCTAGTCAGGTGAGAATGCTGGTCATTCCATGCGGGTGATAGCTTCAGATTGTAGGCATCTGTGTACAACGTTTGCACGGGGAGGACGCGCATTATCATCCATAAACACAAATTCTGGGCTCATGGTACCCCTAATCAAACGTACATGTTGTTCCCGAATGATGTCCCGATAAATTTGGCCTATCATTTTTCCGATTTGAACATGCAGATCTGTTCTGGTGCCCGATATAATCCTCCCCCCCCCCCCCCAAAAAAAAAAAAAAAAAAAAAAAAAAAACGAGCACTCCTGCCCCACAGTAACGGTGTCGTTCAATGATGTTGTTTTGGTGGTAACGGGTACCTGACGTTCTACATATGAAAGTCTGGCATGAATCACACTGCAAGCTAAACCTGGACTCGTCGGAAAACATCACACAAGTTCACTGTGCCGCTGTCCACATTGCATGTTCGCTACTCTAAGTTAACCGCTGGCACAGTGCATTGCCGTGAGTAGAACACGTCTAACAGGCCTGCGAGCATATAGACCAATATCTCTCAAACGTCTATACACGGTTTGTCTTGAAACTGTGTCACTCGTGGCTGCAGACAGCTGACGAGACAGGTCTGATGCTGTGCTTTATCTGCTTATTTTGGCAGTTACTACCAAATACCAGTGGTCATTCGGCATTGTAACTCAGGGCCGACCAGTACTGTAACGTCGACTACCATTTCCATCATTTTGGAATCGTTGCCAAAGCCTAGAGATGACACTTTGAGCGATTCTAAGTTCCCCGATACTTCTATCTGAGTAAGCCCACGTTGTAGTCGGCCGATAATTCTACCAAGTAAAAAATTATCTGCATGCGTCCTCTGTGTCATAACCATTCGGTCGTGGCACTGAGCGGCACACAGAATGCTTGTGAACAATTTTACTTCTTTGTTCCCATTCCTTATCTACCCCCTTCTTACACTTTCGTCATTGTAACATCATATCGGCGTCATCTGATAGCTTCCTATAATTTGCATATTATTCTTAAAGATGTGTGTGGTATTTCTACAGGTGAAATTTTTGCATTAAATTTCGATTTCAGTGTAAATCTGAATTATTCTTAATTTATGGACATGAGTGTATTTTGCTGTGTATATTGTTCGTTATTCGTGTGCAGGGGAACTACAAATTATTTCTTATCTTTACAGCTTATAGACAGAATTGCGTTTAAACACATTCGAACATGGCTACACGGCATTCAACAACATGAATATAACATACATTATTGATATTCTTAAAAGCATGCTTTCTGTAAGAAAATGTGGACTTAAAAATTAATCTACAGGACCACACAAAAGTGTTTTGAAAATGTTACATAGTTATCCAAATTATGTAAAATTTCGTACAATTATTAATATGCTACATAAAATTAGTTGTATAGTTTTTACTGGGGCAAATAATGTTTTGGTTTTAAAGACACATAAAGGAATTTTTTAACATTAGAGCCTATGGACAGATTTTTATTTAATGTGTCTTATACCTTTTAAAATATCGCGGAACATGTGAAAAATGAGTCTGTTTCGACTAATGATAGCTGCTGAAATTCATATTATAATTAAGTAAAAACTTGTTTAAGGATTATTCCTGGATTTAGAAAATTTATATAATTATCAGTCTTAATAATTACAATAAAAATGCAGCACAATATTTTTTTTTCCCCACAAAGTTTTCTGTTGCGATCCGTAAGATTAAAAAGAACTTTTAAATGTATAATCCTAAAATTTTTCCTGAATTGTATATTGATATATTATCTATAGAATGTATTAATATCGTTAACTTTAATAATTTTAATTAAATTTTGACATTTTTTAATTCTGCATGATGTTTTTAAATACTTTATTAAAAAGAATTTTTATATAATTAATTCATTCTGTAAAATACAGTTCTGGGAACATTTTAATTCAAGTTTCATGTAAATTCTGAGTCAAGTTATCTTACGGATCGTGAAGTAACACTGAAATTTAAAACAAAAATGAATTATGCTACATTTTTTATTGTAATTAAGACTGTTAATTATGTAATTTTCTAAATCCTGGAATAATCTTTTAACACTATACAAATTTTTATTTAATTATAATATAAATTTAAGCAGTTATCATTGGTTGAAACAGACTCACTTTTCGCATGTCTCGCGACATTTTAAAAAGTATGAGACCCCTTAAGCGCATTTTAACGCGTTTATGCTACATTCAACATAATGTAATTAACATACATTATTAAGATACTTAAAAACATGTTTCCTTTATAAATAAGGTGTGTATAGACTAAATTTATTTGCAGGACCACAAATTCAATGACATTTTGTGATCAACCAGATAATGTCGAATTTGGTTCAAATATTCGGTAATGAGTTACAAGGAATTAATTGTGTAGTTTTTATTTGTGTGTTCAATCATTGTGGCTCGTGTACACACAACAGAATTTCTTTACACTACGGTCTATAGAGGGTATTTCTTATAAATGCATTTTAACATACACTGTAAAAATTTTCGCCATAAGAAAACAGTCATTTCAACGACAGTTTTCTGTCCATACGTTTGACTATATTTTCAGATAACGGTTATTTTACCACATTTTGATACTATGGTTAAGAGACCGTAAAATAAATCAAATAAATCAAAATTATACACTAAATATAACACAAAATATTAGAATCTTACTACTTACCTTAGAAATACCCTTGTATCCTTTCATTTAGTATATAAAGACTATACTGAATTATTTTCTTTTACATCAATACATCCAATCCGCCATAAAAGAAATTTGAAATGTCGGCGTTGCCAAACAGACAAACTAGAAGTAAAATTACGGTTAATTGACCTCACTCCAGTTAAATGTCTGTACGACAGTTTTTTTAGCCATGGTCTAAAGAAATCTTTGCAAATTAACGGTGTTCCTAATGTTTTATAAATAAATGGTAAAGTGACAGTAAAAAAATGGTTAATAAATCATTATTTTACGGAAAATTTTTGCAGTGTACTTACACTCCAGTAAACATGATGAAATAATATGTTATTAGAATATTTAAAAACAGTTTCTGTAGAAAATGGGCATAATAATAATAATAATAATATAGGGCTATAATAGGCAAGAAATAGTAACATAGAAATAATAGGCATAGAAGTAATTAGTTTACAGGGCTTGACAAAATAATGCTGATATGTTATGCACTCATTTGGCATCAAATTTTGTCCTAGTGTTTATGAATTACAGGTAAAAGTATATATATATATATATAAGCAAACAGATATAAACAGATGAACACAGTTTGAGGGGAGAAAATGACCCTCTCAAAAACGTATCTCGCTATGTAGCGTGTTAATCATATATATGCATGTGTGTTTATCTGTATTAATTACTTTAAATCGTATAGAATAAATAAACATATGGTCTCTTGAGTAATGAGACATGCAAGCCGGTCTTCAGAGGCTCCTCATTTGCAGATTGATAACCATTATTAATATTGAGAAAACTATTTTGAAATATGAACTGAAACGTTTATTTTCTCTTGAAATGATATTGTATTAAAAGCATTAGAAGATGTATTCTGAAATTATGTAAGAATATTGAATATTCAATAAAGCTGCAAAAAAATGGAAAAGAAAATGCTCTAATTTTCTATGATAATGATAATATTTTACAAAAATCTACAAATTTAACTATAGCCGAAAGCATTTTAATTGACTTTTGTAAATTAAAATTTAGAAAATTTGACTTTAATATGACAGGTTTTTTTTTTTTTTTCCTCAAGATTGATCATATTTGAGAGAGAGCTTTTTTTTTTTTTTTTTTTTCCTTCCAGAACACTAAATAAGTTACTTATTTCAGTGTTGAATTAAATTATTCGAAATAATAAAATTTGTTATGGAAAAGCTGCTTTTTTTTTAATATCTTAATTTTCTACGTTACTTTTAGCACAGATTTTTGTTAGCTTATTTTGTAATATATTTCTTGATATTTTGGAAATGTATAGTTGCAAGAAGAATCAATTTTTCAATGAAATGCGCCGAAAAAATGTGTTGAATGGTAATAAAAATTTGTAAACAAAGAATCATTAATTGCATAATCACGTAACAATAGTTTCGTGATTTAACCGTAAAAAATTGCATTCTTTAACAGCTTTAATATTTCAAACACTTACATTTAAGAATGCTTTAGCTTTGACATGTATACATGTCGTATACATACAAATAATATATTATTTGTATTAAGAAATATTATATGTTTGTTTTTTGCTCTTTTGCAGGTATGTTTGAAGAGATTTTGAAGAACTTTACCTTTTATATATTCTTGTAAAATGGGGTAAGCACATTTAAATAGATTTTATAGAAAGTCATATAAAGTAAATAATAAAACCATCAGGATAGTCGAGAATATTTAATTTACTACTTAAACAGTTGTAGTAAAATTAAAATTCACTTTATATATAAAATAATGTAAAAGTACAATTTAATTCGCCTATTCATAAACATTAAGCAGGAAAATTACGACAGGAAAAAGCTGCAAAATATATGCTTTAAAATGTCAGAAATTTCCTCGTACTTTGGTTGATTAAGACCTGGTGGACTTTGACAAATTCGAAAAGAAAGGAAATTAAACGAAATTTATTTGGGTTTAAACGACACACCATTTTGTTAAAATACGACAACCAGCACGCAATAATGCAAAATATGACGACATCTAGAAAAAATAAATGCTCATTAGTGATTAGCTGTCCATTTCTTTGCAAAAGAAAATGATTAAAAATAAATTCCTTTTTTTTTTTTTTTTTTTTTTTTTTTTTAAATGAGAAATAAAAATCACTTAATTATTTGTATTCAGTTCAGTCAAATAAATTTTCAGTTATTTTGTATTAAAAAAAAAAAAAAAAAAAAAAAGGCTAAAAAATTAAAGAAATCGATATACTTTTTGGCATATTTAATCTACTTCTGAACATTTTGCCTCTTAGTCTAATATGAATGGATTTCTTTTAATGTAATATTAATGTAACTTTTTAATTTTTAAATAAGTAACGAAAACAAATTTCATTTTATTGAAATCTAACAATTAAAATTAATAGTATTCAGAAAGTATATTGTCAGTAAATCCTAATATATAATGGCCGTACAACGATTTATGGAGTTTATAAACAGGATTAATCATACATATGAAAACAAAGCTACATAGCTTTGAAGCTCTGTTTTTTATTTACACTTGTAACATCTTTACATTCTTATTCTCATTCATCTCATGCTATGCCCAACAGCATATTAAAAAAGTGGATTCTAATTCCAAAGAATCTCGTATTTTCACATGCACATGGATTTTTCAAGTAAATTTGAAGGGGCGGGAGGTCGAAGTAGCAACCAATCCATAAAAACACACAAAGAAACCCGTCAATCAAAATTCACGCATTTTAACATATCGCACCAGGCAAGAAAAGGGACACAAGTAAAAAAAAAAAAAAAATGGCAATTTTGAATTTGTCGTTCAAACTTTGTATGAAAGGCCTAATGTTCACAAGAAACGTCGCATATCTAGTATCTTAAAATTTATCCACTTTACAGACTGCTGTGTCAGTTTTATATCAATGCTTTGTCACAATCTTTAAGTTGATTTTTCACAAATACTGCTTTTTTCAGTTTTATTTTTCTTGCTGCGGTGCGATATTTACAATACATACAAATTGTAATACATTTAAGATTAATGTAATAATGATCACTCTGCTCTAATGAGGAATCTTACATTATAATCTAAGCATCCTTTTAATTTGTTAGCACATTTTTTATTAATAGAAAATAACCGTAAGTAATTAAACTTACAAAATACTAATGTGTAAAAGTTTTAGATGAGATTTCTCTGAAAAGGAAATCAAAATAGAACCAGTGATCTATTTTTACTCTGGAGTTATTTTTTTCTGCGTTATTCCAAGTAAGAATAACTACTTTGCCAGTGATGCAATCGCAGGCAGCTAACGCAACTAGTAAGGGTTTTCACGTAAAGTATTAACTTTTTAATGTGCTATTTTTGATGGAGTATTTAGAATTATATTATATATATATATATATATATATATAAATCCTTCTGAGTGAAATGTTAATAGTGCTGTATTTTTGGGGGACTTTTCTTATGAGATAACATTTGTTTGATTTTTCCTACCATTTCAGTTAGTTTTGAATTTTCAGAAAGTGTCGGTAATACTTTATACCTGTTTAAAATGTCATGAATTTTGTTACTAAAATAAGAATCTTATCTCAACTAGACCTAAATCGATAAGAACGTGAAAATTTACTACAGACTTAAAAGCATACAGTGCCTAACCTCGCCGGCAGCCAAAAGCCTATGATATTCTATGGAAAAATGGGTTTCATCAATTACTTATTCTTTAATGTTATATATATATATATATATATATATATACAGTTTTCACCATCAGGAAATTCACAACCGTTAAATTAGTACTCGTTCTTTTTATTTATTTATTAATATTTTGATTTATAAAGCGAAAAATTAACTAAGTAGGTTTTTCGCATTTTTTAGCTACACTCATGACCAAAAGTTAAGAAAACACCTGTTTTACCGTTTTCTTCTTTTGCGCATAAATTTTAAACAAGTGAACATAGGAACATAGAATTTGAATAACATACTCGTTATAAAAATCTTAATTGAATTTTATGTAACTTTAACATAAATAATAATTTTTGAACTGTTATTAACTCAGATTTTCTCAAAAGTTAAGCTTCGGAAGAAATAAATTTTCTTTTTAAAATTTTAGGAAAGAAACCTAAATGAGAAAAAGGTGTTAAGGATTCATTACAGATAGGTGAAGATGCACGTATGTTTCATTAAAGCCGGATATTTCTATCTGTATTTACTTTTCTTTTCCTTCTTTTTATTAAATGTGAATACATTTTTGAAAAAAATATACGTATGAACATAATTGGATGAGATGTTCTTTTTAAAATTGTTTGACATTTTTATTATTCTGTCAATGCTCGAAAGATTTCCATATGTTTGATTAAAGCCGGATATTTCTATCTGTATTTACTTTTCTGTTCCTTCTTTTTATCAAATGTGAATAAATTTCCATCCATATGTTTGCTTAAAGCCGGATATTTCTGTCTGTATTTACTTTTCTGTTCCTTCTTTTTGTCAAATGTGAATAAATTTTTGAAAAAAATATACGTATGAACATAATTGGATGAGATGTTCTTTTTAAAATTGTTTGACATTTTTATTATTCTGTGCATCCATATGTTTGATTAAAGCCGGATATTTCTATCTGTATTTACTTTTCTGTTCCTTCTTTTTATCAAATGTGAATACATTTTTGAAAAAAGTATACGTATGAACATAATTGGATGAGATGTTCTTTTTAAAATTGTTTGACATTTTTATTATTCTGTCAATGCTCAAAAGATTTTAAAAATTAATAAAAATATTTTAAAAAAAAAATCTTTTATTGGGGGGGGGGGGGGTAACAAAATAAGAAAAATCGGGTTTAAATTTAACATTTGGAGATATGTATATGCCTCCCTTATCTGTAATGCTTTCTTAGCATCGTTTCTCATTTAGTTTTCTTTTCTTAAGTTGTCTATAGTTAACTACAAATTGTTCTTACACTGTTTCTGGATCAAATAATTTACAACCCCTTTTTCATATCGGGCAAAATATTTGCAGTCTACTTTTAAAAGTGTTCTGAAACCTTTATTTCACTATGGATATGTATTTTTTGTAATTAGAGAAATACTTTCATTGCTAATCATCTCGTCACATCTGTCAAACATCCTTTTTCAGACCTTTCTTAAAAACAAACAACTTCTATTACTTTCTTTCTTTTCAATATGATTCAGCTTTCTTTAGATTAGTTTGTGATTTTTGAGCTAAAAAAAAAAAATTATTTTCAAACAGAAATTTTGTTGTTGTTGTCTAAAAGATGTGTTGTTTGTAATAAATCAAAATAACGTTCATATTTTGTGGAATCTGATTTAGAATATATCTGTTAAAGAGACAGGGAACATTGGGATTCATTATTGTTGTATTACATTCTATCATTTCTTATATCATTGTACTGTCATGAAATTTAAACTTTTTATGCATAGAATTAATTTTTAATTTCCAACTATTTTACTTTAAATTTTGCGTATGTAGTTAAATACATGGTGCGTTTAATTTTTCATATCTCAATGTTTTTAGCATCCGTTTAAAACATAAAAGTGCCAAATATGCATTTTTTTTTTTTTTTTTTTTTTTTTTTGCCGACTGCATTTAAGTATTCATTAAAAAAAAGAAGAAGAAAAACTTGATTTTAAAATAAATATTCGGTTTTGTGACATATAAATTAACATTGGTGAAAATTTTTAAAAGGCTTGGATGGGAAAAAAAAATCTCACAGCGAACATTCTTTTTTATTGCTATGCGTAATTCGTTATTTCTGAGATTTAATGCCTAAGAAAAATAAATTTAAAGTTTAAAATTTTGTAAAAGTTTGAAAATTTGATTTCAAGAATTGTATAATGATATTATTTCAAAAGTATTATAAAGCTCCGAGTGTTCTACATTAACTATGTGTATTTTGCATGATAATTTTTCTGTCTCCTTGTTTCCTTAATTTTGTGCGTACATATATATATATATATATATATATATATATATAATTCAATTTTTTCAATTCGCCTTTCCTTTCTTCTAAAAATGCGCATCTATTTCACTAACACGCGTCATTCTGTTGGCAATTATTGTACAAACATTTTTCAGTTTATATAATTTATTTTTTGGAATTTTACAAAAATTTTGTTGAATTACTATTGTCTAATAATTCATTTTCTACTTAGTACTTAAAAAAAAAAAAAGTTGGTTTAATAGAATTTATTTTCCTACTTTCAACGTATTAAACATAATCTGCTATTAAAACCCGAATAAACTACTACGTCAGAAACGCCAAAGAAAAATATTGCAAATGCATACAGCTGTTTCGGTAGCCTAAAGCGTACCGTCTTCAGTGCAAATGCTTCAGTGCTTCATCATTTTTGCACTGAAGACATGCAAGATTTATGCATTTGCAATATTTTTCTTTGGCGTTTCTGACGTAGTAGTTTATTAGGGTTTTAATATTCCAACGCCAAGTCTCCTGTTATTATAATCTGCTATGCAAAGTAGCATTTAATAATTTAAACATTTATAAAAATTAACAAAATGAGTGTGGTGCACATTTAATTCTGAACTTCAAGCACTAAATTTCACTATTCACTATCAAATCCAGCAAAATTTTATAGTAAGCCTGTTACGAGTTATAAAAAGTTTTGTTGCGCATAACTTTGATTTCAAATACTTTTGTTTGTAAGGGTGTATTGCGATTTTTTTTTTTTTTTTTTTTTTTTTTTTTAATGCTTAAAAAGATTACCTCAAACATGTACTTAAAAAATCTAAATAAGCATTCGTTTGTGGAGTTATAATGCGTTTTTAAATGTTTAATAAGATTACCTCAAACGTATACTAAATAATCTGTTGTGGCACTCACACTACTTTCTCTTGCTCGTGTTTCAATACTATGAAAACAAATTACAAATTAAAGGATAAGATATATAAGATAAGGTTATATATAGTAAGTACTATATATAACCTTACATTAAAAAGAATTCAAACTTGGTTTAGGAACAGTTTTATTTAACAAATAATTCTGTGTCAGGGGAAGGGGGGCTACCGCCCCCTCAACACCATGTTTGAATGTAGCACCAAAATTTATATAGAATTCAAAGCTGTCATTAAATTTAAAAGTTTATTCTAAATTATTCAGAAATTATTTCACCCTCACCACTCCCTGAAACATATAAATTCTGATTAAACTTCTCAAGTAGAAACTTCATATAAAATTAAAAATACAACAATTCAATTGCCTGCAATTATTTTGCTTTTAAGTTACCCTGATAACAGACACACACAAAGATCAACCGGTAAGAAATTGACTTTAGCATTCAGGAAACCACAAAACGTGCAATTGTACAAAAAACAAGCTTTGAAAATATAACTTAAAAAAAAAAAAAAAAAAAAAAACTATTTACTGTGTGAGCATAAGGAATTCATTTTCATTACTGAGCAGTTTTCCAGGACATGTTAAAATATAGTAAAGCACTTCCTCCAATTTCATTCAATAAAAAAGAATGTTTTTGCTTAATTACTAATAACCCTGTAAGAATTTATTATTATTATGAGTTATGTACACACCACACCGTGTACTGAAATATAGCCCTATATTAATAGCGCACAGCACAACCTGAAATGCACTTCCAGCAATTTCCATGTATAGTCCCATCATATTCTTGTGATTTTAGGTATGTTTTGTAAACGAATGAGTGATTTTCCTGCCATATTCTACACAAAACATGCTTTTATGCATATAAAAAATATATGTTCATTTAATTTTGTTTAGTGCAACCTATACATGCTAAACTGCACGTATCAAAAATTTCGCCCATAGACGTAATATATTTGAATTCTTTCGGATGACCCTGTACACGAACTATTTGCTTGATCTCAGCGAAATGTTTAGAGTAGCATCCCTATATAACATTGATTTAAAATACAGAGTTTTAACTTCCTGCTACTGTGTTTGTTCTTGCAATATGTTGATAACAGGCACACAAACCAAGCGCTAAAAGCCCTATTTTCCTATTCATTGGGACCTCAAAAAGTGTAAATATACCAAAAACTTATATTTGAAAATTTGACCCCAAAACAATATTTTCTGTACCATATGTATGGGTCAGGGAAAGTAAAAAATTTATAAATAGCCTAAATTAATTTAACACAAATATATGTCATGTTACAAAAAACTATTTTCAATTCATTATCATCTAATGATAATCTGATAATGGTCTATCTGAAAATAAATATCTGATTTAATTTATACAGTTATCTAATAAAAATAAGCTATTTATTCCAAATGTATTACAGTCTAGAGTCATTATTTTCTTATTTATAAATAATCTAATATTAATTCATTTGTAGCATAATTTTCATTTAATCTGAAATGCATTTCTTTTTTCTATATCGAACGAAATAAAACGCAATAAAATAAACATAAATCCTATTGCTTTTATTGTTTTAATCATGACTCTTGTAATAAAATTCTAATTTTTTTCTTCATTCCACAAATTATCTTATTTCACCTCGTAAGTTTTTTTTTTTTTTTTTTTAAAGTATATTTAATCCAGGGAAGAAATCTAGCAGTATTTAAGAATGTATTATAACGTATATGTCATTGTTAATAAACCAATCTTTAAATTAATTTCTCAATGTCAGTTATTTACTAAACAGAAAAATAATGCGAAAATAAATGCTATTAACAACATTTTTATAACCTTTAACCTCAAACTTGGCATATAATAAATTAGTTTCTCGAAACATATTCTTAATTTCATTCTAATTTTATTTTTCCTGCTTCAGTTAATAGAACAGTTATTCTTTTTATGGTTCGTGTGCTAATGTATCTTCGTCACACTTCTGGATTGCCAATATCGAAAGTCCTTTAATTGCATATTCTATGAAAATGGGTAAGATTTTAAAAAATACTTTTTTTTTTTTTTTTTTTTTTAATTATTAAAAATAATAGTACTTTTACATATTCCAATTCTGTATTATACTTTATTTTTTACGAAATTATTAGTATATTTTTCTACTGTTTAACACTTAAATCTGTCAGTTTACTTAAAATTAAGTTTACATTTTCAACTTTGTTCTGAGAAAACACATTGCGTTAAATATCAAAAATTAATTATATCTTATAATAAAGTTACTTCATCATATCACAGCCCTACCAGTTTCTGTAAGGTTCTACTCTCAAAATTGATAGACGACAGATGCAGTGTTCGAAACCAGGTCTAGCTCGTCGGCCTAGCCGTTCAGAATTCCCCGTGGTTTTATCAAATTCGCATTAAAACTAATTAGGCCCCTTTAAAAAGACCACCCATGCAGCGCATCCCACCCAGGCCTAGGTCTCAAGAGTAGACAAATGGACCTTAGATCCCACAACACATCAATTCAACTCATCAGATTACAAAACTTGGTTCGCATTTCATTTTATGATCCCCCCCCCCCCCATGATGCTGCAATGATAAAGCGTGATAAGTAAAGATACTAGAGTCTTGAAAAATCATAAAAATTTAATAGGTCCTCCAAAGGTACTTGAAAAGAGCAACGAATTTCAAAAGCAATACTTTTAAGCATCAAATTTATTTGAAATCGTTGTGTTAATATCAATTAAACTTGATGTAACAACAAGCACTATAACTTTAAAGCTCTTGAAAACAGTTGCTTTTGTTTTCAAGCATCTGTTGGTGTAAAGAAATTATTGTCTCAGGATGTCAAAATCAATTATGTCAATTAGGATTGTTCATTTATATTTATTTATTTTTCTCTATCTTTTTGCATTTTGCCGCATTCTTTGCTTAGAAGAATAACTTGAATGTCTCCATTTGTATAAATGTAAAATATCTAATTGTTCTTCAACAATTAAGTAACGGCAATGTTTGTATGAAACATACACAGTTAAGCACATTGAATTTTTCTAAAGTATCTACTTGAATATTTCATGAACGTTGTTGCATTATCTGTTATTTCATGTTCAATAAGTATTACGTAAAGGAATAAGTTTCGCCAAATGTTTTACGAACGAAGCAAATAGATCATGTTAAAAAATTTTACAACATATAAAAAATTTTTAGCAAAGAATCAAACATGTGTTTGGATATCTTTGTCTATCTAAGAGAGAGAGGGGGGTGGGGGTTCAAATTAGTATACTATCTTCATTTGTCAAACCACAAAAACAAATACAGTAGAACCTCGATTAACCGAAGCTCTCCGTTAACCGAAGTCGGTTTCTTCTTCACTTTTTTTTTTTTTTTCACTTTCTACTATCATCCAAAATTTTGTCTTAACAAACATGCATTTTTAAAGTTTTTTTTTTTTTTTTTTTTTTTCCCACATTCTTTTTGGATGCAAGCCATCCTTTCCAAACTACGAGTGCAGAAAAATATTTTGGAATTCCCTTTTTTAGGATTCCTTCTCGCAAGGCTCAATTCTCGGTATGAGTGTACTCTTCCCCATCTTCAAACGTCTCTGTTCTAAACAAAAACACACCTCATTTCGAAATTTGCAAGATCATACTGCCGAGTCCCAGAACAATCGAATGTTATTGCACCCTGTGATTGTAAGCAAGTGCAAAGAACCTAACCTCTTTTGTCATCTCAAGAACAGAGAAATCTTCATTGCAGCAGAATTTCAAAACAGGGAGGAGTCCCTTTGTATCACTTATGATTCCTCAGAACTCATGCTTTTAAGAAAACTTCGGGATAGAACTGCAGGGCAAAGGGTGGCCAATTTACACCAGATCAAGCTTCCATTTAAATCATTGTAAGTTTTTGTTTCAAAGATAAATTTATTTTCATTTATAATATTAATTTATTTAACAGTTAAAATAGTCATAATAACAGTTCAATGACGATACTGCATTTTAAACTTGATGATTATTGATGAATTCTCGATTATCCGCAAATTTCGATTATCCGAAGTATGTTCGGTCCAAATTACTTCGGATAATCGAGGTTCTACTGTATGTATATTAGATATGATTTACACTAGTCATATGGTCGAAATTTTAATTGTCGGGGAAAAAAAAAAAAAAAAAAAAAAAAAAAAAACACTTCAATCTAAACACAAAAGTCAGAATTGCACTTCATCAAGCATTAAAAAACAATATAGTTAAATTAAAAACCATTTATCGAAGCATAAAACGTATTTATCTTGATTCAAAAAGAAAAATAAAGTTCTCTAAAAACA